>BOPP01000009.1:2250399-2320801 GCA_017312745.1 Gryllus bimaculatus | reverse complement strand
GGGCGGCGCCCGCGGCGAGGGGCGGCGGCGGAGGCGTCAGCGGGTCGCTGCGTGTTGCAACAGCCGCCGGAGTCTGCGTCGGCTCCACCGCCCTGGCTGCAGCTCCCTCCGTCGTCACTGCCTGCTCGCGACTGTCACTCTCGAAATCGTTTCCATCATCGAAGTGGCGAACCCCGACCTCTTAATCGTCCGATTCCGTGTTAGAAGTCCCTCTGCCCTATGTCCACACACTCTTCAGTGCCGTCATCTCATCGCCGCCATCATCTTCGACCTCCATGATCATGTGGGGCATCACAATCTCCGCCACCTCCGTGCGCGTTCCCATCACCTGAGCCTCCGCCGCTTTCTTCGCAGTGACTGGCGGCTTCCCCGAAGCCCCTGATGGCGTTTTGACTGGCTAATAGTTTTCTCTGTCTCTCAGTTAAACCGTCGGCGGCGTCGGTTACGACGACGACGTTGGCGGCGGCGGCGGCGGCAATGGTCTGTG
Organism: Gryllus bimaculatus; assembly: GCA_017312745.1. Taxonomy (NCBI): domain Eukaryota; kingdom Metazoa; phylum Arthropoda; class Insecta; order Orthoptera; family Gryllidae; genus Gryllus; species Gryllus bimaculatus. The sequence goes on along the minus strand of BOPP01000009.1, from coordinate 2,320,314 downwards.
CGCGAAGGATAAGTATCTGGTTTCTTCATTACGGGAGCGGCGCGAGCTCGCGGCGTGAGCGGCGGCGGCGGGGGCGGCAGGAGCGGCGGCGGCGGCGCGAGCTGCGTCGGCCGGAGAGCGCCTCCGCTGCGTATCTGATTACGCGCATGGCCGCCGTCGACGTTGCCGCTGCCGCCGCCGCCGCCGTCGCCACCAGAGCCGCCGAGACGCTGCGTTCGTTAGGGACGCCATTGACTGAATGAGAGATCGCCCCGAGAGGAGTCGTCTGTCTTCGCCGCCGCGCCGCTGGCCGAGCCGCTCCGCCCCGTCGCCCCTTTGACTTCCGCCTCCTCCGAGTGCGTTGCCGCCTACCTCTGTTGCTGGCGGGATGGCCATGTGAAACCGTGTTCTGGGAGGGGCGGCGTTCGGTCCGGTCAGGCCGCACGCCTTCCGCCTCCGGGGGCCTGAGTTGCAAATCCCGGTCGATCCGCGTGGAATTTCAGGTAGGCAAAGATAATGGCGGAAGATTTTCTCGGGATTCTCCCATTTACCCTGATTATCATTCTACTTTTGTTCTCTCGTCATTTTTACCATACCGTCAGCATTGCATGTGAGTGCTCTTGGCTGTCCGGGTGACGCCGCGCCGAAGGCGGTGATGCTGACGTTCCGTCGTTTTTGTAGTGGCTAGGTTGTTCTGAGCCTTGAGGAAGACAACGGAAAGATGATCGAAACGTCAGCATTACACTTTCGACGCGGCGTCTCACGGACGGCTAAGAGCGGTCAAAAGACTCTGGCCGCGGAATCCTACGACTTCACATCATCATTACATTGCTATCATTTCCATTCGTTCACTCCAGGTATAGATATAAGGTTTAAGAAGCGGCTTCAAAATAAAATTATTACCATACTCCTGTCCTTCCGATCTCCATAATATCTCCAGAGCTTCAGTTTTAAGATCTATTCTAATACGACGCATCCAAATTAAACGGCACGGCGTTTGCATATGTTGTCTCTACAGGTAACAATATCCACGATTCATTATTTTACCCCTTTGGATATTGGTCAAATACAATATGCAAAGAGCATATTATGTGGAAGAGACGGGTCGATGGTCGAAAAATGACAGAAAAAAATTGAGACCCCTGAAATATGAGAAGTGTGCAGGAACAAAATTTTCAAAATAAGGGACGAAAATAAACTGAAAAGGTGATCCGAATTAGTCGTATGACTAGAGAAATGAATCGTATGATCCCCAATTGAGGGGACATTGGAAAGAATGAAATTCTCTGAAAGATAGGTGGAATGAAGAGTCTTAAAGTTATAAGAAGCCAAATATGTCTTGGAAGAATAGCTGATGGAGACAACAGTAGTACACGGAATCTTCCATCCGACATCATGATAAATCTTTCTATGAGTTTGTATTTTCTCTTTGTCCCACGGCGCTATCAATCGAAAGCTGAAATAAATTCTAAAAGGTGTTATCCCCCATATTATTTCTCGCTCTATCTAAGACACGTTAATTAATTATTTTTGGAAACTATTAGCCACGTTATCATTGTTGTATCTATTCTTCGAAGTAAAGGCTGATCGTACATATTTCTAATTTTGCAAGAACTGAAAATATTGTACAAAACCATGTCACACCGAGTTCATCCCTGATATCGCAATTATAATTTTCAATAACAATCCCCTTCATCATTTTTACCGCCTTCTTTAACCAAAGCTCTCTTCCAGCGTTCGCACAACGTTCGCGTCTATCAACTTCCCGACCTCTTCTTTCACAGCCCCCGTAGCGAAGTGCGTCTCCGGCAGAGGCGCGACGCGTTCATCCTGCTGTCTGCGGCTGCTCTGCAGTTGTCCTGCGGGGCTGCGCTCCGAACACGACGTTGTATCACCGGGAAACCACAGCGTCTTCCCGTCGTTTCTCAGCCTGTGGCTTATCGAAGACGGCGCGCCGAGGGACTGGGGTTGTTGGGTGACGGAGTTTTATGACGCTGTACGATTGGATAGATGGGAACATGCGAGAGAAGGACAGTCCTTTTCGAGTTTTCTTGCGAGGTACGTGAGTATTATATGCCGTTTTTACGCTATTCGTGACATGTCCGCCGGTACAAAGGTTCTAAATGTTTTATGTTCTTTCGTAAAGATGTCCAGCTTCATGAACGTTTCTGTTGATTACACGAATAAACAGACTGCTCGTCGTTCTTCTGAATTTCAGGCAAAATGAAAAATAAACACTGTAAATCTGTAACTACAAGACTTCAGACTAAAGACGACTACTACACGACTGTGTGTTTTTATTAGTGGAGAAAAAATGGGTCTCTGTTTACGTTCACGCGGAAAGTAGTTTTGAAAGGTCCTCCCAGTCTGTGCTACTACTTTGTGGACGAAGTGTATGCTCCCTGTTAAATGATATTGTGGAACGCGAAAATACGTCATTCTTTTGTAAATATTATTAATAAAAATAATAATAACAATAACAATTCGTTTTTACTGTTCATTAGGGATGAAAATGAAAAAGCAATATTTCACATTTATATTGTCTAATTTAGAATATTTTGTATTAATTTCTTTCGTAACTTTATACTCGTAATATGCAGTTTCATTATCGACTCTGCAAAATCAATATTGTAAAAATGCTTGAAAATGTATTTAAAATATATTTGCAAACATTTTTATTGTGTTTATCTAATCATATTAACGGTAAAAAATTGTTTGTTTAAACGTTGTAAATTTGGTTTTCAAGATTATTTCTTGATAGGTTTAACCATTCTGGAAAGGCAAGCTTTCTTGATGGTCTTGTGTTTTCTAATAATTTGCTTAAAAGTGAAGTTGTAACTGAGGGAGTAGTTTGTAGCCTATATTTATGTTGTTCAGTGAGAAGTGGATTCACATAATTTAAGAGATTTAGTTGTTGGTGCAACACCTTTCTTTTGTTAGTTCATTGCACGGAGTTTTCTTTCTCGTGGTAATGGTTTCTTTTGTTTTAATGGCTGTGTAATGACAGGGGGAGAAGTAACTTATAAAGACTAAACCGCATTTACGCCTCAGAGATGTATATAAAGCACTGACGCCGTCGGGTAAATGTGTTTATTTATCTCTTTTTTGTGTTGCTTCAAAGTCTAGGGAGAACCATCGGTTCTGTGTCAATATATTTTCCCAGAAGGTTTCATTGTGTAACCTAATGAAAATTCGACGTACGTTGCTATATTTTATAAATCCATAATTATTTTTAAATCAGACCGGAAGTAAAGATATATTTAATAAAAATCGTTCGCTCAGTATTTAAAGATATTTTTTAAAATAATGGAATGCAAACAATGTTTAATTTATATTTCATTTATCGTATTTCATTTCAATGATCTGAATGTTACTAAAAATTCCTGTTTATTTCTCAATATGATACAATTTTTACAATGTATTGTATAATTAATATTTCCTTCAATTTACTATTTTATATAAAATGATGAAGCCCAAAACTAGCGTAATGTCTTTTGAATATAGTATTTACATTAATATTATGTAATACATGGGTATTAAAAGCTCGTCTCATCGCTCGGTGTAAGAAGGCATTTCCTTTTTGATTTAAATTCTAAAAAATTAATGTAATTTACTTTTTCTCAATTTGAATAGATAGATTAAGCCTGAGAACTTGTATAGCATTTGCAGCGCTGTAAACCGGTCTAGTAAAAAATGTTTTCTTGATCGACCTCCGAGACACTAATTGGTTGTACTACTCAATGGTTTCCGGATGCCCGCCAACGAGTCATCCCAGCGGTAACAACACATGAAATGGATAAACGCTGTAAATGTCGTGGGAATAGTTGACCGCAAGAAATCCAACGGCTGGGAAAATGGTAAATTAGCCATCGTACGCAGAGTGAATTTGGTAAGGAACTAATCAGACGTTCTCGAATATTTCTGCAAAGTTTGGGTCACACCGTCTCGTTAAGAGTTCTTATTGATTGAATATTTTAACTTATACATATAAATACGTAAATTATAAAGTACTTAACCATGTATAAGTATTATTTGACATCCGAGATACTTTAAGATTCATATGAATATATTCGCAATGTTTACTGTATTTGGATCGTTTACGAACTCTGTTTAGATACATTTAAATCCATCTAGACTAAATTATACATTGAGAGGGGGGGCATGTCGGCCATCCCCCCCACCAGAAGGCCTAGAGGTTTGATTTGTTACCTTCCTTTATTTGGCAACATTTATTTTAATATTTATGTTAGAATTATGTAATTATTTAAACAATAATATTGTGTAGTGCCTTATATACTGTACAAAAACAGTACACAATATAATGTCAAGGTTTATTATTAATCAAAATCTATGATCCCCTGTAAAAAAGATCAGCTCGATCCGCCTCTACTGTGTCGATTGTCATAGAAAGTTTCATTGAATGGTTCGGGAAATAAAACTTGGAATAATGTGAATGATTTTTTTCATACGTTAATTACTTATTAACACTTCGTTTCAATGCATGCTCTTTGAGTGAGATGAAGTAAATTGTGACCATAACGTCTTAAACTACAAGTATCATCATGGGGTGTGTACTACACACTTTCACCAATAGCTAGTGCTGATCTGCCATTCACTTTTTATTACACGTGAATCGCGAAAACTAGTAAACTGATATATCAGGATGTTACATTATAAATCTTCTAAAAAATACTTTCTGTAAATAAAAGCTTCTTATAGTAATTTCAAAAACACGAATACCTCGAATTTTCATTCGGAAGGGGCGGGGTTAAAATAGCAATTATTGACTGAAGGAAATCAAGAAATCATAAATGCTCTCTAGATTAATGAAAACTATAAGGCGATAATCCTATCTAAACCAAGATTGACCTAATTTCTGCTCTGAAAATGTCATAATTTGTTTTCATTTAGAATTTTGATTTTTTGAATAAAGATAATATATTTATGCGAGAGCAAAAGTTGTATTGCAAACATCCCAATTTCGTATTTTCGCAATCCTTATGATAAGTTTCTGTTGACACAAAAGCAGCGTGTTTAGCAAACAAGACAATTTGTTTTCCATAAATATTTAACGTCTTGGAATTTCCAGTACTGGTAGTGAAGGGTATATTTAATTTAATACCGGCACGTTAATGACAGGTACACGTTTTCTTCTAGATTTTTGTGTTGTTCCTTTGATTCTGATATTTGATCTACATTATTTACCGAATTTACATTAGACACTATTTCCACTACTTCATCACTGGGGCTCCATAAAATCTAGTGGTTCGTTACTGGAAATACTACGGCTATATTTTAATCTTCATGAAGTTGCCCAGGACTCCGGTGCCGTGTAGATGATTTAATCATTATTCTTTTTATGTTTTTCTGTAATCTGAATGTCTGTTTAGTGTACAAAGAATTTCCTCACAACATTACGCCATATTTCAAGCGAGATGCATCTTCATCAAGTCCTCTTAGACCTCTGGCCGGGAAAGAGAAATCCTGGCTACGCGTACACGGAATAGCATTGCCCTAACAAGAGGTCACGCACATTACAAGCCGAGGCGAGGCGAAGTGATGGTCTGCGTATTGCTGCCAACCGGCCTGCCATTGCCGCCAATCCGCCACCTGCCACTGACACCGACACCGCCTCGCCTCCGCTCCGCCACCGCCACCGGCCACTGCCACCGCCACCGCGCAACTGCTACCACTGAGGTCACACCGCTCCCAACTCGCCGCCAACCGCCGCACGCCGCCACCAGCCGCCACCGCACCGCCGCCACATCTACCATCGGCCCGCCTCTTCGCCCATCACTGCACCTGACCAGGTCACATACGATACCACACCGCCATCCCATACATGTCGCTCGCCGCCCCTGTCTAACATCGGCCTCCGCCGTCCACGCTCACATCACGCGCGCCGCGGTGGCGTCTCGCACGCCGTGTGGCGCGGGCGGCTCGCTCGTCGCCTCTTTGAAAGTCCGTCGATGCCCCGTCGACGCGCGTTTCGGTCAGTCGGAGGCGAGCGGCGCGGGCGACGGGCAGAGAAAGGCGGGCGGCGCTGCAGGGCACAGCTGCCGCCGCCGACGCCCCCGCCCTGTCGGCGAGGACGCTCCCCGGCCGCGTTTTCTTCTCGCCGATCGTCGCCGCCGCCGCCCCCGTCGCAGTACCTCACGACTAACGGGCACCTCCGCCCTCGCGGGACTTAACTTACGCTGCGAAGCTGTTAGGCGTTGGGAGAGTCGGCGGCACGCAGAAGGTGTGGACGGAAACGGAAGAAGGCGCACACACCTTTCGTTGATGGCTCCGCGTTGTACATGAAAAACCTGATGTATTCGTACTTCCGTTTTTTTACCGGTTCTAAGCGAAAACGTCGCCTCCTTGGATCATTTTTTATGCTTCTGCAGGACGTACGTAGTTTATTCACGATGAGGCAAGTTGGTTTGAATATTAATATTGGCTCATTTTCCGTCGTAATTTAAGTGCATTTTGTATAAATTTCTATTGCTGAGTAACAATCAGAAGATTATAAGACTGTCTAGCAAGCCGAGAAAAATCGCTCTGTTCTCATGATTGGATGTGCAACTTTTTTGGCGATAAAATATACAAATGAAATACGATCGTGAAATTTCTTCGATCGTTTTTAAAATCCAACGGTTTCACTGCTCCGTGAAGTTTCTGTCATACTTGTCCAATAGAATTAGAGTAAACTTACGGGGCGAGGAGGGACGACGGGAAAACGTCTGTATATGGACACATAACAGAAAATAATTCAATATTTTACAATCAAAATACTGAAATTTAAAAAAGAAGCGTTAATTACTAGGTAGGACCATGAAGAGAGAAAAACGGGAAAGAAAAAAGCGTGAAGAGTGTGAAAACGGATAAATAGCGAGATGTCATGAACAAGGAAATTCACGTTTGCATAGCTAGCTTACAATTTTTTTCAATTTTCAAGACGGCGCGCGCTGTATATTCAAGCCTGCAGTTCAGCGTGTTAATAGCTGTTGTGGGGCAGCGAATCTGGACCACCAGCGACGACGCGAATATTACAGGTGGACTAGTGACCGGAAAAACAGATCAGAGGCAGGCGTTGGAATCCGAAGCGTATTAAGAGTAACTGCAGAAATGCTACTGAGTTCGGTGAGTCATCTCATCTTCGAAATCATAGCTAGAGCTTTGAAGCAGTCAATCTGCAAATACAATATAGGAACACATTTTTAATTGGAATAAAACTAAAAACACTGCAATTTTACTGTCTCTGCACTTTGAGTTGAATCTTATTGTAACTTCTTAATATTTTTTCCTTACTTTGAAATTTTTTTCTAGAAGACCAGATGCAACAATATTTTGTAACATGACCGAAATATAAGATTAGCAAGAATAAAATAATTCAAAAATTCAATGGTGGCGTTCATTAAAGCACAATCAGTGCAATATAACTAAAATATACAGAGGCAACAAGTTGTTTGAAAGCTATAGCGCATGTTCACTTCCTTGTCTCGCTTCAAGAGCCACCACATTTTTCAAGGATTAAAATGTACTCACTGTAGACTTTGGAATGGAGCAAATACACCTAAGACAACAGTAGACCGTACGCCATGCATCTGAGGCAGAGTTTGAACCAATGTCGCGAGAAGCATAAATAGAATAACACCCAATGTAAAAATTACAGACTATCAAATGCAACATTTGATTTTAAGAAATAGTTATCCGAAACCTACAGGTATCAACTGATGTCACTGAATGCCTCTGGACGAGGTCCTAAATCACCACACATGTCGGAATACCAGTCGGATTCAGAATGTGTCCTGGCTGGAGCGGTGCCCTGATAGTAGGCGGTACTTGGATGGGAAAACCCCGTAAGCCGACCTATAAGTCATCGTAGGACCTCAGGTAGGACCTAAAATACTAGTGACTGACCTGAAAAAGCCTGCGACATGTCAGGCAAAACATCGGCCTCTCAGCCAACGACGCGGCATCTCCCGGATAGCCAAGAATTTATGGAATCGATCCGCGGAAGCTTATACGTGTGCATCTAATCAATCAACCGAAATGTACGGCGACAGTCGACTTCCCAATTCACTTCCTCTTCATTCTGAAGTACCATACACCGTTAGATCTAACATGTGTCTTTAAAACAATAAAACAGCAACAACTTGTAGGGCACGCAGATGCAACACAAAGCGATTTAAGGGGCCTGACACGTTCACGAGCCTCACCACGACATCCTGCGCAACACGACGGAAGGACGCGGGAGGCGACCCGTGCGAAGAAAGTGGTGCGATCGCGAAAGATAGCGGTACGCGGAGAGAGAGGGAGAGAGAAAAAGAGAGGGAAATAAAGAGAGAGATATAAAGATATAGATAAAGAGAGATATATAAAGAGCGATATAAAGAGAGAGATATATAAAGAGATATATAAAGTGAGAGAGATATAAAGAGAGAGAGAGAATAAGGTGAGAGATATGAGAGAGATAAAGAGACAGATATAAAGAAAGAAAAAGTGAGAGAGAGTTAAAGACTGAGAAGGTGGGCAGGCGGTGCAACGGACCGGTGACCTCTGCGGCGGGGCCGCGCCCGCGCCGCCCACCCACCTCGCCGCCACACGCCCGTCCGCCCCCGCCCCGCCTCCTGGGCGGTCGCCTCCGCGGAGGTGTTTATCATTTGGCGGAATGAGCTTTTCCGGCGGCTCGCTCGGGCGGGACCGCGGCGCCGCGCCGCGCCGCTGTCGACGGGATTAGGTGTTGTCTCAATAGGCGGCCTCCGCGCGCGTAACCTGTCGCCCGCCGGCCGGCGCCATTCCGCCCCCTTCCCCGCAGTAAATTCGCGCAGATCAGCTCGCTCGCGCGACGCCAGCTGACGCGCGACGGGTGCGGGCATCCGCAGCGCCAGCGGGAGTGTTGATTTAAACAGCAAGAAAGAGCATTTGCATTTCGACATGGTAATACAACTTGGCGTTATAGATTATTATATATTATTATTATATTATTATTATTATTATTATTATTATTATTATTATTTGAATATGCCATTACTGATCACGCTACGCGATAAACGTGTGTAATTTTTCCAGAATCAGTTTTTCATCTGTATCCCTCATTACGACAAGGTTGTTACGCGTTGAAGTGTGAATTATGAGGTGATCAAATGATGATGATGCCGAGTGAAGGGACAATCACAAGTACGACCATGTCTACGCAGGACTCGAATCTTCAGGCTTCTCAGCGCTAACGACGGCTGCCGCAAGTATCTGCGTCTCGGGGCTTATAATGATATTAATAATAATAATAATAATAATAATAATAATAATAATAATAATAATAATAATAATAATAATAATAATAATAATAATAATAATAAAAGAATGAATACTTGAAAAGACATGATCGGATATGTCGTTACGTCCACTGGCAATCGGCAACGCCCTCGAAGTTCCAAACACATGTTCCAAGTGGTACGAACACTCAACAAAACCTGTGATGTCAGTTGGACTGTGTGCAATGTTCTGCGAAATACAAATTCAAACTGTTCACACGATAGTGACAAACAAACCGGAAATTTTTATCCGGGATTCGGAGAAAAAAAACATGTTTACTTGTAGGTATGGCTTTGCCGTGCGACCAAATCAAGAGGCTGTTCCGCTGTACGGCTGTGCCGTGTGTCATAATCAAGGAGGCAAAGAAACGTATTATATACAAAAAGTTTGGAAATCGAAATTAGGCGAATGTGGCCGTAAAAACACTGATCGTCCCGATAATTATCGAAACTCTGGGATTTGTTCCGCAAAAGTTATGTAAGAACTTGGCTCAACCCTGAAGTAATTCAAAAGACTAGTAACTGCAAAGGAAGTGCTTGTTTATTGGTAACAGCACACTTTTTGCAGCAGAGTATTGGAAAAGCAACGGCAGTCCCTAGATTCAATCTTAGGAAGCTGATTGCAACCTGGAGTATATTAATATGCAACCGACTCAAAACAGCTTTAGTTGTGAATTAGAGAAAGAATATTAGCAATAATAATAACAGTCATAATGACAATAGTAATAATAATAATAATAATAATAATAATAATAATAATAATAATAATAATAATAATAATAATAATAATACCTCTAAGTACAGTTTACTTTAAGAGAATGAGCTGACTAAATTTCTGCTGCATCAGTACGTAACTGAGATAACCTTGAGAGGTTTGGAAAACAAGTTTCAATTTAAAAAAAAATAGGAAAAAAACATTATTTAACAATTGCGGTTTTTATCTTTTCAATAAAAATCTAATTCGTGAAAACGTTTAGGAGCTAGTGTTGTTCACAAGCGTGTGGCAATATGAAGAAATAAAAAATGTTCGCAAACAGAAAAACGATGTCTCGATGTGTGAGAAAGCTAATGTCTCAGAGCATTGGATCTTGCAAGTGCAATGGTTAAGAGGAACTACTTAATATTATCTGTCCTGTATCAGTAAACTTGTAAACATCAACGTATCCTTGTACCAAATCATAAATTGTGCTTTCCAGCTTTTAAATCGGAACAAAGATTTTGTCTTCGGCCAAAAAAACATATGTACTCGTATGTGCAGCCATTGAAGTTACATAGGCCCTTAAAATTTCGTAAGCCTAACTTTAAAAAATTAATAATTAAAAATTAATAATATGATTTGGTCGTGGCAGTCAAATATAAATATAAGTGAGGATTTTTAAACGTCAAACGTATCGCAATCCTTTTCTGCTCCATTGGTGATCAAGAAATTAATAAAATATACATTAATGTAAATTCATTATAATACATTTGCATACCTACAATCGACGGATATGAAAAATTGAAACTTTGGACACCCGTATACATGAAACAATAAGTGCATAAATTTTATTTTGTAATATTGAATGGAAATGGAAAATGGAATGCAGTGAATGCAGGATTGCAGCGAGAGTTGTAAATGCAATGAAATGTAATTTTTTACTCTCTGGCGAATGTATTGGCGCAAATTGCAATAGCTCCTGAAGAAGCCTGAAAATAAGATTTCTCTCAGTATTCTCCAATCTGTCAGTATTTTTTCTCAAAAATTATGTTTTCTAAGCACTCTCCTGCGATTCGGTTAAAAATTACACTATTTGAATTTTCTACACAGGACATTTCAAGAATTCTACTTTTCAATTCAAATATATTTTTAACAGAAAATGATTAATTACAGCGATGAAAATGTTCGTTAGGAAAGATAAAGACTCAAGACAAACTTTGTTCATATTTCTCATCCCATAAGGACCATCCTGCACCGCCCACGGAAAAATTCGCTCTCGTCTCTTCCTATGTTCTGTTAACGAGCGTACCAGGACTGCGCCGATAAATCACTCTGATGAAACTAGCAGCGTCGAGCGTCGGCGTTTCGCTGGACCTAGATTCTCTCATGGTTCTGCTCATCCCGTGCCTCTTAACGTGCACGCAACGGTTTTATCCCTTCCTGCCATGTGTCACAGTTGCTCCGCAGCCGCCGCCGCCGCCGCCGCCGCCTCGTTCTTACCACCGCCCCCGCTCCGCCCACCTCATCCCTTCTCCCGACCCCGCCTCCACGAGTTGTTCTTAGCGCTACCCGTCGCTTCTTCCACCGCCCCCACCTCACTCCCCTCCTCTTCCACAAAGAATGTGGCCGAGATACGCTCTCGAAGGGAGAGCGCGGGCGACCTGCCGCAGCCGATACCGAATTTGCATAAAACCCGAAGCGCAGCTCAGGCCTCCTTTTTGCAGAAAGCCCTAACGTTTCCGTGAATTTCTCAACGCGCTTTAGAATGCTATCTCGGCCTTATAAACTAATGGTCTATTGTAGGCCGGCGGCCCCGTGATCGCGCCTCGCCCGCCAGCCTGTCGCCGTGCCGCCCTCTCCCCCCTCGAACCATCGCCTTCTCCGGAACCTTCTGGTGAGCCCCTCGCGCCCTGCAGGTGCCCCGTCGCCCACCGGCCTCGCCGGGGCACGCCCCCAAAGGTGAAGGATCCCCAGACGCCGCGCCCCCTTCCCCCTCCCTCGCGCTCTCATCCCCCTCACCCGCCCACCGCGCTCGACCCGGAAAAGCTGCGCTTCTCCGCCCTCGGAACGGCGCGGACCGTTTTCTCCCGACCCATGTTTATTCATTGGACTGGAAAGAGGAAAACAAACGAGAGACCAAGAAACCATTTACTGCGCGGGAAAGACAGTACTGTCTGTGAAGACTGTTCGCTATGTTGCGATGGTGAAGCGGTTCACTGGAGGGCCGTTAGGTGATGGGGAAGTGTGCCTACGTGAATCTCGGAAACGTAGAGCGCAGTATCTGTACAAAGAAAGATTCCTCTTGTCAACGGTGCAGCGCTCGATGGAACCTATCGATGTGCGGCCTTTTTCTTGGGTCAAGTATTGAAACAAAATATATTTTAGAAGGGTGTGCATTACAGGTAAACGTATGTGTTTTGGAAATATAACTTACATCTGTGGGTGATTTTAAATGATCCAGTGTGAAAATAGGCATGCAATGTAGAAAATAAAATAAGTTAAAGGTAAAAATTCAGGAAATGCAATAAATTTAATTTTGTTTATTGCTGTCCGAGCGTCATGAATATAATAGAGGTAAACATTAAAGGGTTATCTGTGAAATAGCATTATTGTTTTGTAATACCAATGCTTCTCGCATTTTTTGCTATGGGAATTATTTTTTCATTATTCTATCATGTGTCAAAAACTTAGTGTGAAGTTATTTACTTCAATAAGCAAAATAAACGTCCTCCATTGTCTCTTTCTTCCTTTCTCCCGAATGACTTTAATTCTAGAAAAGGGAAAGGCACCAACTATTTCAGTAATGAGAATTGCTTAGACACTGAATATATAATTATTATTAATGAAACATACAATCAGCCTATAAATTTACAAGATTAAAATGATTGAAACTGCCATTCAAATATACACGTTTTATTTACATGCATTCTATACATAATATACTTTAATTGCAAATAGCAATAATTTCAAATGATAGTATTAGGTCAATAGTATAGTCATTGTTGTTCATCACGATCCATCACTCGCATTTTCAACAAAAATCAAATTTAAGTAATGCCGCACGAATATCGAGAATTCTCATAACATATTACTTGGAGCCCGTTTAGAACATAAATATTCTCTTTAGCTAGTGAGTACAGGATATTGCTTGAATAGAGTAAGGACAAAATATGTTTCTGTGTAATAAACTGATTTTCTTCGACCTCTCGATAAAAACGGCAGGTGCATGGGTTGTCATTTGCAAAAGCAATGCCAGCGACTACGGCTTCAACGGTGGAAAAGGATGGTGTTAAGTGAGGTAGAGAAGCAGTGGTTCTGGTGGTGATGGAGATGGCAGTGAGTAAAAAACGTGCTGGTGTTGATAGAGATGATGAAGGGGGGAAGGTGGTACTTGCGGTGGTGTTGGTGGATGTAGAAGAGGTTATTCTAATTGTGTTTGTAATGGAGGTACGGCAACGGAGCGACAGTAAGTGCAACGGTAATGGCAGTAATGTCATCTTCGTTCAAAATGAGGCGGACATAACACCCGACTGCAACGTAACGCAACACGTAAACCCTTTATTGAAGAAGCGAAATCAGTGGTGTTGTTATCTGCGCGTAGACTTAAATACTCATTTTGTAAGATGCGATAGGAGTGGGGTGGGGTGTTTGTTTCGTCGGCAGCACTATCAAATAAAATCTGTAACTAATTGCCGACGCAAATTTCTCTTGGGCGGGAACAAACATTTCTTGTTATCACCCATTGCCAAGAAAACTCGTTGATAACTTTTCTTTCATAATTCAAATACATTCGGAGAAAAAAAAGCAACGTTATTCCGGGGCTCAAGAAAGATTGTGGGAACTGGGATTGTGGTGGCAGTAGTGATAGTGCTTGAAACAAAAATGTGGACGGATTGCTTGCGATTCGCCAAGCGCGCGAACAGTTCGGTATTCGCCCTATCCACTGCGTGTTTGCTCGTAAGGACACATCAACGGAGCAAAACATTCGGCCGAACAGATCTAGCTGTTCGGGATTGGGCAGGCAGGTAGCTCGCTGGCTCCGACAAAACTGCTCGAATTGTGTGGAGCGGCCTTTTAGATGAGGGGCGACGCATGAGCCTGCGGAGGCCGGGGTGGGTGAGGAGGCGGGGACGGGGGCGGAGGCGGGGGAGCGGGGTTCACGGGGCGAAGCCGGGTCCGCAATGCGGGGTGGAGGCTGAGGCGGAATGTGGGGCGGTGGTGGAGGCGGGGGCGGGCACGAGGCGAGGGCGGGGCGGGAGAGGGGACACGGAAGGAGGCGGGGCCACAAGGCGGGCGTGGAGGCCGGGGTGGAGTCGATGTGGGGGCGGTGGGTGGAGACGTTAGCGGCAGGTGGAGGCAAGGGCGAGTTTGGAGGCCGGGCCGGGGACAGAGCTGGGGGCGTTTGGGAAGAGGCGCGGGCGGCGGTGGTAGCCTGGGCGGGGGGTGAGGCAGGAGGGCAGAGGCGTGGTGGTTTGCGGAGGCGTGCGAAGAGGCGGCGCGCGGCGGCATCAGCATCGCCTGGCGGCGGAGCGTGGGAGAGGCGGGCGCGGACAATGAAATCCAGGGTCACTGGCGGCATGCGGAATGCGCCTTCGTAAACACCCAACAAGCGCCCGCCCTCACGGCCTCACCGCCGCGGCTCCTGACAGCCACCCGCCCCCCACCCCGCCCCACGCTCACTCTTGTCACTCGGCCGACGGGGCAGCCGGCAACCGAGCGCCTCCGCCACGTGTAATTAATGAGCTGCTTGCCCTCGTCTTCGCTGATTACCAACCCTTTTCACTGCCCACTCTGAGTGACACTGACCTACATATCACCGCAGGTCCGAGAAGCTACATTGTTGTAATTGAAACGCTTAGATAAAAAAAGCGTTCCGATGCACACACGCTTTTGATTGACAGCGAAGCGTCTCTGAAACCGCCGACAATCTACCCGCCATCTTTGAATGTGTTGTCGCCATGCGCTCCATATCAGTGACAGTTGTTTTTCCTGGAACTGGATTGCGCCGCCAATCGCGTAACATCGTTGCAAAGTGTCAAGCACCCTCTGGGGCGCCCATGAACTAACTTTTTTAAACATTTATTTGTTCTAGGTGTACATCGTACATCGTTTAGTACAATTGCTTTACAGATGTGTTTTTAGACTTATGCTAGTTAAAATATCTAAGCTAACTTAATCTATAAATTGGAGAGAATACTGTAGGGGAGAACCTCGGGATTATGTTTCATGGTTGGCTATGATTTTGAGAAAGGCTTCAAAAGGGAATCTATTTTTTTTTTCGTGTGCGGGTTGGATTTTTCGGTAGTTTTAAATGGGATTCTGCTGAGATGTCTGTTAGGTTTTGGTAGAAATTATGTGATATATGGACTATTTGGTTTATTATTGTGTTGATGATTAATTCCACGAAGAAACTAGCCAGCTCATTGACGGGCGGAGGAAAGCCGCAAAATTGATAGGGGACGCTTCTCCTTGGCCCCGCAAGGTAAGCTCCGTCCCAAGGCTTTTATTAAGCAATATGCCTTTAGGAGTACAATAAGTATCAATTCAGTATATTTTGGTTTTGATAGCATTTATTTTAAGAATGTAGCAGAGATGAAAAATCACATTAGAAGTCTAATTTAATTTGTACAAGTGCACATAATTGAATCTAAACGAAAAATAATTTTAATACATTTAATTTTGTAGTTCTGATGATGATTGATATCCAGTCAAAAATTTGACTGAAAAATATTTTTTTAAAGACATCTTTCTCAGTTATTTTTTTTATTTCTTGAATGTCTATGTGAAAATTTTTCTACGGTTGAAAAAGAATATGAAAAATACATGAATGTTCTTTTTCCTTTGTGTGTCAGGGTTCATCATATCCTAACCTGATTTCATCGCCGTTGTAATGTTTTTCCTTCAACTCTGTTGTTTAGAACACGTTCTCTTTTTTTTTACTAAATATTTATCAAATCTTGGCATTTATGTGGCAAATACTCAAAAAACTCTGAACTCTGAAAAAGAGAGATAGTAAATTCAAGTTTCTGTGAAAATGAAACTTTCTCAAATACCTTTGATGCATAGAGGAAGCGATGCAATGTTGTCATGTTGCTTACTCGCTCATCCAGTAGTCAGTTTTTCTAGACGCTGTTTATCCAGTTGACCAGTTTCTTGGTCCACATCAATCACACAATTTATTTTTGTTGTCTGCCTACCTCTTTAACACAAGTACAAGAATTTAAAGAATGTGCTTTTGTTCTTTTTTTTACACCAGTGTAAGCTAAGAAACGGTCTGCACGTGCATTAATTGGACAAGTTGTAATGTAAGACGACAATTACATTTATAATCAAATATGTTTTCACTAATAAATTATGGAAGCTTCTGAAATATACCTCTTTTTGAAACGTAATAGCAAACGTGTAGAAGTCTCTGTAATCCAGCAATAAAAATGTGATACTTTCTGTACCATCTTCAAATGAGGTCGAAAGCCCTTTAGTTTACTTTGTGTTGCCACTGGATCTTGAGGGACTCAGTGTCGCCGAAGGTTGTTCCGCCTACTTTGTGGTTTGTGGAAAATTACGAATCATCCAAATTTAAGAACTCTCTTTGTGTCTGAAAGAAGATGACGACATTGAAAACCAGAACAATTTTTCCAAAATTTATGACAGTTTAACCATCACAAAATCATCTCGCTTACACTAACTGAGCAACATTCTCACGCTACTCATGCGAAACTACGAAATCAGAGCTTTGCAAATGGAAGATGACACTCATTTTCAGACAGGTAATGTTAATACACCACCTGAACGTTGGCATTCTTCTAGATCTTAACCTGTAACCGGTGTCCAAGCAGTATTTTCATTTTCATCTTCTCATGTCCTGAAGTTTTGATTACTGATAAATTTCCAGAAAAAATTAACGTTGAATATTATATACATCAGATGGATAATAACAAATTAGAATTTTTTTTCGTGATTCGTGGTGTAGAATTTTAAATTATCAAAAACGAGTAATTGTTACAAAACTCTGACTTCCAATTCTTTAACAATTGATTTACTGATTCTCTTAGAGTCACCAAAGATAGAGAGTCGCATGGAGTTTCAGCCACCACCGGAAGCCAAGGACACATATTCAAAAATAGAGTTTTTACCAATTTTCTATTTTAAAAAAATAATTCACTATGTCAATTGTTAAAGTTATAAAATATTACCTATAAGTCAGATTAAAATAAATTTAATACCCAGCATTATGAAAAAAAGCTTTACAAGAAAACATCGACTCGGCTTGGAACCCACTAATACATCTACCCCCCCTAACAGGAAAACCTCGAGCATACTCGTACTGAAATGGGCAAATGCACCGAGCACATAAAAACGGTCTCGCATAATTTACAGTATTACGTGCATTTTCATTCAAATTAGATATAATAAATACAATTTTAGTTTTCCATCACCCACGTGCTGATACTTACGTCATTCCAAAACGAATGATCCGCCGATGCCGCCGTCTTGAATTTCCATCTCATCGCGCGGGCCGTTTGCCATCGCCGAGGGAGCCGGGCCGCGTGTTTGCGCAGCACGCGGGGCTTCCTCCCGTGCGTGAGGCGCGCATGCGCGCGTTGCCCCGCCCAAGACAAATGCGCGCGCCCGGCGACGACAGCGCCGAGCGGTACTAAGTATCTGGAATTACCTGCCTCTCTCGGACGCGCCACCCTGCGCGGACGGGCTCGTTTCTCAACGCTCGCGAATAGAGAGCGGGCGATTTGATACGGCGGCGAATAAAGAAAAAAATAAAATGTTAAAAAAAGCGTTTTGAAAAAAGAAAAAAAGAAAAAAGTTTGCTATCCGTTCCACGACGTTTGAGACTCGGCAAGGCGCGTGCGGTCTCTGGGACGACGACCAATTTATCTGTGACACGTCCTGCTGTTTTCTTTAGAGGACGATGTGTGTTCTTGGTGAATAGTTTCATAACTGATGCAGGTGGTTGTGCGTGCCAGAAGACGCAGTAAAGCAAAGGTGGAGCAGGTGAATTTGGAGGGTCGTTTTCGTTGTGAATGCCTAGTGCCTGCGACGTGATTTAAAGTGATGACTACATCAGGGGTGTTGCTATCTGGAAAATAATTGATGATCTCGAGCTTTTCGTACTATTGTTGTCGTATGTATACTTTCATCGTCTGCTCAAATGAGAAACGTGAATACTGTGAAGTATTAATGGTTGTAACTCCAGAATGTAATCTGTGATCCGTGTATCCTTTGTATCGTTCATGTTTAGTTATTTCGATTTTTTTCAAAGACATGTTGTATTGTAACGACAAATGAATAACACAATGCCGTACAATGAAGTGATCGTAAATAAACATGATAAAAAAGGAAATATAAAATAACTGTGTGACAACTGTATCTTGATTGCGTTTTACGGTTCGTAGAAACCCCTCTCTTTCCAAGAAATTTCTTTAACCAAGCGCATGCATTTCACGCATTTTATGAAAAGAAAAGAGATTGAATGAGATTGGACCCTGTATCTCACGCGTCACATCACTCTTCATTATATACGGAAGCCATCAATAAGTTTGAAATACACAAACGAAAACTAATTCTACCACAATGTACATTAAAATTCACCATCTCATGGTCTATCATGTCCAACAAACAAAAAACCCCCTCTGGTATCGAGATATGTTTCGATCAGTAATTATGCATGAATTGTCCGAAGTAACACGAATGCTATTCTTTCGCCATCCCTTTCTTGTGCTTTTTTTGGGGGGGGGAGGGCGTTCTTTTTCGTCGCGGTTCCTTTCGCGTTCTTGAGCGAGTTCGGCGGCCGGCGGCGGCTTTCCGTGCGTGGTCTCCACGCGTGATTAAGCACGGAAATGGCCGGTCGTTACTCCCCCTCCCCTCCCTTCCCCCCGGCCCCGCCCTCCGCCGTCGTCGTGCCGATACGGGCGTGTGCACACCGGCTAATACTCTCTCTAATAATTACTGCAGAGTGCGGGATAGCATAGA
Organism: Gryllus bimaculatus; assembly: GCA_017312745.1. Lineage (NCBI taxonomy): Eukaryota > Metazoa > Arthropoda > Insecta > Orthoptera > Gryllidae > Gryllus > Gryllus bimaculatus. The sequence goes on along the minus strand of BOPP01000009.1, from coordinate 2,301,354 downwards.
TAAAAGAAGTTAGCTGTGAATAACAGTTTTGTGTTCGAGACGCTGTGCAGAAGAGGAACTTGAGTTTAATTGATCGGGTCAATTTACCTGTTGAAATATGGAGGAGGAAATTGTATTTCATCACTAAATGCATGCGTGTACGTACACGATTTGAAGTTAAACCTTTCTAATGTTGGGCAATGTGTCCTTGCCTCTGATTCGTTCCCGCTAACTCGGGTCGTGTTGCATTGATTGGAGGCGCGATGTTTCATTAGAAATTACGAGGAGCACAATTCATACATCATACACCGTAGGACTTTCACAGAGATCGTGTATTGCCCGCAGTGAAAGTTTACCACGAGTACCAAATAATTTAGTGGTGTAGTAGTTACGTGAAAACGGTTTTACCTTCATGCGAGAAGAAAAGAAGAAGGTCAGAACTTGAGAGAAATTTCTTAACCCCCGGAACATCTCAAATTATGGAGCGTTTACTAACAAGCAGAGTTTGCTATCAAAATACATTAACAAGCGATCATGGTTGTCATTACGTCCAATAATGAGCAAACACGTTCAATTGATTTTATTTCTTTTAAATTTATTCTCCAAACGAGGAAAACCAATACATCAAAAATTGAACCAGTGAATAGATTTAATGTCATTTTTTTGTTTTCTACTTAAGAGTTTTTTCTCCATTATTGATCAAAAATGCGCATTTAGGTAATCAGTCTTCCCTGTATGCATATCAAACGAAAATCGTAAGTAATTCGAGTTAGTTCCGTCTAGCAGCAAATTAAAGAAACACGCGGGCGTTTATCAGATGTCTTGTTTCTCGTGGACGGAGGGCGCGCGGTCATCCGTCATTCTGACACGTGAAGGCAGGAAGAGGCTGCTGCCGCTGGGCAGGGCGTCGCGGCTGGAGGAGGGGGGGGTTGCGGTGCAGCGGAGGGCGTGGAACCGCAGATGCAGATGCATCTCCCGAGGCTGTGTAAATGCACAGGAAATGACGTAAAATAATTTCGCACGGAAAATGTATCGCGGAATATTAAGAGAATGATAAATTATTCAACATATTTTATATGTATGATCAAACGTGGATGTCGAATTAGAAAAATATCTCTTATTAGAAAATTATGACGTGGTTTCATTACGCGAGGTTATTTCATTAAAATGTATATATCACAATTGTTACACTAAAGGTGAAAATGATGTGCTCGAAAAAAAACAACAACAAACATTTAGCTTAAATAAACTCGTAGAGTGGAACTGCATCGAATACTCTTACAATGGAATGGTATACTCTTACAATGGAAACTTGACATCCTACGCTTCTTCCTACTATTAAGAGTGTCATATCGTAAGAGAACTTGTAATCCCTAAATTGACTAAAATATTAAGGTAATTGAGATTTGAGATGACAGAAGATACTAAAAAGTCAAAAGCATCTTAAAATTTCAATTGGTTCACGTATTTTTCAATCTTGATAGCATCTTGCTCATTTCAATTAGGAGTAAATATACGAAAAAGAGACAGATTAAATTATGTGAGACATTGTAGAAGTTATTCGCAAATTTACTGCTAAATATGACTCAAATATTCAAGTTAATTTTCAAAAATAATTTTTGTCAATATTTTGAGTTATAAGTAAACCTAAGTTTCAAAAACATCACAAAAATTGAATTTGAATATTTAAAAGAGTGTTTTCAAAAATCCATGATGCTTAGATTGAGATAAAGATTCCGACTATCGGTTACCGGTCTCGCAAGAGCAATCCGGAGGAGGAATTAATGATTAGGGAAGAGAGTAGGGATGAAAGTGAAAGTAAGTAAAGGATAAAAAAATTTACAAGGAAAATTTAACAAATGTTCGTTCATATTACAACTGTATGAACGATACATACGTAAGCAATTATACCTATGTTGAAAAAACTATACTTAGCTCTGAGTCAACGCTTTGGCTACATAGTACAGAATGGTCTTAGTTACTTCATTTTCACAGTTATAATTTCACAAATAATCATATCACAACCATAATTTCTTTCCAAGAATGAACGTTAAAAGTTTTCATATTCCAAAATAATTTTGACTGGCGATTTCAATATTCATAAGAAAGGTAGGAAATCAATTTTAAGAACTTCTTTCCGTAAGAACTTCTTTCCTTCTTTCCATCCTTAAAGAATTGAGATTTTATTGAAGATAATCTTCATAACCTATTTTTTTCTATAAAAAAGACAAAGTCCCAGATATTTAGAAACCTCTAAAAATAAGAATGAAAAAGACATCGATAACATTTTCGTATTTATTGTCGTTCAATTATGGTCTTATTCTTTTAGTTCTACTAAATAATAATATGCGTGACTTATTCAACACATTCAAGTCATGATTGACTGTTATCTCCCAATATGTTTTTGTCTATAGAGTACGTAGTAGTATATAACGGCGACAGTGAGTGAAGTATACAAATAGCTTTGGAAAACCGGTAATTATTTGAAATGAAAATGTCCACATTTAATGGCCCTTCTTACTTGAAACTTACGTTTTGTGTTTTAAAGATTTTTCGTCCTCGATTGCAGCTAATCTTCCCCATTATACGCATGCAAGCACGGTCACCGACGCAATATCTTCTCGTCGGCCAAAAAATTCTGTAATTGCGACACAGTTCGATGCAAGGCGTCGTTTGTTTCGCGCGTACAGGCGGCCTTGGTCGTGAGAACACGAAAGAGAGTTGCGCGGCGTGGCGGGGGAGGGGGGGCGGCGGCGCGGGCGTTTCTGCCCGACTTGCTTTCAAAGAATCGCCGTCGCCAGATGGCGCCGACCGCAGCTGCAGCCCTGCGGTGGCGTTGCGGCAAACCACGGGGCAGTACGCTGCCTCCGACGTACAGTGGGCTGATGTGGCGTCGAAAGCAGGCGTTGCATATCTTGATTGACAAGCAAATGACTGAACCGGAGAAAATATCGAAATATAAATGTAATGAAAAGCGAAGCAACTCATCTATGTAGTCTTTGCTCATCTAGATACAATACTTCATTTTCACTAGCAAAGTAAATTAACATTTTAAAAGGCTTCGTTGTCGTTTCGGATGGCCTAGGTGGCTAAAAGCGAATACAGTCACAGCGCGTAGGGACGAGGGTTTGAGTCCCGCTTTGGGTATGGTTGAATTCCCTTATATTTCATGAATGTGTTGTTGCAGAGGGCCTCGCGTTCTGCTAACCCTAGATCTGAGAAGCCCGCAAGTGTGTTGGTCAAACATGCGTCCCATCGGGACGTAAAGGGTAAGGGACTTCAGTGTTTGTGGGTTAGAGTTCCTAGGATATGGCAGTTTACATTTTCTCATTCACCTTTGAAGGGCTACATCCATACTCATACTCGTATTTCATCCCTAGTTCAATAGGAACATTCCTCCACTCGGACATCGCGAACTATTTCCATGAGGGGACAATCAATATGTCTTGATTGTCAGAGACTCACCCGAACGTGTCACAAAACAACATGACCGAAAGTCAAAGGGTACGAATTAACGAAAGGTATCTCAAACGATTAAGCCGAACACCTAGCTGAGATGTATGAGTTCTCCAATAAAAATCCCTATGAATTCGAATTTCTCTTTGAACACGGGACTGTTTCATTGTTTACGTTTTTTTCTTTACCTTTCGAAGTCCTATTGCGTTCATTACACTTCTATTTCGAACAACTCTCCTTGAAAAGGTGGCTTTTAGAAACTGTTGAAGTTGTAAAAATGAAAATTAACAATATTAAATAAAATAACAAAAAATAGATACTTTACAGCTATACCATGCTCACCTTTTCGCAAAGTTTCTGTTTACCTTAATTTGAACTGATAGGTAGCTGAATGTTTTTTTCGTATTAGTACTTTCTTTTTACACACAAAATTAAGTACTGTTCTAAAAGGTTTTATCCTCTTTCGCGAAGTTTTAGAAATTCATCAATTTTTCTTTCAGAGATATTATCAAGTTATGTGGCTTTTATATCATTCAATAATTCGTAAAAAGAAAACAACTGCTACTAATAAGTTGTACTATTTTCATTTGTACTATTTTGACGCAGAAGGTACTAAGTATCTTAAAGAATGTACAATTCCGTTCCTATTCTCCAGAAAGTTGTCAAATCTGTTGTTATAAGATATTTCCAGGATTCATATGTGCCCTTCTAATGACTCGTATCGGCCCAGTGTATATCTCCGCATATGGCTTTACCGCCTCCATTACTGGCTACCCCCCACCCCACATCTACCGTCACTTCCTCCTTCACTATCTGCTAGCTTCCGCCCCCATTCCTCGAACATGTGCGCCTTGTTCTCTATTAAACAGCCTCTACATTTCTAGCAAGAAATGTTTCCGGTTGAAGTGCAAACATTTGTAGATTAGACGTCACTAGTACTTCCGTGATGTTGAAGAAGCATTAACAACTTTGATGATAAGAACTTTTCATTCAATGTCAATAGTATACCAAAGAATTATAGGTTATTTAAAATTCATAATTTAAATTCTGAACTATTCCTAACAAAGTCGTAAAATGATTCCCTCGAATTTTCATCAATATGACAATGGAAAAATGTAATTCATAAAATTGCATTCCTTGAATATTTTGACCTAGGCGACCTGGGTAGCAGAAAATGCGAAGGTGAACAAACGTTTGCAGTCTGGGCTCGAAGGGTCGCAGATGCGAATTCCGCCACGGACAAGGATGTTTTAGTAAATAGGAAACGGAATTCATTGCCAAAAAAGCAAAATAATTACATAAATATGAATTTATTTTTTCCAAAATATGTAAGACAAAATAGAAAATATGTGAAATAAAGATTAATATATAATTTAAAATTGTTCTATAGAAGCATTTTCCGAGCTCATAAGGTCACCGATAGATCTAATTATAAATTCGTCGTGGATGAAAGAAAGTTCTATCTGTACAGGTTATTGTATCCTAGTCGTCACCATTCATACGAGTTTTATTCTAAATATAAAATGCGTTCTTAACGTACCAATGTTGTTTACGAGGAGCCGGTGCTCAAATGAATAGTAGTACCCTGTAGCCAATGATAGATCCCTGAGGGGAGGGGACGTTAAAGGGAACATACCCCCCTCCCAAATCCAACAACGTGATACAAAATGAAATAATTGTTAGTTGTCCATCGTGTTACGAATGTGCCGATAGAAACATGAGCGAGCCCATGGTTGAAAACTTCACAAACACACGCTGATCCTCGACTCAGAGTCCGCAATTTCCAAGAAGGGGGGAATACGTATGACAATTCATGGAGAATATATAGTGGTCTTACAAGAGCAGAGCAATACACCGCTTTGTAAGATAGATGTTTCAGAAACAGAAACGCAAATGCGCATCTAAAATTTCTACAAATAAAAATATTTCGATATAACGAAATGTGTATGAAGTATGTAATTATAGGTAAAATATGTAATTGTGCTCATATGTGAAAATAATGTAATATAAAAACGGTTCTAATTCAATCAGAATGACTTGCAAACTCTAAAAAAAATATTGAATGCAAATTTGTTTTAGCTGAAAACATGTCATTACAGAAAAATCCTTTCCCTATTATAACCCATTTCGTACTCATCCTCTCGCTGCCGGCTGCCTTTATGGATTAGTAGGTACGAGTGTGACTGCCTACGTGCCAGTTGGAGACAGTTTCGTAATGGGCGTTTGGGCTGCTATGTAAGCGCCATCGCGCCGCCACCGAAAATCCTTACATGTAACAAGGTGCAAAGTTAGGACGAGTTAAGTTTCCTGAGCAGAATTCTAGCGACTGACTACTCAATTAGTTGTTCGCTCTCTCTCTCTCTCTCTCTCTTTATCTCCTTCTCCCTCTCTCTTCCTATCTTTCTCTCCCTCTCTCTTCCTATCTTTCTCTCTCTCTCTTTCTCTCTTTCTCTCTTTCTCTCTTTCTCTCTTTCTCTCTTTCTCTTCTCTTCTTCTTCTCATCTTTCTCTCTTCTTTACACTCTCCTCTCTTCACCTCTCCTCCTTACACTCTCCTCTTTCTCTCCTCTTTTCTCTTCTCTTCTCCTCTCTCTTTCTCTCTCTCTCCGCTCCCTTCTCTCCCCCTCTCTCCTCTCTCCTCTCATCCCCTCTCTCCTCTCTCCTCTCTCTCTCTCTCTAGCGCGCGCGCGCACACACACACACACACATACACACACTTCCTCTAATACACAATAAACTACAACAAATGTCGGGAGCTTAGAGCTTGTGCCAGCTGGGGCGGTGCGATACATGGATGGGAAAAACCCGGAAGCAGACATGAAGGTCGGCTCGGATTTAACTTCTGGCGGAGGAAGAATAGTCACCTTACTTGATAAAAACAGGCACTACATTTAAGGGACTAATGTCCATAGCCGATGAAAAACCATATAATCAATCAAGCGGGCGATACAAAGAATGCTATGCAATGTCGTCCATTGTATAGAATGTAGTTTCATCTTTGGAAACGCTGTTTAAAATTAAAAATAAATTGAGTTTTCTTCTAAAAAATAATTTTCTTTTTATAATTAGAAAATAAACTCCGCGAATTCAATATTATTTCGGGAAATTTGAATTTGGTAATAATTTAAGAAGATTTCTTTTACAAAGAAGATTGGTTTATTGTGATTCAGACCTATCGAACACAAAATAGAGACAACAATATGCCTACCTGTCCGTATTTACATGTAAAGCGAACTCATTTGCAATAAGTCGAGAGCAACTGCTCTGTGGTCTCTGTAATGTACAACCAGTGGTTCTGCCAGCTATGTAAAACAATAGGGACACTGCTCTGATCTGTGGGAAATGTAGGTGCTTCGTATCAGGACTTATCTGCATCACATGAGAACGCGTATTTTTGTATTTTGTTGTGTTTAAATCAGCACGGCATTTTTTCTGTTTTCTTTGGAACGTAACGTTTTTCTGTTTCTTTGGCCATTAGCGATGTACTACTATTGAGATGGTTCGTAATTTAATTCAATAACTTTAGAAATGAGTGTTGGTTTTGTCTCTAACTATTCAAAAAATAGTATATAGAAAAACTATCCAACAAAATAGTATTTATAAGACCAAATATTGCCCAGCTGAATGATGTTAACATTGATATCTGTTAGTTGAATCGACAACTATCCTGTCCTTATGCTTTGATCATACTTTTGGCATAACTAGTTTTACGAAGTTTATACTGCGAGCTTGTTACAGCATTAAAGAAGTGTATGTCTTATATTTGAATTTCGTCGAGTGTAATTCATTGTCTTCAATGTCAAATGCATAGTGTTTTTGCATAGATTTCACTCTATGGACTACGTGTTTTCTAATACATAAAAGCAACTTTGACTGCACATTCACCAATTATTGCAGGTGAACGTTATTTTACATTAATTTTAAAATTGTATGAAAACAAAAAAAATCCACCGATTGAGCTATTCTCTAATATTACAAGTTCAGTATTAAGAGAATATCAGATTGCGAGAATACAAGATACCCAATAAAATAGTTATAACTATTTTCCGACCAATTGGTGTATTGTATGGCCAATTAAAATTTTGACTGAGCATTAATTTCTTATTTATGTCGACGTTTCATAGCACAGGACTATGGGAGTTTCCTTGCTTACGGTACTTCAGAATTGGGAAAACCACCCTATTCCAGATTAAGGACCAGTTCAACGCCTGTTCTGTGAGGTCTACGGAGACTCTTGGTTCCAGAGGATCTGCTGAGAGGTGATTGACAGCTGCCATAATCACTGCCTGACTTATCATCCCTCTTACACGAAATTTATGCGGTCCGAGCCTTCCAAAAAGCTGAATGTTCATGTATACCAACGATTTGCATGGCAACGCGGGCATCTCTTCATTTCCATAACGTTATCGACATTTTTATCGCTACCTTTCGCTTCATTATTGGTCATTACTGGTAGCACGTCAATTCATGGCAGCCTAATCTCCTAATAAGGTCAGTCCCTGCGGCGAGGGGTGCCTTGGTCCCGCACAATAAAATACAGGATGTTTGAAAATTATTCATCCACTTTCAGCGTACACCTCCTGTAATATAGCAGTACTGTGCCAAGAATACATATTAATACAACCTGAGGTTAGCTCCGAACCAGCATTGCCGCTATGTCTACGGTGACTCTGACGCGAAGGTCCTAGGATTCAAGACCCGACGATGACGGATTGTAGACACTAGCTAAATCGCTTGGTCGAATACAGCCTCTTTCTGTAGCAAAATTCTATCGGCCGTTTGCTTTGATCAGTAGTTTTTCGTCGGTTTTTCCGATAAATACCAGACGAATGCCGGAGCAGTACTCCCACAAATGGGTCAGAGATCGCGCGCGATATTTCCTTTGTCTTTCATACCCTACCCTCTCCCCTAATTTACACACACTTACTGTTACATACAGTACACTACCACACCTGACGGAAGTCCAGGTGGGAGTTTTCAAGGGCTTGTCCGTACTGGGGCGGTGCCACACTGGGGGTAGGTACCCAGAGGTGGAAGTCCCCCGCATGCTGACATTAATGAAGCGCTGGTTCTCACGATCTAGTGGGAGAGGAACACCGACACATATCGCGATACATATTTTCTCTATTAAGGGACGCGTCCGAAAACATCAATCAATCGATCGATCAATAAATACACACATACATACATACATACTTGTTCTGTACAAATATTCAATAGAAAATTCTCATTTAAAATGTACAGTACTGTAATTGTCGGATTATTTCAAACATACGAATCGTATAGTGGTATATAAATAGGCGAAGAAAAGGGCGTGAAGCATAGCCTCCATTGCGAGACAGTTCAATGAATACATTAAAACGCATTTCTCATATGAGAATATCTCAAGTGAGAGAGAATTGATTATAGAATAAATATATTTTTTCTTTTAAGTAGAAATAAAAATTAATAAATTGCTTCTGAGTGCTTAGAAAGGTAACTATGCAGAAATGAATAAACTTTTAAAAATCGAAGTAAAGAATTGAAAGCGAAATGCAAGCAGTTCAACTCGAATTCCAGTACAAACTAAAATAGAAAACCAAGTACTGTTGTGACAAATTTTTAAAAAAGGTAGATAATTAAATGTAAAATACTATTTTATTTCACGAAGATTGGTGAAAATAAACTCATAATTTTGGCCAAACATGAATGTAATTAAAAATGAAGCTAATATTCATAAATCTTCCCTCCGCTTGAAATATGTTTGTATGGAATATTATGCGTAGCCAACTTCGGAGTTCCGCTTCCACATTGAATGTTGTCTTCCCATTACTTTTTCGCAGACCCGCTGATTTCCATTTTTCTACATCTGAGTTAGCTTTTCAAACCTATGAATTTTTATGACAATTTATCACGTCGCGTCACAACTCACATGTCTCTGTTAAGTAAACCCAAAACTATCACGCCACTCAGAGTAGACTACTCTATCAAGAGGAGCCCACTGGAGAACGAGGTCGGAGTGTAATAATATATAAACTCGGTGGTAAAAATCGACTGCCTCAATATATAAACTCGGTCCTTAAATCAACACACTCAACGGACAAACTAATTTGAAATACAGCGCCGTACTGAATATCCTAGTAGACCGCCCCCCCCTACCCACGCTTTCCCCGGAGGACAATGCACAAAATGGCAGCGTGTGAGAAATACATCACGAATCATGTTGACCATGTTACTTGGGTAAATAATTATATTTTGTAAGTTTTGTGATGGTGATTGTATTCCTTATTAGTTTTACAATTTTACGTTTTACATTTTATAGTTTTCCTTAATATCCTGTTGAAGACACTGAAGATGAGGTAAAATACCTCGAAACCTGATTGTCTGTGTAATGCTGTAACTGACCAATTGTTAGTTGATAAATTCTGTTGTGGAAGGTCATTTCTTTTTCCTCTCGTTGTGTTACAGTAATAATCACAATTTCGCTCAGGTTTTTGTCCAATTTCCTTGATCCATTGAGCGAATACTGAGATGGCCCCCTGTTTTGCTTCTGGACGTAAAAGTAGCTTCACTATGCACACGTTTTGTTGAACTCTCCTTTTGCTTGTAATGGTAAGAGTAGAGGTAAGGGCTAGTCGCTATTTTGTTAGCTATACAGAAAAATCGCACTTGCAATTCGTGTACCGATGCAAAGAAGTTTTCTATAACTCGAAAACGAAAATTATTATTTTTCAAATATTGCTACTTTTGCGATTTTTAATTTTAATTTTAATTTATTTATGTTAAGCTTTTTCTCATCTTTCAACTATTTACAGTTAAAATGGCAGGAAGGGATTCTAGAACTCAAGAAAATGTGAGCAGATAATCTTCTCCCCCATACGTCCCATTCAGTTTTTACAGTTTTTTTGACTAAATAAATCTAAATCTAAATATAAATCTAAATATGTGAGGTCCGTTTCCAAGCCCCTCGCGGAGGCGGGTCGAAACATGGCCTCCGCGCGGACGCGTTGCATTCGCCGGCGCAACGAATCGCGAGCACCGCCTTGCTCGACGCGCCCGCGGCGCCTGCGTCGCGTCCAGTCACGTGACCTCCGCTCCTTCTTTCGCCCCGCCTCTGCTCCCACGAGCGAGGAGCGCTAAGGAGTGGCCCGCCGCAGGAAGAAAGTTCTCGGATCCCGACTTCGAAACCCGGTAATTAGATGAAATGATTTGCTGCCCTGGAGCTGTGGTAGGTTTTTTGTGGGCTTCTAGTTTGTTTTTTGGGGTTGTAAAGTACTCGTTTCGTGGACGTAAGGTAGCATCAAAATTCACACATCTTCAAGAAAGCAGATGTACAGCTTAGAAATAAATTCCTGGAAGAACATTCTGTAAATTTCATAGTGAAAACTAATAGAAATGGTATTATCTAATTTGACATTCATGCCATTAATCAAACAAAAACGTATATTGAAGCCCCTCTGCATAAATGTATCCAACTACTTTAAAATGTATAATTATTATATATGGAAACAGCATAAGAAAAACTAGTACCGTACACAACCAATTGAAAATAAAGTGAGATAATAAAAAGGTATTCATACAATTATTTTCATTATATTTCTAATTATTGAATTATTTCAATATTTGTACCAAAATAGTGACAATTTTATGATCACACAATACCAATCTGCAATTAATCTCACCATAGTTCGTGGAAAATATTGAAAAAATTGCGAATATTACGTTCCTACCACTTTTTCAGTCAGATATTAATTATCGTTGAAATGACCAAAAATACTCGTCGCAGACCACATGTAGCCCATCCGCAGTTATTGCGACCCTTCCTCTCTTCTATGCCCATGTCCTCCCACGCCTCTGTCACAACCTTCCACTTCGTCGCAGCTTCGTACGCTGCCCACACCACACCACACAACACCTCGCAAGCGGGCGGCCTACGGCGGGCGGCGGCGGCGGGCGCGGGTCGCCCCCGCATGAATAATGCAGCAGCAGCCATTGCTCCGTCGGCGCGCCGAACTTTATGGGGCGGCGGATGAATCGGGACTGGCCGCGCCGCCGAACCCCCCCCCCCCTCCCCTCTCCCCGCCCCACGACCGCGCACGGCGTGGCTCGAGCCCGTGCACGCACGAACGCAAGAGCTCGCGCACGCCTCACACGCGATTGCACCGCACGCACGCGCACGCGCGCGCACGTCGACGCCGCGCAGTGCCACGCCGGTGCGAAACTGAGTGGGCACAGGGGATAAATTATGCGGTTGGAAGTTTGGCACGAGTGATTAATAACGTGGTTGTGGTTTTACTTCGCATGTGATTATAAAAATGCAATTAGAGAAACATATTATCAAACGGGCGTGTACCGGCTGAGGTGGCTCAGGGTGTCAACTGATGTCGCTGCGGTGCCTGTCACCGGGAGATTCAGGTCGCACGGTTCGAGTCCCGGCGCTGGCGTCTACGTCGAATTTAGCGGCCTTCGGGTGGAGAATTCTAGCGGTCGGCTGCGCTGACCGGTAGTTTGCTGTGGTTTATCCGATCCTAACAAACGAGCCACGGCAATCACGCGATCTTTCCTTCCTCTTCCTTATGCTATACTCACCCCTGCTTACAGTTACATGCAATACACTACCGCACACGTCAGGAGCTTAGAGCGTATGCCGACTGGAGCGAAAAACCTTGGTGGAAAAAACCTCCACATGCATACGTGTAGGTCGGCCCCGGATCTCAATACCAACGGAGGGAAAACACTGCTACCTCCCGTGAGAAAACATGCACTGCATTAATGGGACTAATGGCCTTAGTAGTTGACCTTAGTAGTTAATGGGACTAATGACCTTAGTAATTGACCCGAAACAAATAATCAATTAATATGACGAATGCAATGCAACTTTGTCAAGTATATAGAATGTTATTTTCACTTTGGAAATATTAGACAATAAAATAATAAGTGTGAGAATTTACAAGGAATAAAAGCCTCCTCAAATGCGAGAGTATCAAAGTAACCTTTGGAAACATTATATTTTCACGAGAGAAAAGTCCAAAATACAAAAATATTTTCGTGAATTTTATTAGATTTTACATGTATTGATATCTATTCTTTCCGATCGTGTAGATGTTCCGTATGTCGAATTGCTAGTAAATGGGAACGTTCTTTATTATTGCATTTATGTATTTATAGTTCTGAGTTAAAGAAACTCAAATTGGCAGCGAATAACTTTATGTCAACATACCTACACATCTCTCCGACTACTACAGTGAGGGAAGAGGACCTGTTAATCGGGGCGTAAATGCATACACAGCGGACGCCGGTTATAGTGAACTCGGATTTAGAAAACCCTCTGTTATAGAGAACATAAGTCACAGGTCTCGTTTCATTACAAATATTTACATTACAAATAAGCAATTACATTTCAAATAACATTAATAATATGAAGATCTTGTTATAGTGGAAGTAAACCTCAGCTATAGTAAATCTAGGAAATAAAACGTCATGGAAATTAAGGCTTCCTGGAAATTTAGGCGAGTAAATGGGATTTCGGAGAGTGGAATGGTGTTCCAACAATGCAAGAGGCATTGAAGGGCGTCAAGACGGCATTGCGATACTTAGACACTGAAGACAATGGAGAATCAAATATAGAGGGAGCACAAAAAGAAGTGTCTAGAGAAATTACTAATGAAAAATATACGAAGAAAACAATTGAAAATTATTGATTACTTCAGGACAAATAAAGATATTGAAATTTGATATATACTGAACCAAAAATGCTAGTCTCCGAGAAGTTCACTATAACCGGAGTAGATTTGTTCACTATAACCGGAGTTGAGTGTACTATTTCAGAATCTGTGCCCCGCGAGATTTTGCTTCCGACCACCGCGCAATGCGCCCTGCATAATTAGCGAACTGGGCTCCAGGCGGCCGTGCGTCGCGGCCGCACACAGGGAGTGGTCGAGCCACGCCGCGCCGCGCCGCGCCGCGCCTCGCCAGGCCGACAGACGGCGACAGCGGCTGAAAACATTGCGGCGGCTGCCTATGACGGTATCTCAGGCATGAGCCATCGAGGGACACCGACGAGTAATTCTTATCACCCCCACGCGCCGGAATGCCACTTCCCGAGACGTGTAACGTTGTCGCGCGTTGCCGCTCTCCTTGTCGCGCGTTGTAATAGGCGCCGTTTATTGTCGATTGTTCGTGGTATTGGACGCGTTGTTGGAGGTGATGACTCAGTTTTGAAAGTTGTTGGACCGCTCCGAGCGCCTTCTGTGCGTACGGGTTACAATAAATTGAAAGTGTTATTGTCGGCTGTTTTTGAGAATTGAAGTGAGAACAGGAAAATGAATGTACGTGGTTCCGAATGAGAAATACCTAACATTTGACCCGAGAGAGTTGCACTTCAGGTGCCAAGTCACATGTCAAACTATTGAAGGAGAAGTAATTGTTACTTGCAGGGGATATGTTGTTAAGCAAAATTTCTAGCTCGTGCGAGTGATCTAATAGGAATGAAATGTTACACGAAACACATAAATGATTAATGATTTTTCTAAAAAACTAATTGCAAATAGATTGTTAGTGGTTACAATATCATTTCAATTTATCTGTTTCTTTTTCTTGGGGCAACAGATAGTTTACTCTGTAATACATAGACTTCATATACATATTATGTAGTGACTGGTAAGACCTCTTATTGAAAATCCAAAAAACAACGATTCATAGGTTTACTCCTTGTTTATTTTGTGTTAATTCTAAGTATTGTCTCTAATCTCCACCTGCGAATTACCACAACTGGTATGAATTTCAATAATTAAATCCATCTGTTTATGTATATATTCTAACACTTTATGTTCCGTACGATGATATTTTCAAAGAAGTCGACAGATGTCAAAGTCTCGTAAATCTTCTTCTCAATATTTTACTGTTGTACTACTTTACACACGTAAAGAAGTTCTTTCATTTACACACGGTCTTGCGGTCAGTGTAGTTCTGTGTTAATATGGTGTGTAATGCCCAATAAATGAATGTAGGAGAATCTGTGAATGGACACAAAATTATAAAAAAAGATGATATGATATGATAAGTGTCATTTACTGCCCATTAAAAGCTTAAAAATACTGTAAATGGTATTGACGGAATAAATTTAAGCACCGAATTTTCAGAAAATTATTCCTGTATGAATTATTATCTTCCTGCATTTTATTTGAAGATTTATCGATATAATATTATAGGGAATTAAAGAAGCTATTGTCATGAATTAATGTTTATTATTACAGATATCCGTTAAAATTGCTAGTGAGAATTTAAAAAAATAATGATCCTATGTCTGGAGGTGGACGCAAAAAGACTATGGCAAAAGTAAAAACTTGTAAGATAACGTTCTCAATACACTCATAAAATTAATCTTCAAAAATGTCATTAGAAGAAATTGAAATAAAATTATCAAATTCTCTTACCTATTTTTACCAATTAATTTTTAATTTTATTAATGCATCAAACTATGTAAGCTGAACTATCAATACTTCAAATAATTACGATTATTGATTTCAAATTACTTACCTAAAATTTAATATGCTTTTTTTATATTCTAAAAATATCATTTCTCATTTAAATAACTCGACAAAAAAACTACCATTCAATTTTTCCCTCACGTGTGGCTAGAGTCGAATGGAACTTGCTAATAGACATCATTTCTAATCAAATGTGTCGTCATAAGATGTCTTACGTCAATAAAAGTACTTATGAAGCCATGATCATTATTTCTTTTCAAAGAGTTAAAAGTAATCTTTCTCAGTCACCAAACTGAACGTCTTAAAATTCACTTATTTTACTAACTACCGCATAAATCTATTGTCCTGGCATCCATATCCTTTATGGCCACCGACATTCCACGTAAAGTTCACATCCTCCACATCCACTTCAGACTGTTCATGGAGTGGTCGACAAAGTCGTGAATGTTTCAAGATGGAGTGCAGAATGCAGCTGCTACATGTCAGTTATCCTTCTTCGTGTTTTATAATAGACCTAGACAGAAGGGGAGATAGCAATCTAGGACGACACAGTCTGCATAGCAACTCTTCTGCGAAGCACTGGCGAGCTGATTGACAGGAATGCGCGCAACGCACTGGACGCCAAACGCACAAGGCGCGCCGCGCTCTGAGTTAAGAGGTTTCTCTGGACAATATTTTCTAAGAACGGCAATATTCAGGGCAGGTTCTCATAATATTACCAAGAATGTTCTGTAATTCTATCTCAAAGAGTAATGTAAATGGTGGAACTCGGCAAGATCTCGAGTTCCATGGAATTGATTTAATTCAAAGATTTCATTAAACACATTATGTTTTTGTGAGTCTATTACTGAAGCAAATAAAATATTAGGTTCCTAATAATTCTCTTCGTGGACCGGATAATATTCTATTAATGTAAACTCTTGGTTGTAGAAACAAAGCAACTCCGCTTTTTCTTTTTTATACTTCATTCTTCGTGTATTATGTCATGCCAAATGGATATTGTCCGTGCTTGTAAAGAAAGAAAAGAGTTCTCTAAATAAGTAATATATTAATAATCGTGTGTAATGAACTTATTATATACTTACTTATTTGACAAATGAGTTATATTCATGTAGAACGTTCTTTTGACGTCTTTAATTAACATTAGTATATTTGTCCTTTATGAGATATATTTCTTGAATATTTGTTTCAAATTAATTTTTGTAGTTATATTGAAGAGTATTCTGCCTGGTGTGTTGAACAAAACTGACATTGGCTATTGAACATAGCACAAATAATAAAATCGGAAACAAGCATTAAATAAATCGCTCAGCGTACTATTGTAAAGTTTGACTGACCTGCGTAATTCCAGGGGTTAATATTTTCTGTTCGACTAAATGATCCCCGATTCACACGTATTCACATTTTACTTGAGTCCCCTACTTTTCACATCAGGCGCATCATTAGGTGCTGTGGACGCAAGACGCCTCCGCCGCGATCGCGGCGCATGGGGCACGGCCGTGCGGAGCGTCGGGTCGCGTGGCCCTCGTCGCGGCGCTGCTGCTGGCGTGGGGCGTGCCGGCCAGGCCGGAGCGGCGCGGCGGAGACATGCGCGACACGGGCGGCGGCGGCGGCGCGCGCGGCGCTGTCGCCGCCTCAGCGCCCTGAACCACATACCGCGCGCGGGTCAGGATGAGGGCGGCGGACAAGCGGCCGGCTCCCGCCCCGCCGCCCCGACCCCCACCCCTGCCCCGCCCCGCTCCGCACTCGCACCCACTCGCCGCCTCCGTCCCCGCCACCGCACCGCTCTGCTGCTGCCGCCGCGACGCAGAGATTTAACTGCTCTGGAGCGGCCGGGCTCCCCGAAAGTACAGAGCGAAAACTACTGTCAGGTCATTCGTTCGTCGGGAATGCCATTGCATATTGGTCCCTGCGAAGCCAAGGGACATTTTACTAAATCATGGAAAGCTTTTTGTTTCGAATTGATAGATCATCAAGATCTACAACATTCCAGGAACCATAGGAGCAATGCATTTGTCGTCTGATGAAAAACACTTTCATGCGCACACTTGTAACAAAAATATTTACTTAACTTTCAAAATAACTTATTCTAAAAATAATTTAATTACACTTACGTTCAGTCAATTTAAATTAAAAAATAACTGGAGAACTCAAATATTTCTTCTAAATAAAATACCGTGAAACTCATACTCTCAAGGATATTTAAAATATATAAAGTTACAAAGGAACCTAAATATTTCTAATATATAAGACTGTAGTTAAATAAATCATTTTCGTTCTATTTTTATTCTATAGAGGTTAAAACTAGAGGATGAATTTTTCTTAGAGGAAAAATCTTCACGGTTGTATAGTATAAATAATCCGTCCGAATATTTTCATTTGCGAATTATTTTGTATCTCAAATTTCTTTTAAAAATCTTTCTAAAATTATACCCCAGCCACGATAACTCACAACAACATTTCAATTTTTACTGTAAGACAAACGGAATAAATGAAAATATGCGTGCATAAAATGGAAGTTAGCATGAGAAACGTCAGTTGAAAAGTTTTCCCAATAATTTGGTATCAGAGACAGTGTCTGAACGATCGTTCTAGTTTGAAAAAGCATACTTAATGCTTGTTTGCAAAATATAGCGTTATGTAGAAAAAACCAAAATCGAAAAAAGCTGAGGCAAAAAATGAGTCAACACTAAATGGAAGCCATAAGATGAAGTTGGTTAGGGGAAGAATATATGGGAATTATGTGCATTCAATATGAATCCTCATAAAACCATTAGTTTACAATTAAATATATGAGTTCGATCGTTTTGTTCTGTCTGCCGAGTTTTGAAAAGTTTCAAGAGTGACTCATTTTAAGGTTTTAATATATCGTGTGATGATGCAAATGTATGTGAGAAGCCCTGCTACTATCACATTACGAGTAGGAAGGTTATTTATTAATGAGTTAAAACAATAAGTTAAACAACGTTTACTTTATGATTATCTTTATGTAAAGTAATGAAACTAAATGAACCCCAACAGAAATAACTGTAAAAAAAAGTAACGATGTAAAGCCCGAGATCTTCTTAATCGTTGTTTTCGAAGCTGAAAAATTCTTGAAGAAGTGCGTGCTTGCAGACTCTACAAACCATGATTAGGACAAGCACTTCAGTATTTTCAGCCCACAACATCGCGTTCATCACGCAACGAAAAACCATCAACTGTAACCTTGCTACCGTCTTCACTAGCTTTCCATCGCCTCAAGACCCCACATCCCACATCACAATTACCACTATCACCTCATCTCCATCGCCTCTATCCTGACGTCGACGTGCCCGTCTTCTTCAAAGTTTTCTATCCACAATACGGTTCTTCACCGCCCCGAATACCATCCCAAGGACATGCACCACCATGATCCCTGTCCTCCATCGCCCCACGTGACACCCACCGACCCCCACCACTCGTGGACTCCGCAGGCCGCCCGGAACCGAGAATTTTGAGTAGCGTCGTGGGCGGCGCCGGACGTAGACGGCAAATCGGGCAGGTCCTTGGACAGCCGCCGCCGCCGACCGCCCTCTCACCACCGCCGCGGCACCACGACGCCGCTACCGCGCCCCCTCCCCGCCAAACACCCCGCTCCCCGCCCCCCCGCTCCCCGCCCCCCGCTCCCCGCAGCCGTCGACTCCGGAAGCTACGCGTACAACCAAGAGCGAACGGTTCCGCCTTGCAGAGCCACGCTCTGCTCGTGGACCCGGCCTAGATGGAAAGATTGGGAGCTGTGGCTGCTCGGGACCACTTACTCTTCGTAATGCAGGGGAATGGGCTGCACGAACCGGCGTTTGTTTACTTGCAAGGAACGCGTGCTCTGTTTGGTTATGCATGTAGGTAGGGTGATGAATGCGTGTTCCTACTTGGCAGCTGAACATTGTAGTAACGATTCCCGACTTAAGCTCACGAAGGCGGGATTAATATCAATGCTTTGACCCCAAATGCCTCTCGATTCATACGTATTGCTGGGTACAAGCATGAGCTCACTGGGCGTGGTAGGCGTGTGTTTACTAGAACCGGTTACGACATGTATCAAAATGCAAATATTCTGAGATTCGTGATAGTCGGTGTTAATCAGAATATATTTTTCATATAAGCTGATGTACTGTTAGAATTCAATTATATCAAAAGTAATCAGTATAAGAATGTGTATTCGCGTCAGAGTTTTCATTTCTAAGATTCTCCAATTTTCGGTGTTACCTGTAGACACTTCAGTATGTACCTTATTGTCTCTTTTCCGCGGCTTTGATGCGATGGAGAGACCATTTGGGGTGAATACCAGAATTCGAAAGATTAGAACGGGAAAGGATGTAGGTATTGTAATGGCGTAAAGGCCTTCGGCCTAGCCACATAGGATCAAGTAAGCTAATTTGTTTGTAATATTTACCTATTAAATAAAAATAAAATAATGTATTGACAAACGTTTCCCTAGGTGATTCATGATATTTTTGGAAGTAATATTTATTATAGGTTAATTATTTGATTAATTTTGTCTCACAGTACCATGTGTTATAACTAGAGTGGTTTCACTTCCTTCACTTCTAAATATCTATTTTTTTAATACATTTAAATATATTTTCTGAATTTGTGTTCATATGCCAGTGAACATCGGGTTAGTAACATTTTAATTATTTGTCTTTCCAATGTCTAGGCCAAATTTCCAGCTGTCACAAACAAAAGTAGTGTAAAAAGATGACGGTGTGTTTCTTTACAAAATCTTTTTAGACAACGAGAATGTTGGAAAATGACATGAATTGCGACGAAGCAACTGTTGTAGAATGTTTCAACCCAAAGAACTCAAATCTTAGGAAAGTCGATTACCGGATGATGTAGTACTTGTGGAGGTTTTAAACAAAAATTTCCTTCAACTGACTGGAGAACGCACGATCGTCTTCTGACACAACCTTGATCCAGACGCAGAAGCGGATGCAACTAACAAATTGATCTTGTTTCTGAAGAATGCAAGCTCTCGAATGAAAGACTGCCCCGGATCTTGAGATAGTGCATGCAACCGCCGGTTACAGTCACCTAAGTCTCAAGGAGCTCCACCGCCAGGTGGCAAACCTTCGGGAAAGTTGGGTACGTACCATGTCTACCTCCGTGCGATCAGGAATATTACTGTCGACGAATGTGACTAATTCCCAGGAACGAAAGAAGTTGGAAAGGATATACACGTTCAGTGTTCAGTAGAATGAGTGAACTAATTAAAGATATTACACATAATACGATGAAACATCGTATACTTTCGCCTGAAGAAGTTTCACGCGATCGTTATAAATAGCCAGTGGCCCCCAGAGCGAAAGGGGCGTGACCTTTGGCGAGCTGCTCCGACGCGGAACGCGATGATGGAAACGCGCGTGTCGGAACCGCCGCGAATGGGTAAGACGAGCTTTGCCGCGTCCTGCTTGAAAGTAAACGCGTGAAAGAAGTAAAAAGAAATGAAAAGGTCCTATGTATAATACGATTATGAATAGGGAATGTGTCTGTTTTTTTAATAAATTGTTAAACGACATCTACTTATCTTCTCAATACTTATGAAAATAATATAATATGTATCCTATGGGAAAGATCTGGAACAACACTGTAACAATTTAAGCACGGAGATCATCGTATTAGTTGTTTCTTGGAAGCTGAAAATTCTACAAGAAAGCAAATTTCTCGCAGGATCATCAACCATGATTTATAGACCAGTACTTTGTCTTCAGTCTTTTCAGCCACAACCTCTCGTTCTTCACCGCAATGAAAACCACCAACTGTGACCATGCTACTGTGATCCCTAAGCCTTCCATCGCCTCGAGTGATCCACCATGTGACCACCACCACCACTACCACTATGATTCCTATCTCACCACTCCGACATCGTCGACATTGTACCAGATTAAATGGATCGTGGAATCAATTGATGTCACTGCAATACCTCTGATCAGGAGGTCCTTGGGCTTGTGTTTCAACGGTGGCAAGATTTTCGACACTAGCTGGATAGCTCGGTCGAATTAAGCTGCCTCTGGTGGAGAATTCCAAAGACCGGCTGCTCTGATCGGTATTACTTTCCACGATTTCTCCGATCAACGCCAGGCATATACCGGAGCAGTACCGTAACAAACGGTCCACGGACCGTGTTCGATTTTCCTACATCTTCCTTGTTCTATACCCACACCTTACACATATACACTTACGTGCACTACACTCCCGCACATGCCGGCAGATCAATCGGTAGCTTAGAGCTGGTCACAGCTGGAGCGGTGTCCCGCTGGAGAGAGATACCTGGTTGAGGAAAACATCGCTAGCCGACATTTGCGTCAGCGCTGAATCTCGCCATTCAACGTGGGAAGATCGCCGCGGCGCTACGCGATGAAACATACTCCACAGTTACGGGACTAACGACCTTAGTAGTTGACGCTGTCGCAAACACTAATCAATCAGTGGTCGCCGTCTTGGCCGCAGTCATCTTTAAGAAGGCGCTGGCCGCGCCCATTAAGAGAGAGTTCCGCGATACAGAGAGTAGCGTATTCTTCAATTAGATCGCTGGTGGGGTTCACCTTCTAATATTTAAGTTTGGTAAATAACCCCCCTAACACCCCTAACCCCCTTAACTCCATTCGCCTTCGCTCGCCCAACCTCTCCTCACGCCTCCACTGGTACCCCCGCGTCTCACGACCCTTCGCCCTCACCACACCCCTCTTCCCGCCCCCACCTGCTGCCGACCGACGCTCTGTTCTTGAACTAGACACACTCTCTAAAAACCGCAGAATTGTTATCGGCCCGGAAGCTGCAAGCTAGCTGCGGTACGACTCAGTTTGCAAAATCATCTGGCAAGCATTTTTCTATATTTTATATATAATATTTATATTAACTTTTCCCTAATTGTTTATAGTTCATGTAATAATATAATTTAATTTCGATAATTCTAATTTCAGTTATGTTGATGATCGCTATGCGATCGAAACTATCATTAGCAAAATAAATAGTTGATACCAGACAATAGCTTTTTTTATCATACTTAAGTAGCGTATTCCTTTGCGCCACCAATTCCGCCATTTTATATACACTTGTCAAAAGAGTTCGAACGTGTGATATACTATATTGGGAGCCACACATCTATCCAAAATACGTTTTAAAATATGAATGTGCTCTAAATTATTCATCTCGCCTCCAATTGTTATTATTTCTCCTGATCAACAGATATTTTTTCCTGGCGGGTCCACCCGGTTGGACGTTGTTAAGTGGCGCGGTTGCGCTGCTTTCTGCGTCTAGGATTCTGCGCAGCGCCGCCGCGGGGCCACCTGCGTGAAGCGTGACTCAACGGCGAAGCCCTCGACGCCGCAGTGGGAACCAACCGCCACTGAACTTGTGGCGACTGGACGCACCTCACTGCGCAGCGCCGCGCCGGCCGGTTGCTTCAGACCTGCGTTTCCGCGTGGAGATTCCGCTTTTGGCGTCTGAAGCAATGCTGCTGTTTCTCAACGTGTGGTCCGTGGACAACTTTGTTTTCGTATGGACTCGTCGTCACGATGGGATCGTAAGAACAAAATTGTTTTTTGTTTGTTTTTAATTGAAAAATATTGTAGATTAATTCGAAAGTAAAATGGCTCTGTATATAGGAATGTTGTATAGGTTGATCCGGGAGGAAAACTTCTATTAGTTCTTGTAGTTTGTAAATTTTTACTTGTTGTTCTTATATCTATTCTTCTTTTCGACATTTTCTTTTCCTTCTTACTTTATTTGCTTTTTCATCTTTCCCTTAATATTTCTTTTCTTCTACATATTTTCCTTGTCCTCGTTTCTCTTCAAGATTCCTTCTTTTTTTGTTATTCGCTTATTTTTTCTTCAAAAACACTGCGATTTTCATCACTCCCAAGACTTAATCTTCGTCAGAGCTCAAAGTTTTTCGAACATTTTTTGAAGATCGGAACAATTTTTTTCTAGTTTTAACAAATGGATCCACGCTACAACCGCAATTTCGAAGAGTTAATAATAATGTTTGCTCTAAAAATAAGTCTTCATTATCTGATACTTATTTAATCATGTTTTTCATACTTTTCTTAAAGTAAATTCCTCCAGGACCTCAAAGAAAGAAACTATTTAACCCCAGCAGGTTAATTAAGCTGTCGGAGAGGTGGCAATTAATATTTATAACAAGACGAAGTAGACCTTAAAACCTAATACAAATCGCTAGTTATTTCTCAATAGTTATTTTTGCCTTTCTCAAAACTCACTTCACAAACACTAAAAATAGTAGGTGATGTGCCAAAGAATTGCCTGAATTAATTTTCAGTTTTTTTAATGAAGAAATTACGGATATTTGCTTCAGGTGAATACTTTAATCTTGGTTTTTCAATTCCTCCACATTCTCTCGTCTAATTCAATGCACTTAATTTCATATAAAATGTTAGATTGAAGATTCACCGAGAAATCACCCGTGCCCTGACGTCCGTCATTTTATATCGTAAAAATTAAAAAAACGTGTTCCAACATATTATCCTTGTTGAAACGCTATGAAGGTAATACTATAAGAATTATTTTAAAATGTCTTTGTTTCGATGCTAAATTATTTCTCGAATTCTCTTCTTAAAACCATCTCACCAAACACTGTTCGTGGTTTCAAGGTCTGCCAACGTTCCATTTTACGACAGTGACAAATGTAATCGCCAGGGTAACCTTCCTTCTCAATCTCCGACAGCACTGAACTGATTCAACCGCGGTCGTCGCTAGTCCCAGCTTCCGTGTCGGTGTCATTCCGCTCTCGATTCAGAATGCATTCGCACACGACGCATGTTCACACGCTCGCGCATTCCCACGCATCTGTCGCAAACACTGCTGGCCTGTGACTCAGCCTCCCGCAACAGTTTGTATCTTCGAGGTTGCAATTCAAGGTTTGTTTTCAAACGTACTTGAAATTAGTGGTGTAAGCTGGGCTGACCAGTTATTAGGCATACGTAACCCGAGCATATCTAATATGCCTTGCGGTTGAGGAAATAGTGTAAGATGAATATTACTATGTCGGATACAATACGAAACGGATTATAGTACATTACACAATAAACTATACGTTTTTAGCCGACTGGATAGCTGAGGTTGCTAAGGCTAAAGGGGCGTAGTTATCTCGGCTCAAAGGGGCGAATCCAGCCTCGGGCATCGATGTTTGTCTGTGTTCGTGTTGTCCATTGGTGTTTATCCTACAGTTACCCCTACAGTTAAAACAATGGCAGTGGTTACTATATGACCCAGATGTTAAAAGGGAACTTAACAATTTCATTTTTAGATCTCTTTAAAGGGGACTTAGCTGTTGTAAAATATATCGTGCAGTTCCACATTAAACCATTACACACGCAAGGCTTAAACTACTCAGAGGATTGAGCAAAGAGCATGTTGCCGACAATTGTTGTTTTTTAATAACAAATTACGGTTCTTCTTCTTTCTATACATTCACTTTTTCTTTTACTTTCAGACCCGCTCAGTTCAGCGTGTGTCAGTGTCATCTGAAGTCAACTGAATCACTTACAGGTAATAGTGCTAATTGATTTACTTTTAGAGATTTAACAACTTTGACAATTTCTTTCTGTTCTGCAAGCCCATGAAAGATTATCCATGCAACTCAGCGTAGGGAAAAAGTGTGGCTATTCATGGAAGATACTCGATCTAATACATGAATAGTACTTTATAGTTATGGGCTGCGCAAATAAAAGAAATTAACACTTGAAGTAAGATAGACACTTCAAGAACCACATTGAAAATTGCTGTTTTATCGAATTTCATAGTCGGCAATTCGTTTATATCTCTGTGAAAGTGATTTTCAGATTTAAGAATTAATCTGCGATCGTATTTGATCAAAGTGGATTGATCAACATTTGTATTTTTTACGAGATTATCACAGAAAACATTCCACTTTCTAACGACGAACGGTTGACCTCGCACCTTCCATATGATACGCAAGAGAGAACTGGCACAGCACAACAGATTCACAACTAGTGCCAAGTGACTTTTGAAAGATTTCAAAAAATGTATTTTTAAAGTCGCCTGCAGATTTTACGAGTATTAATCTAATATTTGGGAACGTTTCCTATTCACATCTTGAAGAACATTTCGATTTTGAAAAAATGAATTTATATTTCTGAATATTCCTGTACTTCACAAATTCAGGTGTACCCTCCTCGTACTGAACTGTGACAATTTCGGCCCCACGCAGCCTGCGTCGCTCGTGCATTGTTCCCAGCCAGCGTGTCCTACCGTCCTTGGAGGGCCTCCGGCCGGCCGGCTGTCGCGCAATCCGTCAAAAGGTCTCGCGCGATCCTATCGAGGCGGCATTGGCTGGCGCGCAGGCCCGCGGGGGCCGCTAAACGGGAGGGGCGGAGGGGCGGGCGGGCGGGGGCCATCTACACACCCGACGCCTATTCCCGCCGCGATTTACATGCGTTCAACCCCTCCCCTCCTCTTCCCCCCGCGCGGGTCACGAGGTCAGGGCTGGCCGGCGCGCGGCCTCCGCGCAATCACTCAAAATCGGAACTCGCGCCTCCAACGCGGCGCAGGGATACTGCGTGGGAGGAGACACCTGCCACCCCAACGCCTGCGCGTGGGCTGGTCGCTCACAAATTGTTTCCTGATTGGCTTTGTTTGGGTTTCTCGGAGATACGGCAGGCGAGCACACTTTGAAGGAAAACTAAAAGTGGATATTACATCTTCTCTGACTCGCTCGCAACTCACCTTCATTATCATTACCTCGTCAACTTGAATTACATCATTCTTACGTTTTTGCCCTCAGAATTGATGGCATACGCATTTAGATTAATAGCATTTAAGCTCTTACGCCGGGTAATAAATTAACTATATAAATAATAAATATAGAGAAATTAATAAAAAAAATTAATAAATAATATAAATAAACAAAAATAACGAATACAAATTTTATAACTTAAATTTAAAATATATAAATTTTATAAGTAAATAAAAGAATCAAGTGATGACGAAGAAGGAAACTCGAAAGTCAGAATGAAGTTTTCGATATTTTTGACTCTGATCTCCGCTAGTGAAAAGGTTCTTTGTTTCCATTTTTAGCACATTGTTTGGGCTGTTTGTTTTAGAATTTTGCTTTTAATACTTTAGACTTGCTTTTATAACTACCGAAGCGTCTGTTTCTTAAAGTAAAATGTCAACTGAGTTTCCTTCTATAGTTAATTTATTTTAAAATTCATATTTTGGTTGGGTCGTGGGAACCCCGTCGACTTTTTTAAGATCTTCGTGTCAATTTTACGTAACTGCATAGACTTTACCGTCACACACTTTTCTTTTTAATTTTAATTTTAAATCACCTACAATTATTTTCATTATTTTATTATTTTACCTTTCTATGTAGTCATCTCTTACAATGGGGTGTAAATACATTAAAACAAAACGACAACGGTGTGAATACTTCAATTATGATTTTTAGGCATCATCGCTTTTTATTGTCAAATGATGTATATTAGCAATTTAGCTAGAGTTGACGATGATGTTACTTTGATGTACAAATGAATCAAGTCGCAAAACATCAACTCTATAAGTGCATTCTTTGCTTTGATACTGTTTCTGATTATGTTAAAGTGTTGTCAAATGAATTGAAATTTATTTCCTTTGCATGGTTGTAGCCACCTGATTGGTAATTGTATACTAATTATATTTTTTATTCCATTTTATTTTCGGAATCAGACATTTTTGAATCTTTCTTTGCCTTCGAGAGAGTATCCAAGATTCAAAGATTTTGTACTTGATGGCGTGAAAATACTCCACTGTTTTTTCTTCAATTAATCATTGTTGTTTTCTTGTTTTGCTTTTTGTTTATTTGTTACTGCAATTGTATGTGTTTTCATTCGCAAAGTCGCTAACCGAGCTACAAATCTACATGAAAGATATTTTCAGCGAACATTAAATTATATTCACAGAAATGAGACAGGATATGCGAAGTGAAAACAAAAGCTACGGCACAGAAATTTCAAAGACTGGAAAAAGAACTCCAAAGTTCAAAACTAGTCTGTTACAAAGACAGCTGATCTTACCCTAAATACGTGTATACGACTTTGGAGTCTTCTTTAGAAATTTTCGGAAAATTTGACATATTTAACCGCCTGTTTTACAATATTTTAAAACAATTTTAATCTTTAAGTATAGTTTCTGATTCATTTTTATTGTTTTCACTAAATTTAGTTTTAATAACGTTTATAGAATTTTAAATTTATCCTAAAATTATATATGTAATGGATTACATTCAATTATAAATATTTAAACTCAAAAAAAATAATAGAAATGTTTTTAACGAATTTGATATGCAGATCTAGAAGTAACTGTGGGCGCGAATTCAGCACACTACTTATTCATTCAACAAGCACACAATATTGAAATTTTGACCTTATTATGTAGGAAAAGTTCGTAATAATTAAAAAAAAATATTACGCTATTCCCTCGAGGTTGTTTTTTCTTCAATTTTAGGTATGAAAGATGAGATGTGCAGTGATCTCTAGTTTGGGTATCGGTATTATCTGGCGGCACCTGAAAAACGTATCTTTGAAAAACACAGAAATTAGAGTACTCTAACCCTGTTTCTTGAAACTGCTTTTGTAAATACTTCAGTGTTCATGTATTTGTTTCTCTAATATGTTATTCGTTTACACACTGTTTCCTTGGTTACGATGCTGTGCGAGTACGTTATGTACCGAAGTATAAAAGTCTTTCCCAAATGCAGTACTTAGTTAAATTTACGAGCATTTTAGAACTGCAGAAATGACTACCAACCGCAGTACACTGGTCAGTCTTTCAGACCTTCGCGTGTTGGTCGTGTATTTTCAAGTTAGGTCTAGTTTATCGTTATTGTTTCGAGGTGTACTGGATCAAATGCCCGAAGGTTAAGGTGATATACTCCGAGATACAGAACGTGTTGGCGTAATGATTGATTATTTTTCTTCCGAGGTCGTTGCAGAAGGCCACTGTATATTGCAAATAAAATATCTAGTTACACATGTAATTGTTTTCTTAGTTTTTTGTTTTAATGGCTTAAATAAACTAGTTAAACTAGTTTCAAATAATGTTTAAAAATAAAATGTACTTAAGTATTGAATATATTTTCTGAGGGACTCAGGAAATATGTGAATTCACTATATCCAAAGCTTTATACATTTTTCAAAAACCCCTCTGGATGCTATCATCACTTTCATAAACGAGATACATTTAGTTACAATGACGAATAAAATATATTGTCTATTTACAAAAGAATTACATTTTCCAGTGAATTAAGTTCATCATACCCTGTGCATATGACTATTTTTATTGGTAATAACGGCTACATTTTAATTTCTAGAGAAAATTAATGTCGCAACAGAAGGCTCTGAGTACAGATGCAGCGTCTTTATCAATTATTATACATATACTTTTGTACTGCAAGTTTTGTTTGTCAGAAGAGGTTGTGTTGTTACATAAGTTTCATTGATTTTCTGTACATTAGTAATTACTTAACTTTTTATATTCAAAATACCTTACAGTACAAATTTAAATTAAATCATTTTTCTCAAGATTTCATGTAGCAATGAAGTCTCACTGAAATTAAAAAAGCACATTATCTACCGCTAAAGTCTTCAGATCCAGTTCTAGAAGAATGATCGCCCTATTAATATTGTCATCGCCTTCATTCGAGCGGTGCTCTTCCGCACTTTTTATCATCGTTTTACTGCCTCTGCCCTTCCCTATTTTCCCAATTTCACGGCAGCCACCGACCAAAACCTCAGGCGCTAGAACCAACGCGCTTTCTTTCAACATAAACATAAGGGGGTCTCAACTACAATTCAGCTCATGTGAAATTAGTATTAGTGGCAGAACCTTACCAAGCTTTTCACGGGATACATCATAATATTTAGTAGGTTAGTTTCATCATCATAATTTCAGATTATGAAAAACACAATTTTCTTTTTTTTCATTGAAATATTTCCTAACTCTTCACATCATTTCGTTTCTTATTACAGCAAAATATTAGAATAATGAAGATAATGTCGTTTAATGTAAAGGCCGTTTGGCACTACCTTTTCTGCATCACAACTTTTTCTATACAATTAGTGACTGTACCGATTATCCAAAAGGAAAGCAATATTAATTTTAACAACGCCATTAGTGTTTTATTTACCATTTGGATTGTACAATTCTAAAGAACGTGTAACAAGTAATGTACTTCAGCTTCAGGGTCAATGACCCCCATCTCGATCAGGTTTTCGTCCAGATACCCTGATCCTTCAGCAAATGCAAATCATCAGCATCAGTAAATGCATCAGCAAATGCTGAGATGGCCCCTTGTCTTGCTTCTAGACGTAAATGTAACTTCAAATTAACTTCTCCCCATAGCACGTCACATACAGTTGTTAACTGTTTTTGACGTAAATAAATAAATACATATTGAACGGTATGTTTGCATCGGTTTTTGCCGGGGCTGTTGCTGGCGCCTTTGTCAGAGGTTCCGCCGCCGCCGCCAGCGTTTGGTCCTCCACCGCCGTTCGCCGCCTCCACAATCGACGCCGCCATCGGTCGCTTTAATTGGCGAGGCCGCAGCCGGCGGGCGGTGGCGGCGGCCGGAGGCGAGCGGCGGGCGCCGCGCTCGGCAGACCACACTGACCCCGACGACCCCTCCCCCGCCCCGCCCCCCCTCCCTCCCCAGCGCCAGGCCCCCGGCCCCCACCGCCCCACCGCAGGCTTATTAAACGGACATCACCGCAGCCGCAAGTGCAGCACACGCCCCCGGCCACACCTTCGCCTTCGTGCAACACGCGTCTCCAAGCAGACACATTGATCCGCACGCGTAGGAGGCAAATTTTCTTTCGCTTGCATTGCTTACTTATTCGCGTCTCCGTCTTCATCTTCGTCTCTTTCGGGTTCTGTGATATCAACATATGTGTTTCCCTACTTTCCAATAGGGATGCTTCCATCCAAATGCTACTTGCACTGAGAGTAGATGTAAAGTGACGAATCATGTCTGAGATGATATGTGATACGTGATGTATTGCATTATTTTCGACATTTTTTGTTTTCATATTTGTGACATTATTTTGTCCCTGGGCGCGTTATCTGCTATGGTCATTAGTCCCGTAAGTGTATAGCATATTATATTCCGAGAGGTGGCGATGTCTCTTCCTCGCTTGACGGTAAAAACAGCCGCCGAGCTACACGTAAGCTTACTTGGATTTCCTCTTCAGATATCTCAGCCAGCGAGGCACCGCCTCAACCCAGATGTGCTCTAAGCTCTCATTTGTGGGGTATGTGTGATAATGTAGTGCATAGAAGTGTAAATGTGGCTCTTAGTGTGTGTACGGTGTGGGGGAAGGAGAAGAAGGAGATGAAGAAAAAGAAGAAGAAGAAGATCAGGCGCTATCCATGGACTGCTTGTGAAAGAAATTCACCGGCATTTGCTTGGCATAGATCACCAGAACCAGGTTAAACTACCGATCAGAACAACCAGCCGCATTCTTCTTCGGATGTCTCCAACAGTCGACCTCGCCATATGGCTCTTTCGAAGATGTCAAAAAAGCTATAGTGTCAACGTTTACGTCCTTGAGCCACCTTAGTGGTGGCATTGTTGAGATACAAGAAAAAATTGGAAAGAAATTCACTCTAAACCAGACTATTGTTGTTTAAATACAAAACTATGTGCAAGAAGTATGCGTTCGACCACAATTGGAACAATCAAACAATTTAAACTTCATTTTCACTCGTCAAGCTAAAAATTCTACGTGTTTTAGTATATTTTTTTAAAACTTTTAAAAATGCATATAATTCGTACAATGTAATAAATATTTTCTTTTTGAAAATAATAGGTCTATCTTATATAAAAATTATGAAAAAGAGTAGATGCATCAAAACTAACAAGACACCATACATAACCCTTCCCAAGAAAGTAGAATAGTAAAGTGTAATGTCGATTTTATCTCAAACACACAAACAATAAAGTCTAATTTACCTAGAAGAATATCTTGACAAATTAGAAGTAAGCATAACACGTTCTCCACCTACGATCATAAACGACGAAGAATGTAATATTGGTCTACTGAAGAGCTCGGCACACCGGTATCCTGCCATCCACCCACCGCAGCCGGCCCATCGAGATATAATCACCGCTATCATTAGCGTCTTTGCATTTCGTTCAAAGCCTTCAGCGCCCGGATTACTATTTCTCTCGCTAGACCACATTCATGTCGTCTTCGAACGTATACCGGTTCACTTTAGCTAATTGAGTGCTTTAACCGCCTTCCCGCGCACTTAAAACTAGTTATTAGAAAGCATCCTTTTACTATTTCTTGTTATTTACATTCCAATAGTGCATATTTATATTATAGACTGAATCAAACATTGCTCAACAAAAAAATGACTGAAAATAATTGCCAGTTCGAGAAGTCGAAACCCCGCATAGGTATTGCAATAACTCAAATGCCTCTGCTTCATTTACTTGGGCTACTTTGAGACAAATATGCTTCTTTAATAAGCCGTCTCTCTTATGCAAATATCAATAATTTATAGATTTCTCTGTTTCAATTAATGTCTTTTACTTTCACGTTTCTTTTAGTTTTTCATCATTTCCATTAATAAAATGCTCGCTTTAATTATTTTATTTTTTTTAAACTGAGGAATAGCTCAATATGAGTATTATATTAAATATGTTTAAAAAGGTCAGAGATCTGAAAACGTATACAATCAATACATTTGACGCATTTCTGTATTAATGACCACGCGGTAGAATTAAAAACTATAAAATAACAATAATCATCTGTTAGACCAACACTAAACAATATACAATGTTATATAATTGTTCATATTAATAAAGTTTACTTCCTAGATTTGTTTGCTAATACGCATATTATTTAAATTTTAAAAATCGACTAAAATCCAAAATATATAGGCTAAATGAAAACACTCTGATTCTTTTGAATTCTTTAAAATTACATTTTGATCCTAACTAATACTATTTTTTAATTTTTACAATAACATTTCAATCTAATATCTTTACGACTGGAAAATATCTTATTTACAGAATGATAAGTAATACATTTTAAATTACGTTCTATTTGAAAATTCGACATTTCTACCGAGTGATCTCTCCTAAAAATTGATTGAAATACATTAACATTTACAAGATTTTCAAGACCATTCTTCAATTTTGTAACAATAAAATTGTGTTCGAGACAGCCACAGAAAAAATATTGATAATATTGTTTGAATATGTTCGAATTCTGAAAATAACATATTCCCATAAATGTTTTAGTAACCATAAGGGTTCTTCGGCGGACTACATGTTATGCATCATGAGGTATTTCCAAACTTAAGATGAAGTCTGGTTGCCAATGCGTCTGACGTTTTCTTGTAGTATTTGGTTTTCTTTTCTCTGGTTTATCATAGAAATTCTTCTTCACTTTTTTCCCATTACGTCCATACCTGTGTAAACATATTAATTGTGCGAGCGTCAAAGTTGCTCCGGAGGCGTTGCGTCATGCTCTGGCGAGTGCGTACACTGGCACGTACTCGTGCGTGCAAGTGGTGTGGACGCGCCAGCCGCACGAGATGCGACGAAGGCGACGCGACGCGACGCGACGCTTCCATTAAATTAACGAGCAGGAAATAACGCACGGGACATAATGGCGCTGACGCCTCCGCGGCTGGCGTCGCGGGCGCAGTGCGTTTACGTAAACGCGCGCGGCAGCCCAAACGCCCGGCACTCGGCCATTGTGACGCCGTCGTCTCTGTCGATTGCGTGCGCACCCGGGGATCTGCGCGTATTCCAGCATTGAAGTCACTGAGCTCACCGATGTACGTGGGTTTTGTTGGGTAATTGTTTTGCTTTCATGAAATTGCTCTGTCATTTTCGTTAAGGTTGAAATGGTCATCTTCGCACGTAAAACCCAACTAATACATGTAAACAATTTAAATAGAATTACTTGAGTTTTTGTGGAGAATATTTGTATTATTTGGGTCTGGCCATGTTTTCGTGAGATTTCGTCTTCTTTGCTGACGAGATAGATACGTCACCTTATGTACTCTCCATCTGAATTTGTTTTTATCTTGTGAAATGAAATTACTGCAAATATATGTTTGAGATTATTTTACTTGTAAAAAATTATAGGCGATATTCCAGAAAAGAAGTTTATATGGTTTTTATTTCACCTGGAATTGTAAGTATAAATATTAATTTTATTTCAGGCTACGAGAATAAAAAAATAGATCTGATGTTTATATGTTACAGGAACCACACATTTTCATTTCTTAGTATTTTTTGATATTTAAAAATATAAATAATCAAAATTATTGACTGTTGACCCTCTACAACTTTTCAATGGTAAAATAAATAGATATTGAATAAAAAATACTTTGAATTTTTTAATATTAAAATTCTTACCATCGTTTCCAAACAATTTTACTGATGTCTTAAATATTTAGATCATATTCTGAAAATGCTGCTATGATAAAAGTGAGATGTTATTTAGTAGTGTGTAATGTTGTACAATTGTCAATGTTAAACAGAATATTTTTAAATGCCTCTATTTTAATTTATTAGACCTCTTTTCAAATTCACTTATAATCTGCAGCACACGTCTACCAATAATCAAAAATTAACAACTTCTACCATTCATGAAAATTATTTTCCAAAGACCACCCACTCAAAAAGACATGTCACTATTAAACCTTTTATTCCGTGTAATAGATGCGTTTGTTTTATTTTTACGTACCATTTGCTGTGAAATTGTGTTGTTAAGTATTTGATTCTTTCTCTTCATACCTAAAACTACTAACGTAGAAACACTTTACTAAGGCTTCCCTGGTCCATGTGATGTCTTATTCTTTTTCAGCACAAGTACTTAATTTTCCCACCGCACTTTTCAGAAATATTGTCCCACGTTTCCAATATTTGGTTGAGAGTGTCGAACGTTCAATAACATTTCATATTTTTAATCCAATCAGGGCGATATACCGCAGAATCATGCTCCAGTGTTATTTAATGTAAATAATTTAATCTACTAATACTAAGTTCTGCAAAAATTAATTGTTATTCAATAGCATACTTTTAGCTAGTGGCCTAAGAACTCTCATTTCATTAAATGGGTCGATTCGCTTCCTCTGACGAGTTATCTTTCTTGCTACATAAAGAAAAGCTTGAATACATAGCTACAGAATCTCTATTCCTAATTTCCAACACGCGCAGAAATTAAAAGAAAACTATGTATCCGCGGGCCATGTAAGGTATCTGTGATTTTGTTGGATACCCAGGTACTCCAAAAATCAAGATACAGTTTCTATTTGACCTGAGAAATGTAAATATTTGATTGTGTTATTCCGCATATTTTCAATATGCTCGTACCTATTGCATTTGCTTACTCAGCGCGCCAGTAGTTACGATCAAGCCTCCAACGAAGACGGTGGCCGATATTCAAAATTTGCTATTCACGTGTTTCGTTATGTTGTTCGCATATATATATCTGTTATAATTTGTTATTGTAGTTTTTGTGAAGTCGTGTTTTTTATCAAAATATTCATTTTGTGTGTTATACGAGAATATTTTTTTATGAGCAGTGTGAGTTTTTGGAAAACTATTTTGTTTTTCGTTGCTGCAAACAACTAAATCGTAATTAATCCCCTTGCCAAATAATGATGGCTCAAGATACGTTGTTTCATTCAGAACTCAAGTAAAACGATGAAACGTCTCCTTAAAATTAAAAAAATGTAAGCTTGTGCAATGTATTGTGAATAGTGAAGTTGTAAATTAAAAATATATTTTTTAACTCTTGTTATAACAAACCGATAATTAATGAGAGAGTAATTTGCTATATCCCTTCCAACAATAAATGGTAATGAACAGTAAACAATACATATCGATAAAAGTCACAAGAACGTCCATAGTGAATGATACGGAATACTACGGAAATAATGGATACATCGGAGACATCCCTATCTAATCCGGAACCGTTTTAAATCTCATTCAGAGAAGTGACGAACGTGAAAGGCCGACTGAAGGGACGGCAATGATGTAACTCCAGGTGCGTCATGACTATTCTTTCTCCTTCGGAGACTTGCATTCATAATTCAGTCGCTCGGCGTCGAAAACGCCACACGCACCTGCTCCGCGCCCACGTCCGCGCCATATGGAAGGAGACGGCGCCCTGCGTGAGGCGCGTATCGAACAGGTGTACTATGCCACGGGCCCCTCAACGCCTCGCCGCATCGCGCCACGCAACGCTCCGCTAGGTCTCACATCGACCTGATTTATTTCCGTCAAGCCGCAGGTGCGCTCGCAGGGGAGGCGGGGGCGTGTTGTCCTCATGCAAATGTCCAAATAGTTACCGCATTTTTTCATAATAAACCGGAACTGGTATTAATGCAGTTCCTCTGAACGGGAGATCCTGGATTTCGAGTCCCGACGGTGGCAGGACTTTCGACTGATGGCTGCGTCGTGTTCTGTCGCTGTCTGGAGGAGAATTCTAGCCTCCGGCTGCTCTGATCGGGAGTTTTCCGTGGTTTGTTTGATCAGTACAAGGCGAATGCTGGAGCAGTACCCTACCAAAAGGGCCACGGATCTTGCGCGATCTTTCCTTCCCACCCCTTGTCCTGTCGTCACCCCTTACTTACGCAAACACGTATGTGCACTACACTACCACACATAACGGAATACAAGTCTGGAGTTTAGAGCGTGTCCCGGTTGGGGCGATGCCCCGCTGGTGGGAGAAACCTGGTTAGGGAAAACCCTACTAGCCGACGGTAGGTGATCGCCGGATCTCGCCATCCAGCGGGGCAAGATTACCTCCCGAGCAAAAATCAAATACTACACTTATGGAACTAATGACCTTAGCATTTAACGGGCCCGGAATCACTAGTAATCAATCAATAATCTTCTCATAATCAACTTCTCATCATAACAAATCCGATGTAATTACTGTCAATAATGGGATGAATTCAGTTATGCCATTAAAAAAATTGACTAAAAATTTAATTTAACTTCTTATTCATATACAGATTTACCTGCTTCTGTACGTTTTGGATTTCTTTCCATTTCTTTACGTATTACATCAGTTTTCACAACACATTTCAGTTACATTCTTTTATCTTTGAAATGATCTCAATGGATTAGGCGAAGTGAATACCTTTGAAGAGTCACTAGTCACAGGAACGCAGTGCGATAGGCACTACGCTTCAGCACTGAATACAATGGAAGACGCACCCGCCCGATGAACGCCGCCTGAACCGATACCCTCCGTGCGACGAACGGAATTCTTCAACAAAAGCCGCGAACGCCTTCTTGTTGGAGCATTCGATAAGAGGGCGAGCCGTTTACCACACAATGCGGATTTTGGTAAACAAAATAGCAGTAATTCTCTCGAGCACAATGTCGATTTTTGCGAACAATGGGCCGGAGGGTGGAGATAAACGAAGCGGCCGGAATAGATTCGACAGACACCCGTGTTAATTGGATTGGACAGAGTTCGCCGACTGTTGGAAATTACGTGTACCTCTTTCGTTTTTCATGATAATTCGAAATGTCTGTTGGTGAAGCTAATGCTAACAGACGTGCTAGCGGTATGTTGCTGAACATCTGTGGAGGGAAGCATTCAATCCAAGTGCACAAAGAAGCAAAAATGAATCGCAAAATTAGTTCTGGGGAACAGTAGAAGTGATTTATAATGGAAGCGAAGAAAGTAAACTGTATCTTTTTCAATAAGTCTACTCCAGACGAAGAAGAACATTAGTTTAAAGCAGTGCCATGATATTTTAAGTCTTTGAAATGCAAGAATATGGGTGGCATGATTCATTTTATTTCAAAGAAACGCGTACGAAATAAAATGGTTGTAACACACAAGAATAATTATTTACTAATATAGTTGTATATTGACCATTAATTGCGTCAATAAGTCAGAAATCGTACAAAATCTTTCTTATCCATTTTTTAAAAATGTTGTTCTAAGTATTGTTGAGTGAAATTCGAATAGGCCACGTTCTACGATTTGCAAGTTAGCTGGTACCCACCGCTCCGATCTGCTCTATCCAAGCCAAAAGGAATAAGAGTAATCCAGTGTTTCCAACTGTTCTTCGTGCAAGAAGAGATCGTTACTGAGGGGCCCGACGATCGCTTGCAGGCCTGTGCGACGGCGCCACTTTCCACTTGATAAAGAGGTTTGCATCCGCGCAACAGTGCGTGCGGGCTGGCGCAAGTGCGTGGCTGGGCGTTGACGTCACCTTGCAAATGAGGATGTTCTTGTGGACGACGGACGGAAATGCAGCGGCGCTGGCGAAGGCCTAGCCGTTAACTTTACGACCGACGGCGACGGCGACGGCTGCGCGATGACTGCCGGGATGACGCCTGCGCTGCAGATAGCGGCCGCTGCGGCGCCGATCGCCTCTGCCGCTCGCCAGGCGCCGCCTCCGAGGAAAGCCTTGCTCGCAGCGCTGCGGAGAGCGTTTCGTGGTGCTCACTAGCTCTTGGAAAAGTGTTGATTGATTGGTGTTCTACTCTAACCAATAATTGATTGAGAGTGGAGAGCGTTTCCTAGTTCTCACTAACACTCGGAAAAAATGTTGATTCATTGGTGTGCTACTCTTATCAATAATTGATTGAGTGTGTAGAGCGTTTTGTGGTTCTCACTAGCTCTCGAAAAAGTATTGATTGATTGGTGTTCTACTTTAATCAATATTTAATTGAACGTGGAGAGCGTTTCGTGGTTCTCACTAACTCTCGGAAAAGTGTTGATTGATTGATTCATTGGTGTTCTACTGTAATCAATATTTGATTGAGTGTGGAGAGCGTTTCGTCCTGCAGACTTGGAGAAGTGTTGATTGATTAATTTTTGTTCTGCTCTAATCAATAATCGATTGATTGATTTGTGTTCTACTCTAAACAATGCGGTGGCGATGGTGTAACGGTTAGAGTACTGGACTGTTGTACCCAAGTTGGCGGGTTCAAACCCGATCGAAGCCGTGGATTTTTAAGGGCGAAAAAGTTCTTCGTACGCCTTCCTTCGGAGGGGAAGTAAAGCCGGCTGTCCCATGTTCGTAGATTTACTTGCATGTAAAAGATCCTCAAGCCTAAATGACGCCTCTGAGCTAAATTCAAATCGCCTGTTTCTCGCCCAAGAATACTCTCCTAGTTGGTGAAAGGAGCGTAGCGAAATTTGCGTGGTCAGACGGAAGAGCGGGCCTGATGGCCTGAGTCTCGCCACGTAAAATAAGGCAAATTTAATTCAATTCAATTCAACAATAATTGCTTGATTGATGTGTTCTACTCTCACCAATCATTGATTAATTGGTGTTCACGGGCGCGTCAACCGCTCTCGTTATTAGTCCTGTGTCATAATCTCGTGAGTTAAGTGCATGTTTATTTTGTGAAGCAGTGGTGTTCCTCCCTTGCGTGATCCGGTAAAGTGTAATCCGGCGCCGATCTACCCGCCGGCTTGCAGTGTTTCACCCTCCCGGCACGTCCTCCAGTGGAGCTCTAACCAAACAGGGACAAGCTCTAAGCTATCGTTTAGTCTCTCTACATGTGAGGTAGTGTTGGGTATGTAAATGCCTGTGAGTTGTGAAAGGGGAAAGGAGAGGGAAAGAGCAAGGAAAGAACGAGGAAGGAAAGACCGCGCGCGGTGCGTGATCCATTTGTTAAAGTACTGCTCCCTCATTCGCCTGGTATTGATCGAATAAACAACAAAAAATTACCAATCTGCGCTCACTGCACTGAAAAATTACCATTTAACATTGTTTATTACATTAGAGTTTTACAATAAAGTAATTATAAAAATTTCAATTTTTAAATTAAATTACGCTTAACAAACAACGAGAATACAACTTTTAAAAAGTATCTGAGTTATACTATTATTTCAATACGATATATGTACACATTCATGGGAAAATCATGTCCTCAAGTTTAGTTATCTTGATGGAAAGGACATTACTCAACAACCACTGTAACCTAGAAACTCGCATCTGTTATGTTTTTCTTCCCTTCATTCCCATGTCATTGCAGCTCAATAAAAAATGGACGTGACGTCTTCCTACACTCTGTACCATCAGATTCATTCAAGATCTTGGGAAATGAGCCACATGTAGTTGTGTTTCATCTTTGCTCTGAGGAGGTCATGTTTGTACAGAAATACCACGTAGTGAGGGGCTCCTTACGGTATTGCGCAGTCTTCTTCCTGTAACTGATCAGAGGAAAGCACGGGAACAACCTATCGAATTCTAGAATTCCTATCCAGAACGAGGCGGTGTCTCACATCGTTAGTTTGCAAATTCGCCACTATGGAATCTGGAACCTAAGTATTCAAAACTTCTATTAAACTAACCCTAATGCGACCGGTCTCATTTCTGTGATCTCTGCGTTTTCACCCGCCTGTTACACCAGTTCCTTAACTGATAGTCAGAAAAACGAAGTAAAATAACCACAGTACATTTTGCATTGAATTTGAACAGTTTGTAATGGGAGACATTACTCTACTAATCCTTACTCAATTATATATTCGATTAGTAAGCCCAATGATATCTTCTCCCCTGCTCGGAGGTCAGCATTTTGAAATCTAATATGATCTTTTACGCTTGTTATGAGCGCTTGGACACGTGACCTCCACTCATGACACCTAACGTGGCGGAACGAAGACATCGCCAAAAATGACTTTCAAAATTCTAGCTCGTACCATGCATCTTCGTGTTAGCAAACAATTCATTCTTTATATCTATCAATATTTGAAAACAATACTGAAACTAACATGATAGGACAAATGTCATACACGCAGTGAAAATTGGAGTTTGTAACCCTTTTTTTTACTCATCTACACTTACTCCATGGGTTTTTTCAACACCATAAGTGGATGTCATCCGAGTGCGGAAACTCGGCTGTAAAGATAATTGTTTCTCTGTATTTGCTTGGACGACGTATAATCAATTTGTTAGGAATTTACCCCTGACTTTGTAACATGCTCCCTATCATATACAGATTATTTCTGTTTTTGTTGTGCTATTCAGAATTAAGTGATAAAAATAAAATTTTTGTCCATTAATACATGCTTATAAGTTATAATAAATTATATAATAATTAATAATACAAAAACTTTAAACTACGCAGAAAGTCACTTTACTGTGTGTACTAAATATACATAAAAATGTGTGTCTTTATTGAAGAAGGTATAAGAAGGCACTGAAAAAAAGGAAGACATCATCAGAACATACAAATATCTATTACAAAGAAGAATCGCCGAGAAAATGTATGAACATAAAAATGAGCCACAAGCATTTCTTTATTGAAGTTCTCAAGAATTTGTTCAGAAGAAAGTGCTTTCGGCAGAAAAACCTAATTTTTTTTGAATTTCTAGACTAAATAATAATAATAATAATAATAATAATAATAATAATAATAATAATAATAATTATTATTATAATGAACTATTAGTTTTGAATGACTATGAAAATAATTAAATAATTACACATAAAACAATAAGATGGTCTTTAACGGGTTATTAACTTGCGGTGCAGAGTGCTGCTGCTGACCAGTACTCGTGTTCAGTGCTCACGGGCGCCTGGTTAGCAGCCGGAGGCCGGCCTTGTATCCGGACACAAATGCACTAGTGGCATCGTAGATTTCACCACCCTTGTCGCATTCGCGCTGCCCCAGCCTTCGTCGCCAGGGACGACATAAAGAGAGAATGCCGCAGGTGGTGTCGACATCGAGGCAGGTGTGGATACTGTTACGGCGAACAAGATGACGGCGGCTAACCCGTAATCTTCGTGGAAAGTGTCGCGGCGAAGAATGATCCAGAACAGCCATCGTGTCGGCACGCAGGCGCGCGCAGAGGGTGTGTGAACGCTCCGCTTTCCTGTTTTCATCGCATCTTCTCTGATTTCTGTGCATGCATTGGTTACTGTTTTCCATGTGAATGCATTAGGTTTGCAATGCGCATGCCTGTTTTAAACAATTTTAATCAAAAGTTTATTAGAAATCGAACAACCACTTTACTTTTAGGTGAAGTATCCTGATGTGTCTCCGATGTTTAATACAATGTGTTGTACATTTCTCGAAGTGGTTCATGGTGGAAATGTTTGTTTTTCTTTAATAAAATAACTGTCCGCCCCACTTCCAGGCAATGCTTGGCAAGGAAGGGGGGTACACATATGGTACACGATTGGGTACACGTTTGGGTACACGTTTGGGTACACGTTTGGGCACACGGTTGGGTACCCGTTTGGGTACACGTTTGAGGTACACGTTTGGACACGTTTGGGTACACGTTTGGGTACACACTTCATACAAGAAGCCTTACGTTGAAGATTCCAAGTACGTAGCAAAAAATATAACTTGTATTTAAACAATTTTGTTTGTCCCACCTTTACCAGGAAGGAGGGTAACTATATGAGCCGAACTCTCTCAAATATAATAAAGATCCCCAAACATTTCGTTTTGTAGTTGACGATATGGAGAACATAACTCTAGACCTTCCATCTGAAAAATCGATTTTAAAATTCCCTAGAACGTGTTGGATCAATGTCAAGACCGACCATTAAGTCAACAGCGCATTGCAGGTTGAATTTGCACCAACCTACTTTAGATTTTAAAATCAGATTATCGTTTGAAAAATTTGGTAGCACAAAAATGCATTATTATTTTTTAAAGATTCTTTTGAAAATAAAATTAGTTTTTAAAGATATTGACTACAGTAAACATCAATCTCAAAACTCAAAAGTTTTCCACAAATCAACACATTTTTTACAATACTTCTGTAAAGGGTCAAATTTAGTTACATTAATTCTGCAAATAATTTTTTTTTAAACATACCTTCTTTTGTCCTTCATTTCTCAGACCCATTTCTCAGACTAATTTTCAACAAAATTGCGCACTGTAATGCAATACCCACACTTCAGCTCTGAGTCGGTGCAACTCGTAACCACGAGTCATAGCCACGTCATTTGCGGAGCACTGCGATATTGTTTCGGGCCATATTATCGAGGCCATCATCCTTCACCCCCGCGGTGTCTGTGGGGCAAGCGAGGTGGGACAGAGAGGGGTCGGGGACGGAGGGAGGGGATGGGGAACGGTAGGAGTGCGGGAGCGGGGGCGGAGGACTCGGGGCAGTTCGTTTGTTCTTCGGCGGGTTCGTTATCTGCGCGGATATCGCGGCGTTGGAGCTCTAATTAGGCGGCGGGCGCGCGTGGGCGGGGCGGGGCGGGGGGCGGGGCGGCGGGCGGCGCGGGGCGGGGCGGGCGGGGCGGGGCGAGGGCTGCGGAGAGGTCGACGCCGGCGGACGGGGTGGGCGTCGCACGCGACGTGGGCGAGGGAGTGTGCGCCGAGCAGGTGGGGATTGGGAACAGCGCAGCGGGAGATGGCTGGTGTAGGTCGAATGGAAGAATGAAGTGAGGCAGGGTTTTGCCGTTAGGAATTTGAACTGGACGATAACCACTGTTTCGCAGAACATTTCATAAATTATTTTCCCCCTACGTTTAGCTCAGTATCACGATGCACATAACATGATGGAACTTTGATGGACAATGTTGGTAAGATTATCAGTTACAGATTAAGCAAGGTATAGGTGGAACACATTAAGATTTTTTCTATCAATTCTGATAATCTGGGTGTCACGAAGAGGAGTGTGTGTTGTACTCGAATAATAGCTTTCTCGGTCTCGAACTGAAGTGCATTTTAGTAAAAGGAACAGAAGTCATGGATTAGAGCGGAAAGAATGAGGAAGCTGAGAAGTCCATTGCGCATTTGCTGGATACTGCTCTGGCATCGCCTGATACTGTTCGAAGAAACTACGGAAAACTTCCGATCAGAGAAGCCGTTCGTTATAATTCTCTTGATATCGTCGACGGGTGGCTGAATTCAACCTAGCTATTTAGTATGTGTCCACCAGAGTTGGGGATTCGAACCCTAGGATTTCCCGCTGTGAGACACAGCTGAGGTATCGGAAATGCCGGTGGAGAGGCATCACACGGTGCCCCCATTAAAGCGAGCACTGTCAAGAAGAGGAGTGGCGACGAAGGGCAAAGCAAACACGCAGGCGGTTCGCACGGCAGCGGGTGGGCGCGCAGCGACGGCAGTGTGGGGTGGGGTGGAGTGGCGGCGAGTGGAGAAGAATCGATGAGGCGATTATGTACAAGAGCGAGCGTTGCGGGCGGGGCGGGACTGGGCAGGCGGAGGCAGCGGAGCAGGTGGGGCGGGTGCCTGCGCCCGCGACCCTCGCCCGTTTTGGCCAAATCGGTTAAGGCCTCGGCTGGGCGCAGGAGGGGCGGGGCGGGCGGGCGGGGCGGGGCGGGGCGGCGGGGCGGGGCGTCACGGAGCGAGGCAAAGGGCGAGGGCGAAAGCGCACGCGCGGGCGGCTGGGCACGCGACCACTTGTTGGTGCGCGGAGTAACATGTACACTGACCACGCGACTCCGGGAATGCGGCTTTGCTCCGGGCCCATTAGCCGAGCGCGAGGAAATTTATGGAGTGGAAAATGTAGAAAGGTGTGCAGTTGGACTTCCTGTGCACATCCAGCGCCGTTGTTAGTTCTCTAATTTTCTTGCTGTCATGTAACTTTCAGATGTCTTTCATGACTTCTTGGTGTGGTGCTTCCTGTGCTTATGGAGCCACTCGTATTCCCTGCCTTCATTAATTTCATTTATCTATTCTTAGTTTTATCTCACCATTCTGCCAAGTGGTAATGCATTGCAAAATTTCTCACCAATTTCCTTAAAATTTGTTGATTCTATGTTTTCTACGGTTTAAAAATTCTATATTTTTAAAATTTTGAATTCTGGCACACATTTTTACTCCACTTTTCATGTGAGATTGATATTACACAAGATTTAACGTGACATGGACGAACTGTAACAAAGAGAGTTAATGATTACATAAAATAATATTGTGTTATGTTCATATTCGCAAGTGAGGAATATAAAAATAGAAGCACCAAGATTACTTCACATGTCTCTTGCTTCTTGAAGCGATCTTTGGTATTTCCAAAAAATAGACCTTACTTCTTTTTCAATAGTTGTTTCCATGTATATCGTTGCAATTTAACGCACAAATGTACAAAAAAAGAATAACTTTTATTACCGCTATGATTGAGAGGACTTGTAAATGGTTCCTTGGTATTACTGCTGCACGAGAGCTGCATTACACGACACTTCTAAATAAATAAATATATAAATAACGTTACAATAATAGTAATGATAAAAATAATAATATTAAAAAAACTCGCGTACCAAAATATTACAATATTTGGAGAACTTGCTAATAATATTTTATTTGTATACTTCAATAGAAAATCAAACTTTTATAATTATTAAACTGAAGTTAAAACGTTTACAGCAAACTTGTCATTATAAGTACTTGAATGCTTATATATTCTAGTGAGAAATACATGAATTTATGTATGTATTTATCTAAAAAATGTTTTGATCATTCGTTAGTCCTTGCGAGAATAAAGTTATATTTAGAAAGAGTATAGTTTTAGAATCATTATTTAATTTTATTTTAAAATAAAATCAATTTAGCATTGCTTTTTCACGCCCCTCATACTGAACGGCCTTCAAACTCTTGCCATGTACCACTGAAGACTCAACTAATTCCATCGCATCTTTACTTCTTGTAGCTCCCATAACAACTCGCAAATCGAAGTTTATGTTACCCATCAGCCACATAACAGCTGCTGAAAATTCTTTTACTTTGCAGATAACATCTCATTGCAATCGATGTCAAGCATTTATAGATCATCCTCATATTGAAATCCAATAAATCCCAAAATATCCCTGCTGATTAGAAGCCGGTAAGGTCCTTACCTTTCAGTCAAATATTTGAGAAACATTTCTTAAACAGAC
This sequence comes from Gryllus bimaculatus, assembly GCA_017312745.1. NCBI lineage: Eukaryota > Metazoa > Arthropoda > Insecta > Orthoptera > Gryllidae > Gryllus > Gryllus bimaculatus. The sequence goes on along the minus strand of BOPP01000009.1, from coordinate 2,256,608 downwards.
TCATCCCGATCCTCTCTGAAAACAACTCCCCGTTACCCCCTGGTAACATGGTTTCACAGGACATCACTCCACTGACCTTCAATTACTGAGAATTTATAAAGAATACTTTTGTGCTAAAATATTTCGCTGAATTCCGGACTACTTGCTTAAGTTGATTTACAGCTCCATATATGAATGTAGGTTTTCCAGAAAAATAATTACTCATATCAATCAAGTCTCTCGCTGATATCCTCAATGTGCAATCCAAAGTTCCCAAACATGAATTTAAATCCCCATAACTTCATTTCCTTCCCTAACCTAAATATATTTTCTAACTAGCTTTCATCGTTTTTAATTACTTCATTCACGACAACCGTTAGTTTATGAGTAATAGAGGTGTATTTACACCAACGTTCTGAGTAACCTCAATGTAAAATTAGCTCGGTAATATACATTTTTTTGAAACACTCATACATCATATCTTAAAATTGTGCAATAAAAATTATTTATACATCAAGATGTTGAGTAGATAACAGACTTTTCGAACCAGGGGCAATAAATTTTCGTAGCTTGTAAAGCACTATTACTTTTGAATAAATAAAATATCTATTCATACTGAAATTAAATCGTCGTATTTTTAGGAACTCTTGAACCTCAATGACGCATTCTCCCTCCTAAATTGTCCGTTGCAATTCAAATAAGTCTATTAAACATAAATGGTACCATATATGGCTCGTGTACAGAAAGGAATGCAGTAATGTAATGTTAGTTAGCACGCGTCTAATGTATAAAACCTACCGCTAAAATCCACTTTACCACGTCTGCAATAATGAAACATCTCTAGGGAAACCAAACAATCAAAGACATCCGGGAAAGTGCCTCACGAATCTCCTGATCGTACACTAGGAAGCGATTAGGATCCATACGCGAGGGCTGAGCAAGCCAATCGTTTAGGATCCGATGGAGAGCCTTGGGGAACGCCCTGTCGGCGGCGCCCTCCCGCGGCGAGGTCTCCGGTCGCGTCCGTTCGATCGCCGCCGCCCCCTGTCGCGTGGCGCAACAGCGCCCTTGGCGGCGGGGCGCCGCGACGCCCGCGCTCGCGCCGGCGCTGGCGACGCCCGTCATCGCCCTTCCGGGACAGTCGCGACGACGCGGCGCCGCGCGGTTCCGCGTCGTGCTCTCGCGCTGTGGGAGGTGTTGCCTGGGACAAGAGACCGGGAGACCGAGGCATTTAAGCCAACGTTTCGGCAGTCATGCTACGACCTTCCTCAGGGCGAAATTCAATCAAGGTCGCAGGCAGGGAGGCGGCCGAAACGATGACATCTGTGCGCAGGACGTGGCGTCGCCTCCTGAAGGGCCATGTAGATATTGATTCCGGCCGCAGAAGCCTTCATTTTCAAGAGTATCGCTAATCACTTCACAAATTGGAGTGCTCAGACATAAAGGAGATGCAGTTTTCCAGAGCTACTCGCGCTAAAAATGTGCAGGTGGGAGCAAGAATTTGCCGGGATTGGAAGTGGAATGGGACGGGCAGGGGGTGGAGTGAACTAGCACGACCACATTATATTATTTAGGTGATTCTACGTGACCTCGGCACGGAACGGTATGGAAAGTAATAGGAAAGGGTGATGGCGAAATGAGGATGGAGCAGGGAATGAACACATGTCAAAGTACACTGTAACGGAACGTGTCCAAGGGGGTTAGAGGGGAGAGAGGGGCGTGATGGAGAGGCAGATTGAAAGGTAAAATGAGCCTTGAAGAGGTGAAAAAGAAATGGAAAACGCCTATTGGTGGAACAAGAACTGGCTTCGCTTTCGCAACAAACGAGGGCGTCGATAGTGATAGAGAACCTGTGATGGTGAATGTAGTTTCGAATCCGCAACTGAAGTTTCGTAGGGCAATGTTCCCTCGGGGACCAAACCAGGTGGGCGAATTTAAGGTGGAACTTTAAACGAATTACGCAGGAGACAGTCGCAGACCACCGTGTGTTTCCTAAGACAAACTCTTCAAAACGAGACCATTTTAAACCTTCTATTACTTTCGTGGAGATTTACACCTTGGGGTCCCATATTCTGTAGCACAGGTGCACAGAAACGAGCAGATTTTCACAAATACATATAAATTTAGATTAACAATTCTATGTTCTCCTCATTTAACGTAAATCGGTTTTCGTCTTTCCTTTGTCAGTAAACGCCTAGCAATATTAGTATATTTACCCACGCACTGGACCACGCTTTCATTGCTTAAAGCAAAGACCTGGTTGTTCCAAGTTGGGTTCTAATAAGAAACTATTTTTATTCTCAAGGTCATGATTTACAAAGTAAGAATGTTCGCACGGGTTGAATACTAGAATGATATGATCCTATTTTTTTAACACATTAAAATATATTGTATAATATATTCATATTTTCTATCGTATATGCGAATGAAATTCTCTGCTGACAACGATGACTACCAATCATTATTCTAAATCTTATGGAAGAATTCCAAAAGGGAAAAACTCAACGAAATTTTTTTTTACAAAGCGTCAATATCTGTGTCAGAGTTAGAATACCCATAGAATTTAATGCCTACCTGAAGGTCAAGAGAGGCATAATACTATTGAAAGTTAAAAAACTAGTAGTTGGGTTTATAGTAGCAGAAATAGTGGAGGCATTGGGAATATATTAGCGCTGTCTTTGGAGACATTTACGTCCTACGTGTTTAAAAAGTCAAAAATTTCAATGTGTTTTCACATGAGATAATGATCTTTTCACCTAGAAGCGCGGTTCACCTCTGCCAAATGGTAGCGTGAAGATGTTTCTTTTCAACATAGTATATTACATCAGTTTATTCAATTTACTAGAACTTTTTTTCGTATCTTCTTTAGTTCAGGCTTCGAATATCCCACTTTTATCTTAAACGTCAGAATTGTTCAACAACCTTCAGTTGCCATCGTTCCTTGTAGCAACCATAGAAAGTATTGCAAATCCCAGTTTTACAAAAAATGTCATCGTGACTTTTCCAAACAACAGCAAAACACAGATCAGTACAATGTAGACTACGGGTCATAAGAGCGACATTTTCGACGTCCTTCAAAACTAAAAGTTGTGAGACAGGGAAGCAATGATGTGACGTGGCGAAGGGCAATACGGCTGTTCTTCTGAGAGGGAGTAGCGGCAGCGAGAGAAAGAATCATAGGCGGAGGTGTATCCTGAAGAGATCGTGAGTTGGCCATCACCACGCAATCCGAATCGAAATTGAATTGAATCGATTATGGCGACGACCTCCGGTAATGAGCGGCAGCTTTCGATAGTGAGGTCGACGACGACGAGAGTGCCAGCGGTGGAGGAAGCGAAGTTACCTGCAAAGATGGTGGCGGATATCTTGCATCTCCGATGAACACCAAAACAGTATACTGTGAAGGATTTGTGAGAAGAGCGGAATGATAGAAATAGAAGAGAGACGGGTGAGAATCGACGAAGAGTAGAGAGAACGCAGACGTAGTTGACTACAAAGAACAATTCTGGTAAAAGACGTTCTTTAGAAACGGAATTACTGCCTCCAGCTATTATTATTAGCTCACACACCACAGAGGCTTCTGTGTGATAAATACACCAAAGCCATCCAGAGTGAAGTCTCACTATCAAAAATCGTTCTTTCTTTATTTAAAGTACGCCTTCGCTCATTAGAAAGAAGTTGATGCCATCATTCACAAAATTGTGGGTAATTTGATTCCTAAGAATGTTCAGTGGGTGTCAACCCTTTTATAAAAATATGGAGGACTTCTTTTCAGCAAATATATTGAACCTTGATAAACAACAAGAGTTAGTGTAATATATTTATAATAGTACTAGTTAATTATCTTTATCAGTAATGTACTGAAGAAAGAGGAACTCTGATGATATCTGCTTTGCAATATATTCAAGAATCGAATATTGAATTAAATTTTAGATTTATCATTAATATTTTTAATATTTTAACTATTCTAGTTATTGAGGCAACTGTCAGGAATAAATCAACCATTTTTAGCGATTGTTCTGTTATTACAAATGGAACGTGTAGATTTCAAATTACACTCATCACAAATACGTGACTCAAGGTGATACACAAAGTCAAACTTTCGTACCTTAATTTTAATCATTTTTTCTTTCGTTGATGGGCTCATTTCTCCTTTAAAGGTTAAGTTACATTTTTCTACTCTAAGTACAGAAAACTGTAACTGTACTGTAAACTACTTTAACAATGACGTACTCTTGTTTTCTTTATACTGTTGCGTGTAAAATGTTCTGAAAGTTTCTCATTCATACCACAAAGAATATGCCAAAATATTAATAAATTTTGTTCATCCTAGACGAATTTTGAGTTTCTAGAATCGAATGAACATAGTTTAATAATTGTGACAGAAAGAGGATTTTACTTTCATATTGTGCCTTATTTCTTCTCGAAAATCCTTCAAAATTTTATCATGCCATTTATATTTTCTGGAAACTTAAAATAAAAAATTAAAGCAATTTGTACATTCCGTCGAAATGGTACGAATGTCTTTTTCTTAATTTACTCTGTGAAAACTCTGAGTATGTCAGTTTTTAATATATTTAAAAGTTTTAAAGCAACAAAATTATCTTCGACGCGGAATATAAAATTTCAAAGAAGACATGCACACTGTATGTATTCGAGTTCGCAACACGTCTGCCTACGAAGTTCTTACTTCACTTGTACGTTATCTGATTGTTCTCGCGAAAAAAGCCAGACGATCAGTGCAAATATCCCAAATACTTTTTAAATATTCTTCTTTGAGACCTACCTTTGAGGCGTTTGGGCCGCAGAAATATGCAATGGTCATAGTTGTCATAGGTCGGATTCGTCATAGTTGCTCCTGAATGCTCCGTTTAGGAAGGATACACAAAACATCCCACAAGAATTTTACAATAAGAAAATGAAAAAAATGAACTCGTTAGTTGAGAAAAACATTTTGGTTTCGTTTTACCCCTGGAAAATACTGTCAATAAGAAGGTATTTCAAACCACTTCGACCGCGCTGCTCCAAAGAAAAAACAAATAACACTGTGCTTTTGTGGGATGTGTACGAATTTATACCGATTTTGCATTTCTTTCTAAAGTACCGCAAGTTCTTCTCATTTTGCGTATGTTGCTATCCAACTTGCGAATGTTGTCTTATTAGTTATCTTCTGTGTTCTACATAAAATGTAATTATTTCCTTGAAAAAACAACAAAGATGATTGATTAATTCGTTCAAGCTAAATGTTCATGATCTAAAAATACCAATCCTTGTGCAGCAGCAATATACTCGTACGAAGGAAAACATACCTGAAACTCATTATGTGGAGAGAAAGTAGAGGCGCGGATATCTTTACATGTAGTCGTCAGAAATATTTTAATATGATTCAAGATGAAATGGAATCGTTGAGCAATGAGAATGGAATTCTTGTAAGACATATCGAACTAACAAACATGAATGCGCGTCCTTACATTGCAGAAGAGAGAAAGTTGTCCCTAAGGAGATGCTGAATTGGTTTCACTCAACCCATCACCAAAACGCCAGCTTATTTATGGCCAAAAACCTATTCGAATTAACATATATTAACATACCCAGAAATATGATATACAAGCAGAAACAAACTTAAGATCAAGGCATAATAGTGGGTGTGATGCTTTGTACAAACATTTAATTTTTATTTGTATTGTATCTCCCCCCCTCTCTTCTCTCTCTCTTTTCTCTCTCTTTTCACTTTCTTTCTATGTCTCTCTTTCCGTTCTTTCTATGTCTCTCTCTCTTTCCACTTTCTTTTCTTGTCTCTCTCTCTCTTCTTTCTTCTCTTCTCTTTCTTTTTCTTTCTATTCTTCTTTCTCCTCTCTCTCTTCTCTTTCTCTCTCTTCTCTCTCTCCTCTCTCCCATTACATTATAGGAAAATAGGAGCGCATATAAACGCTGAGAAATGCATTCTGAAAAAGCGTTGGGTGCTTACGGGCTCTTGCTTCCTCAGTGAAGCAGTTGTTAGCACGCGCTCTATACGTGCCGCAGCTGCAGCCGCAACTTCCGCGTGCCCCGAATTAAACGAGCCACCAAAGCGTGCAACCCAAGGAGACCACACTGTGCCAATGACTAGCAGTTTTAGAGTGAGAGAGGGCACAAGAAGGGTCACGTTTACTGGCGTGAATAATGCTTGTCGTTTCCTTATAGTCTGGGCTTCGCAAAACCCCGCAAATATGAACGCGATGTGAGTTAAG
>BOPP01000009.1:2223070-2250374 GCA_017312745.1 Gryllus bimaculatus | reverse complement strand
AACAAGCAGTACGTCATTGTTAAAGTAGTTTACAGTACATTACAGTTTCTGTATACTTAGAGAGAAAAATGTAACTTAACCTTTAAAGGAGAAATGAGTCCATCAACGAAAGAAAAAATGATTAAAATTAAGGTCGAAAGTTGACTTTGTGTATCACCTTAGTCACGTATTTGTGATGAGTGTTAATTTGAAATCTACACGTTCCATTTGTAATAAAGAACAATGCTAAAAATGTTGATTTATTCCTGACAGTTGCCTTCAATAACAATAGAATAGCATATATTAATATATTAAAAATATTAATGATAAATCTAAAATTTAATTCAATATTCGATTCTTGAATATATTGCAAAGCAGATATCATCAGAGTTCCTCTTTCTTCAGTACATTACTGATAAAATAATTAACTAGTACTATTATAAATATATTAACTAATCTTGTTGTTTATCAAGGTTCAATATATTTGCTGAAAAGAAGTCCTCCATATTTTTATAAAAGGGTTGAACCCACTGAACATTCTTAGGAATCAATTACCCACAATTTTGTGAATGATGGCAATCAACTTCTTTCTAATAGCGAAGGTTACTTTAAATAAAGAAAGAACGATCTTTTATAGTGGACTTCACTCTGGATGGCTTTGGTGTATTTATCACACAGAAGCTCTGTGGTGTGTGAGCAATAATAATAGCTGAGGCAGTAATTTCGTTTCTAAAGAACGTCTTTTACCAAATTGTTCTTTGTAGTCAACTACGTCTGCTCTCCTCTACTCTTCGTCGATTCTCACCCGTCTCTCTTCTATTTCTATCATTCCGCTCTTCTCACAAATCCTTCACAGTATGACTGTTTTGTGTTCATCGGAGATGCAAGATATCCGCCACCATCTTTGCAGGTAACTTCGCTTCCTCCAACCGCTGCACCTCTCGTCGTCGTCGACCTCACTATCGAAAGCTCGCTCATTACCGAGCGTCGTCGCCATAATCGATTCAATCAATTTCGATTCGCGATTGCGTGGTGATGGCCAACTCACGATCTCTTCAGATACACCTCCGCCTATGATTCTTTCTCTCGCTGCCGCTACTCCCTCTCAGAAGAACAGCCGTATTGCCCTTCGCCACGTCACATCATTGCTTCCTGTCTCACAACTTTTAGTTTTGAAGGACGTCGAAAATGTCGCTCTTATGACCGTAGTCTACATTGTACTGATCTGTGTTTTGCTGTTGTTTGGAAAGTCACGATGACATTTTTTTGTAAAACTGGATTTGCAATACTTTCTATGGTTGCCTACAAGGAAACGATGCAACGAAGGTTGTGAACATTCTGACGTTAAGATAAAAGTGGATATTGCGAAGCCTGAACTAAAGAAGATACGAAAAAAAGTTCTAGTAAATTGAATAAACTGATGTAATATACTATGTTGAAAAGAAACATCTTCACGCTACCATTGGCAGAGGTGAACCGCGCTTCTAGGTGAAAAGATTCATATCTCATGTGAAACACATTGAAATTTTTGACTTTTTAAACACGTAGGACGTAAATGTCTCCAAAGACAGCGCTAATATATTCCCAATGCCATCCACTATTTCTGCTACTATAAACCCAACTACTAGTTTTTTAACTTTCAATAGTATTATGCCCTCTTGACCTTCAGGTAGGCATTAAATTCTATGGTATTCTAACTCTGACACAGATATTGACGCTTTGTAAAAAAACTTTCGTTGAGTTTTTCCCTTTTGGAATTCTTCCATAAATTTAGAATAATGATTGTAGTCATCGTTGTCAGCAGAGAATTTCATTCGCATATACGATAGAAAATATGATATATTATACAATATATTTTAAGTGTGTTAAAAAAATAGATCATATCATTCTAGTATTCAACCCGTGCGAACATTCTTACTTTGTAAATCATGACCTTGAGAATAAAAATAGTTTCTTATTAGAACCCAACTTGAACAACCAGGTCTTTGCTTTAGCAATGAAAGCGTGGTCCAGTGCGTGGGTAAATATACTAATATTGCTAGGCGTTTACTGACAAAGGAAAGACGAAAACCGATTTACGTTAATGAGGAGAACATAGAATGTTAATCTAAATTTATATGTATCTGTGGAAAATCGCCTCGTTTCTGTGCACCTGTGCTACAGAATATGGACCCCAAGGTGTAAATCTCCACGAAAGTAATAAAGGTTTAAAATGGTCTCGTTTTGAAGAGTTTGTCTTAGGAAACACACGTGGTCTGCGACTGTCTCCTGCGTAATTCGTTTAAAGTTCCCCCTTAAATTCGCCCACCTGGTTTGGTCCCCGAGGTGAACATTCCCTACGAAACTTCAGTTGCGGATTCGAAACTACATTCACCATCACAGGTTCTCTATCACTATCGACGCCCTCGTTTGTTGCGAAAGCGAAGCCATTCTTGTCCACCAATAGGCGTTTCCATTTCTTTTTTCACCTCTTCAAGGCTCATTTTACCTTTCAATCTCCTCTCCATCACGCCCCTCTTCCCCGTCTAACCCCCTTGACACGTTCCGTTACAGTGTACTTTGACATGTGTTCATTCCCTGCTCCATCCTCATTTCGCATCACCTATTCCTATTACTTTCCATACCGTTCCGTGCCGAGGTCACGTAGAATCACCTAAATAATATAATGTGGTCGTGCTAGTTCACTCACCCCCTGCCCGCCCATTCCACTTCCAATCCCCGGCAAATTCTTCTCCCACCTGCACATTTTAGCGCGAGTAGCTCTGGAAAACTGCATCTCCTTTATGTCTGAGCACTCCAATTTGTGAAGTGATAAGCGATACTCTTGAAAATGAAGGCTTCTGCGGCCGAATCAATATCTACATGGCCCTTCAGGAGGCGACGCCACGTTCCTGCGCACAGATGTCATCGTTTCGGCCGCCTCCTGCCTGCGACCTTGATTGAATTTCGCCCTGAGAAGTCGTAGCATGACTGCCGAAACGTTGGCTTAAATGGCCTCGGTCTCCCGTCTCTTGTCCCAGGCAACACCTCCCACAGCGCGAGAGCACGACGCGGAACCGCGCGGCGCCGCGTCGTCGCGACTGTCCCGGAAGGGCGAGACGGGCGTCGCCAGCGCCGGCGCGAGCGCGGGCGTCGCGGCGCCCCGCCGCCAAGGCGCCGTTGCGCCACGCGCCAGGGGGCGGCGGCGATCGAACGGACGCGACGGAGACCTCGCCGCGGAGGCGCCGCCGTCAGGGCGTTCCCCAAGGCTCTCCATCGGATCCTAAACGATTGGCTTGCTCAACCCTCGCGTATGGATCCTAATCGCTTCCTAGTGTACCGATCAGGAGATTCGTGAGCACTTTCCCGGATGTCTTTGATTGTTTGGTTTCCCTAGAGATGTTTCATTATTGCAGACGTGGTAAAGTGGATTTTAGCGGTAGGTTTATACATTATAACGCGTGCTAACTAAACATTACATTACTGCATTCCTTTCTGTACACGAGCCATATATGGTTACCATTTATGTTTAATAGCTACTTATTTGAATTGCAACGGACAATTTAGGAGGGAGATGCGTCATTGAGGTTCAAGAGTTCCTAAAAATACGACGATTTAATTTCAGTATGATAGATATTTTATTTATTCAAAAGTAATAGTGCTTTACAAGCTACGAAAATTTATTGCCCCTGGTTCGCAAAGTCTTAAGTCTACTCAACATCTTGATGTAAAATAATTTTTATTGCACAATTTTAAGATATGATGTATGAGTTTTCAAAAAAATGTATATTACCGAGGCTAATTTTACATTGAGGTTACTCAGAACGTTGGTGTAATACACCTCTATTACTCAAAACTAACGTTGTCGTGAATGAAGTAATTAAAAACGATGAAAGCTAGTTAGAAAATATATTTAGGTTAGGGAAGAAATGAAGTTATGGGATTTAAATTCATGTTTGAACTTTGATTGCACATTGAGGATATCAGCGAGAGACTTGATTGATATGATAATTACTTATTTTCTGGAAAACTGCATTCAGATATGGAGCTGTAAATCAACTTAAGCAAGATAGTCGAATATACGGAAAAAAATATTTTGTCATCCATATTCTTTCTAATTTTAATTCAAGTAGTAAGAACCTGGTTGGCAGAACCACTACATTTTCACTAAGCAATTACAAGTAATACACTATATTTAAAAGCCCTTTTAAGGCAATAATACAATATAACAATAAAAACTAACAGCAATACTATACACTTCTATAGACTGCCCTGCAACGCGATAAACTAGATAAAATACACTGCACTCAACTTTCACTACAACTCACTTCACTTTTCAAACTTCGTACCCAAACTAACCAAAACTTGGCCAAACTTTGGAACTTTCCTCTATTTGCACTTTTACAACTTCAACCAAACCACTTCACGACCAACTTCCCAATTCAAAACTACTACAATCCCCCTCCTGGGCTCTTTTTTGTTGTCTTTATACTGTTGGGTGTAAAATGTTCTGAAAGTTTCTCATTCATACCATAAAGAATATGCCAAAATATTAGTAAATTTTGTTCATCCTAGACGAAATTTGAGTTTCTAGAATCGAATGAACATAGTTCAATAATTCTGACCGAAAGAGGATTTTACTTTCATATTGTGCTCATTTCTTCCTCTCATTTCTTCTCGAAAATCCTTCAAAATCTTATCATGCTATATATATTTTCTGGAAACTTAAAATAAAAAATTAAAGCGATTTGTACATTCCGTCGAAATGGTACGAATGTCTTTTTCTTAATTTACTCTGTGAAAACTCTGAGAATGTCAGTTTTTAATATATTTAAAAGTTTTAAAGCAACAAAATTATCTTCGACGCGGAATATAAAATCCCAAAGAAGACATGCACACTGTATGTATTCGAGTTCGCAACACGTCTGCCTACGAAGTTCTTACTTCACATCGCGTTCATATTTGCGGGGTTTGCGAGCCCAGACTATAAGAAACGACAAGCCATTATTCACGCCAGTAAACGTGACCCTTCTTGTGCCCTCTCTCACTCTAAAACTGCTATCATTGGCACAGAGTGGTCTCCTTGGGTTGCACGCTTTGGTGGCTCGTTTAATTCGGGGCACGCGGAAGTTGCGGCTGCAGCTGCGGCACGTATAGAGCGCGTGCTAACAACTGCTTCACTGAGGAACGCAAGAGCCCCGTAGCACCCAACGCTTTTTCAAGAATGCATTTCTTCAGCGTTTATATGCGCTCTATATTTTCCTAATAATATAATGGGAGAGAGAGAGAGAAAGAGAGAAAGAAAGAGAAAAGGAGAGAGATAGAAAGAAAAAGAAAGAGAAAGATAGAAAGAAAAAGAAAGAGAGAGATAGAAAGAAAAAGAAAGAGAGAGATAGAAAGAAAGAGAAAGAGAGAGAGAGAGAGAGAGAGACATAGAAAGAAAGTGAAAGAGAGAGACATAGAAAGAAAGTGAAAGAGAGAGAGAAAGAGAGAGAGAGAGAAAAAGAGAAAGAGAGGGGGGAGATACAATACAAATAAAATTTAAAATGTTTGTACAAAGCATCACACCCACTATTATGCCTTGATCTTAAGTTTGTTTCTGCTTGTATCATATTCTGGGTATGTTAATATATGTTAATTCGAATAGGTTTTTGGCCCATAAATAAGCTGGCGTTTTGGTGATGGGTTGAGTGAAACCAATTCAGCATCTCTTAGGGACAACTTTCTCTCTTCTGAATGTAAGGACGCGATTCATGTTTGTTAGTTCCCTGATATGTCTTACAAGAATTCCATTCTCATGTCAACGTATTCCATTTTCATCTTGATCATATTAAAATATTTCTTGACGACTACATGTAAAGATATCCGAGCCCCTACTTCTCTCTCCACAAAATGAGTTTCACGATATGTTTTCCTTCGTACGAGTATATTGCTGCTGCACAAGGATTGGTATTTTTAGATCATTAACATTTAGCTTGAACGAATTAATCAATCATCTGTTGTTGTTTTTTCAAGGAAATAATTACATTTTATGTAAGAACACGCGAAAGATAACTAATAAGTACAACATTCGCAAGTTGGATAGCAACATACGCAAAATGAGAAGATCTGCGGTACTTTAGAAAGAAATGCAAAATCGGTATAAATTCGTACCATCCCGACCAAAAGCACAGTGTTATTTGTTTTTTTTTCCTTGGAGCAGCGCGGTCGAAGTGGTTTTGAAATACCTTTCTTATTGACAGTATTTTCCAGGGGTAAAACGAAACCAAAATGTTTTTCTCAACTATACGAGTTCATTTTTTCATTTTCTTATTGTAAAATTCTTGTGGGATGTTTTGGTGTATCCTTCCTAAACGGAGCATTCCAGGAGCAACTATGACGAATCCGACCTATGACAACTATGACCATTGCATATTCTGCGGCCCAAACGCCTCAAAGGTAGGTCTCAAAGAAGAATATTTAAAAAGTTTTGGGATATTTGCACTGATCGTCTGGCTTTTTTCGGAGAACGATCAGATACGTACAATTCTTCTTTGTCAACCGACGTTGACTAAAAGTATCAGTCATTAAAGTGTCAATGTGGATTCGCAGGGGCATGGGCGACTGTTATATTTTTGCATGATGATCGTCCGTGGAAAACGAGACGTAATCTTATTCGGCCATTCTTCAGGTCATGGCAGACGATTGCTTTGGAGGAAGATACTGGTGTTAAGTGCGAGTTTAGAAACATTTGCGCCGTTGTAATAAATCTCGTAGTTATTTGCAGTGCAGCTATTGGACACTTCATATATTGAAAAGCAAAGTTTCTCCTTTCAGGAGAAATGATTGGAAAGATTCACACCAAAAAGGTAAAACAGAAAAATTCAAAATACATACACAATTTTTATAGATTTCCTGGCATTTCTGGAAACGTGAGGATTCGCGTATCGTCGCTGCGGATCTCTATGGAATGATGATTGTAAAATGTTTGCCCGTCAGTCTTCAAAAGGTCGTTCACCTGCGCCCTGGAGCCACGCCAAATGCATTTTCCAGGCGTCGCGAGGCAGCGCCCATCTAATGGCAGGAGGTCACCGCCTGCAATTCCGCATTGGGCGCGCGTGGGCGTGAGGAGCGGAGGGCGCGCGCCTGCGGAGGCGCGTCGCGGGGCTCCTTCGCAGCGCAGCGCAGCGCGGCGCGGCGCGGGCTGCTGCGATCACGACTCCAGCCTTTTCCCTTCCGGTGCAGAGCGGCTCGGCGCTGCGCGGCGCGGCGCGGCAGACGAGAGATTAATAGACAGAAAAAGCGGCGGCGGCGCCAGTCGCAGCGAAAGCGGAGTCACAATGGGCAGCCGACACGCGATCTGCTCCCCCTCCTCCCCTCTCCTCCTCCCTCCTCCTCTCCGCGGCCGCGCTCTCCTGCGCGCCGCCTTGCTCGACACCGCCCGGACTCTTCTCTCGCTCCCGATGTTCGCGTCGGATCTCGCACCGCACGCTTGCTTACCATGGACTCTTCATCGGCCTTACCACTAACAGCCCCACCAAAGCACTACCATCAGCACCATCACAACCACCACCACTTCGATTACCACAACCATCACCATCATCATCACCGTTACCACCTCGACCAGCAGCACCACCTTCAGCATTACTACGACCACCACTACCATCAGCACTATCACCACCATCTCCAGTACTTTATCCTTTTCCATCACCTCCATCGCCGTTGCCGCCGATACCGCCCTGACCTCCGTCAACGGCTCATCCTTTATGTCCGTCGGCGATTCCACGTTCCCTTCCGCCACTGCCTCCACCCGTCTCCACCTCAACCAATGTTTCCATCACAGACACTGCTTCCACCATCACCCCCCACCACCAATAGCGTGGCCAGCATTTCCAACTTCGATTCCACCAACGCCACCGCTTTAATATGTGCCTCCCCAAACCCCCACGCTCCAGTCTCTTCCCTATACGCCGTTCCAGGCAGGAACTCGCCGCTCGTAAACAATTCAATCGACGCACGCATCGAAGGCAACGTTACTATCGTCTTACCAAGCCATTAACAACGAACTGATTGAATGAATGATAAAAAAGAACGAATTACATTGCAGGCCTGTGAAGAAAAGTTAGTTCTGGAAAAAGAAAGTTATTTGTGAAAATATTTTCGCATGTGAGCTTCTTAAATAATATATAAATATAATGACAATTGACAATTGACATTTCGTTTGCACTAAAAGCCGTAGAAGATAAAATAAAAATATTTCATGTGAGTGCTAAGTTCTGCAAATGTCTAGTTGTTATGAATACAAAAATTCCATATTGCAAAAATGTTTTTCCTTACAATTACTGTCTATTCCCCATTACTAATTTTCACGCTCAGTAATTGAAGAAAAACTATGCGGCCTCCGGCTTTTTGACATGTGTCTATGTATTAGACTGACGAAGGTGGCTCAGGGCATCAACAGATGTCACTGCAGTGCCCCAGTTCGAGTCTCGACGGTGGTAGAATTTTCGAATCTAGCAACACAAGTCGAATTCATCCGCTGTCTGGAGGAGACTTCTAGTGGCCGGCTGATCTGATCATTATAGTTCCTTAGTGTCTCCGGTGAGACACCAGGCGAATTACGGAGCAGGTGTCTAACAAAAGAGCCACGGACCGAGAGCGATCTTTCCTGCGTCTCTTTGCCTTATCCTCACTGCACATTTACTCTCCCATGCTCTACTCTATCACACATGTCGGCAGACCAATTGGGAGCTGAGATATTGTCCTAACTGGGGCGGTGAGCTTAGAGCGTGTTCAGGCTGATGGGAGATACCCGGTTTGGGAAAAACCCCGTAAGCCGACGTAGTACGGCTCCGGATCTCGTCAACGGATCTCGAGAAATCACCACCACCTCCCAACAATGAAAGCATGCACTACAGTTACGGAATTAATAACCTTAGCAGTTGACGCGCCAGGAATCACTAACCAATCAATTAGATAACTGAGAACTCCGGAAAAATCCAAACGCATACTTCTGTATTACTTATTTCCGATATCCGCATAAATTTAGAGAAAAATGCAGCCTCCGGCAATGTAAGAGGTGTCTCTGGTTTTGTTGCATATCTAGGAAGTCTGTACAAATTATAAAACCATAAAATAGGTTTAATTTAAACTGAAATATATAAATATTGGATTGTGTTATTCCGCATATTCTCTCATTGCGCTCACTGCGCACCTAGTTTTTAAATTACGCTACGGTATTTTTCTATATCTCTCAAGTCGTTTAAATCTATATTTTAGAAGTATTTCATTGTTTAATACGTTTGTTTGCACAGAATCTTCAAAGTATTTCTAATCTCTTGAGTGTATCGGATCGTAAATAGCGCGTTTTAGAACACGTACGTAAATACTCGTAATTTCTGTGTGTGTTCAAAAACTTAAAATTTCTTCTGTACATTTTTGTGCCAGAATAGTGAAAAGTAGTATGCTCGTAAAAATGAATCAGGTAGAGCTAACATCTTTGAATTTTCGAAAATTATAAACGCTTCAAATATTTTGAACGATATCCCGAGACTATATTAATTACACAGTATTACACTTAGGCACGACATTTTCAATAAAATATATTCTTGAAAAGTAAATTTTAAAATGATGTCATTTACTATATTTCAAGGCATGTCATCAAATGACGCAGGTGCAATTTCTGATAAAATCTAAGAATTTTAGAAAATTGTTAAAGTTGCAAATAATGTGAAAAATACGTGCACCTTGCATTAACACTAATAATTATGTAAAATTCTGTACGCTGTGTAATATTTCTCACTATATACTGACATTGTTTAAAAAGAAATATTTTAAATATTTCCTTGAACAATTAAGATTAGAGCTGTTCCCTTTTATCGAGTTTATCTGTCCTTCGTAATATTTTCCCATAAATAACTTCTTCGGACATTGGTGATTGTGATGGAGAGGACAATAATGTAAGAGCACAGCCCCATCACAGACCACCCAAGAGACCATCTGATCACGAACCTGAGACCTCACTCTCCAAATGACTCACGAGCTGCCCTTAGTTACCTCTCGAATCCTCTGAAAGATTTGCCTCAATGATATTTGGCTAATTGGCTTCGTGGTCGCAAAACAGAAGAAAGTAAAATAATCTTGAATTCGACATAGGTCTCAAAAGAACACATCCGGTGCTACAACAGCTAATATTTTTTCGCACTATTTCTAACTTTTGCAGTTTCGAAAATTCGAATATGTAAACGATAAATGCCCCTGCGCCATTTATAAACGTCCTCTGCTCTAAGAAAAAAACGTGAAGTAAAAAATGGGAACAGTTTTTGAGAAAAAAAACCTATTATAAATTGCATTAAATTCAAGAACAAATTACGCGAAAACTTACGTTTTTTTATAAAAAGCTGAGCATCGTCCTGGTACTGCATACAATGAAAAATTAAAGCATTATTGAGAAAATAACTGTTTAAAATTTCGCAATATTTCACGAAAAGCTACGCAAAAACTATTTACGTTTTCAAAAAATTTCGAATGGCCTTATATCAAGAGTTAACTTTAAACAACAAATTTTATTTAGGAAAAAATCACATTCTTCAATATTGTAGATTTAGGAATACCCCAAAAATTTGTTTACAGTTGCAATTTTCTAAAACTCAAATATTTCAATGAAAATTAGACCTGCACCATTTTGAAACACCCTTTACGCTATCAGAGGACAAAGTTTAATAAAATAATTTTGAATAGTTTTTTACAAAATTTTGAAAATGTTGTTGAAGCTTCATATAAAGTATCTACAAAAATCAAAATATCCGTTTCGAACTCGAGGGTATTAAATTCATTACGAATGATCAAGGATTATCAATTTTGGATAAAATCGCCGTGGTGGTTTAGGCTCTAGCCACAGACGGACTGGCAGACAAATGGACGGAGGGACAAACGAACGAACTGACAGATATTTTTCAATCGATCGGTTTTTTTGGTACCACTGACTCACAAACACGTATTGTATTAATTACCCATCGAATTAGAGGATGTGATTTACTACATTAAGGAGATAGATTTATCCACTTTTCCATTACCAGGGCCTAACAATAAGTTTTTCTGTCGAAAAATAACGGATTTCCGCCAAATTTCGGACTGACGGACACTCGCAGGTACCCCAATTACAAGATGCAGCAGAGGGATCGTAATAATATTTCAAATAAAATGGTGGTTTATATAAATAAAGATATGGTTCAATAGTATACTCTTAACTAAGTTTTCAAATAGAGACGACAGTTTTAATTAGTTCTTTATCTATTTGTCATTTTACTTTTCATGTTTATTATTTTGATGTATTAGATGAATTTGTATAATTTCATTTAAGCTATTTTTCCAAATCCTGTTCAGAAAGCATGTAGACATACGCAGGCAAGAGGGATGGCTAGTTTTGATGCAGAACATCTGTCAAAAACATACACACGAGTAATACATTGCGTCCGTTTTGTTTTGAGTTCGTAACTCGTAAATAACATAGAATAAAATTATAAACAAAACATATTTATTGAAAATCTTAATATTTTCCTTGTGGGTCTTTAATAGGGAAGAAGTGAAATAGAAAATCCGTGGAGAAATTGAAAATAACATTGTTTTAGTGATTCTGTGCACGTTCACTACCAGGGTTGGTAATCACGTAAGAGTAGTGTATGTTTTATCTCGGGAGGTGCGGTGATCTATCCCTCGCTGTACGGCGAAATTCGGCGCCGCCCCACCGTCGGCTAGCGGGGATTTCCCCAACCAGGTATCTCCCACCTGTGGGGCACCGCCTCAACCGGGGCAAGCTTCTGACTGGTCTCCCGGCTTGTTTGCTTGTGTAGTGCGTGTTAGTGTAAGTGTGTGTGTGTGTGTGTAAGGGAAGAGGATAGGACAAGGAAGAGTTAGGAAAGATCGTGCGCGTTCCGTGGCCCGTTTGGCAGGGTACTGTTCCAGCATTCGCCTGGTGTTGATCGGTGAAACCATAGAAAACTACCGATCAGAGCAGCCAGTCGGCTTCTTCCAGACAGCGACTGAACTCTACCTAGCTGACAAGCTAGTGTCGTAAATCCTGTCACCGTCGGGTCTCAAACCACGGACTTCCCGGTCAGAGGTACCATAGTGACAGTGACATCAGTCGATGCCCTGTGTCATCTCTCCCGGTTTGAAAATATCAGAACGCATTGGACAACAGCAGGAAAAATAACAGAATGGTTTGCATACAGACGATATTCATTGACTCGTAAATTGAACCGAATAATAACTATTTTTAAGCTAAATGTGTAAGATTGAGATTACGGCGACACACAATTGGATGTATTATAACATTAATCACATAATGTATTAAAACTGAAAGTAATACTTTTTAAATGAATTGAATGTAATAAACGTATAAAATTGTGGATGGAAATGTTAACAAAACCTTCTGCGCTTGAGTGATACTTTATGATGCGTAACTAGCATATGCTATCACAGCGACCATGAAAAATATATATTAGCAGTTTTCTTCTTTTCCAAAGACATTATGTCACAGGCTGTTTTGGCGCTCGTTTCCTAAATCCTCCAATTGGTGTGTTTATCCATCTCTCTGTAGCTCTTAGGACAAACCGAGAGAGTCTTTTTGGATTCAACTTGATGCCTTATTACATCATTTCTTTGATTATTTTTATGACGTTCACCACGCTATCAATATTAAAATTTGCAGTGTTATCTTTATTTGGAACACTGTCTTTCGAAGTTTGGAGCACTTGCGCATCACGCGCAAAAGAATTGTTTCAAAAGTATATTGAGAAACACTAATTTTCCTTCTTGTTTTCTTCGTGTTAATGGTGCGCTTCGTAAGTACAGAATAGGTTGAGGCACCACATGATACCATATATAGCTGTAATAATTGGATTGATGCTTATTATCATTATTAATCACATATTCTTTCATAATTCTATTCGGATTCCTTCAATCTTTTTGCTCTAATTTGGTGTTGGTGTTATTAGATAATTTCCATTGATGGCCATCATCATGTCAGCCACGAGTTATTTTTTCTTAGTGATCAATGAGTTCCAAAACCTCGAACGTAAATTCTGAAAGGGACTTAATGTTGACAATTAATTTGAAAGACTTATACTATTTAAAATGACTTACAATGTACTGAATATAGTGGAAATATTGTCTGTAATGCAGATACAGAACTCTACATTGAATGGAAACACGCTATTCCCAGGGGCATCAATGACAGAAACTGGCTAGTTACCGCTGGTGACCACGAAGTCTTCCGACACATGCGAGATGAAGGATGTTAAAAAGAAACTATTCTACTCAGAGCTAAATAACAAATTTCATCCTCCGTACGAAGTTCATAACTTACGTCAATCCACTATTTTAAGGAACATTTTAAATAAAATCTCGAATTAGTTATAATTAATTCTTATTTTAGGCTCCACATTAATGTGAAGCCAAGCGATATTTAAATCTCTTTTATCACTTTTACTTTCTCGCTATTGCTTATGCAGTAGAGAGAAAGTTGTGTAATGCTGCGGGGGAAAACGCAAATTTTCGGCAAAAAACTCTTATTATAGGATCCTGGTAACGAAAAAAATCCTTTTGCTAAATTTAGAAAAATATCCTTTAAATTGAGGGGTAGCCAGAATCCACGTTTGGGGTTCCTTGATTTGGAGAAATCGAATGACGGCAAAACGTCTGCCTGTCTGTCCGCCCCCTCTGTCCGTTCGTCTATGAACAACACTAGCAGATACACCGTTCAGCCGATTTTCTCCAAAATTGATATTCTTCATTTATCTACTGATGTCGCGGCTTATTGAATTTAGAACCGATATTTTAATTTGGAGGGGATGTACTTTACATGAAACCGGGATATATTAACTTTTTTCAAAAAAATGGCACCATCGTTTGTGTGTTTTTTTGTAGGATAGTATGAAGGAAGCTTAATAGAATGGTGTAGGTCACATTTTTGCTGAAAACTCTAAATTTTCGAAAATTGCAAAAGTTTAAAACTGTTTCACAACTACAAAATACGTTTTGTAGTCTCAATCCACATTTTGGGGGTTCTTCATGTTGAAAAATTGGTTCTTGATATCGCAAAACTCTGTCACTCTGTGATCAACGGTAGCGCCTAAGCCGGTGACACGAATTTCTTCAAATTTATATTCACAACACGTTCTGTACTAACTCAAGAGATTGAAACGGTACCTAACACTATATAATTCTTAACAGAATTTTCAAAATTTTCTCAGATGTTTTGATTAATAGTTTTTTCTAGGATAGAGCAAACTGCGATTCAAAATAAGGATATTTTTGTTGATCTCTGAATTTTCGAAAATTGCAAAGGTGAGTTTTTTTTCGAAGTTTTTCTACAACTATATTATTGAAGGCAGAGATGTTTCGTAAATGGAATCTGTTAGTGAAAGCCAGAAGTTACATAATGGCTATATGACCACGCACAATTTTTCGAAAATATAAGTAGTTTTTTGTAAAATAATGCACACAATATAGGTAATTATTAAACAAATATTTTCTTAAAAAGGGCTCTTCGGAAAAAGCAAAAGAACGCTTAAAAATGACACTGGTCTCATGTTCGTACAAATAATGTGAGAAAGTATGTGTTGTATAACTAATTATCTCACGTTATGATTCTAATACCTTCCTCACAAACATCCCACGCCATTAAAAGCAACGTGATATGAGGAAGAGGAAGAGCATCCAGCAAATAGTATAAAAAAAACAAGACATGTTAAGAAGAATGGAATAACAACAAGACCAACGCGCAAGAGAGCCCCCAAAAAGAGAAGTGGCCGCTGTTCTATCGTGTGCGGGCGGTAGACAAGAAAGCGCCCGCAGCGCCCGGCGTGCAGCCGATCGCCACAGGCGCGGCGGGGGCGCAGCGGCCAGCCGCGTTCCCGCGGCCCCGCCCCCCCCCGCCGCGCCCCGCCGCCCACGCACCGGGAGAAACGTCCGGCGGAGGGGCTTGGGCTCCAGCTGCGACTTCGCCGCGTCATCCCCGCGTGAGCTTTCACCCATAGTGCACGCCGCCGCCGCGCAGCCGCAGCGGGCGAAAGCGCAGCACGACGCCGCACGCGAAGGCGGGGGGCGGGCGGCGGGGTGCTGGGGGGGCGGCGGGCGGCGGGCGGCGGGGCTTAGCGGTGGCGGGGGCGGCGGGCGGCGGGCCCTCGTCGTGCCGTTCCCAGCGCACTAATGTTCTGGACCATCGGGAAGCGATGACGGAAGTCCGGATGCCAGTGTGGGAGCTGAGGTAAAAGGCTGCAGAGGATTTGTTTCCAAGGCATTTGTATAATAGAATTCTGTTTCTTTTATGTTTGAAATAAGCACTAACTGTCACATTTATTAAGCAATATTTTTGCTTATATGTATGTTTTATTTTATATACAAATTTGTAATTTTGAGTTTATTCTTGATTTATTATACAATCAACATTTTGTGTGTGCCATATTTGCAGATAATTAAAAAAATATTCGACTGAGCCTTCTTCCCTCATGGTGATCTGTTTCAGTCTTCAATCATTTTATCTCGAACAATCAGTAAAAACATATGCAGACTTATCTGTCTTATGATTTACAATGTCAGTCAACAGTCATTCTCATCATTTTGATGATTGAGCTAATCAGCAAAACATTCAAGTAATATAATCATTATCCTTCGTTAACGTCTTAGTTATAAGTCTTCAGATACAGAGTTATAAATGTGTTAGAGTAGGTGTGATTGAGAAGTGTTGTTCTAGTCGTTTTTAAAGTAAACTGGTTGGGTAAAGTACATTCAATCAATCAATCAATCAATCAATTATTTCCAAAAATAGAAATTGGTAAATTCAGATTTATAAAGTTTACTGCTGTATGGAACCAATAAATCGTTTTGCGCAACTTACAGATACGCTCGTGCGTTCGAACTTTCTAATATGAATTTACAGCCTAGAGTCGCTCTTGAAAACGAACCTGAAAACCCTATAACCGATCTTCATTCAAACGGCTGAAGAGACGGAAAGTTGGACAATGAACATTCTCTCCAATGTCAGTGTCATTTCAGTCTTCCGTTTTAATTAGAAGTCGCGTAACAGGAAGATTTGAATTTCATTACAAGTGGAATGGGTTGGTTCTCATCTATGATAAAAATGCAACCTACCAATTTGTCTAAGTGTTTCTGTCTGCATTATCCAAAATGTATTCAGTGCATGCAGAATTCTATCTAGGCGGAGATCTGATTATTGGGAAGAGTAGTAAGAAAATCGCTGCGTTATAAAAATGAAAGAAATGAATGGGGATAAATGTATGGCTGATGTAAGAACAAATCCATTCTTTTTGATTTCTCGTAAGTCACGTGTTTTCGAGATACAAGATACTGTTTCGTATGCGACGATTTGGAAATTTTATCCCACTTCTTTGCATTCATCCTTCTGATTATTCAATTTTTCTCTTCTTGTGATTTTTTTGTGCATACGTCTTCGGCGGAAAGGATATTGAGCACTCATATCATAGAAACATTTGAAAAATATAAAGGGATATCAGGGTACGTCAGTGACGAAAACATACAAATGAATAAAGATGAAGTAATTATCTCATTAAATTTGGATCTTTGCGTTCTTGGTTTTCAGTGTTTGAAGATTGGAAATAGAATGCTGACGTCGAAAGTCAGAACTGTCTTCATATACTTTTAATTCATCCTCGAGTATGCGTCCTTGATTCTGTTATTGACAGAACAAAACAACCCCTATTTCCGTGAGAGATAAACGTCTCAGATTCCAGATACCCTTACATGTTCCATTCACTGGTGTATTTCTCTTTCATCACCTTGTACTCGAATGACTGAGCATTTACGACAAAATTTATGTACTTGCTTTAGTTTCTCTTTTTCAATATTGTTCATGTTGGGGATTTAGTTTCCTCTCTAAAGTTTGGATCTTATTGCTCCACGAGGGTGGGGAAGGTCTGCATGAGCCTGCACAGGTGCGCCCGAAAGTGATTAGCAGTCCAACGAGGCAATTTCCTGCAAGCTGATTCTTGTTCCAGCCCTCCTATTGTCGATCATTCCACAGGTCTAATTATCTGAGAGAGATTGAGAATGTGAAGTACACCAATTCGAGGAACTAAGTGTGGGTCGTGGGGAAGAGATCGCCTTATCATATTTGGGAAATCGCACAGTCATTTATTCTTATGTAAGTGAGAAGATTGTGCAAGTCAGCGAACGAAAGTGGGTGCGGATGCACCAACGGTTGCAATTGATGCGTAATCTTTTATACGATAAATTTCCTTTCCTTCATTTGAAAATACCACCCATTCATATTGATAAATGCGTAGTAAGATTTTTTGTTGTTCTTCTACGTAACGGGACCCAACCGCAACATTATTCGCTAGAAAGTAGAACAAGGTTTTTCCTTTAGGTAGTAATGTCGTACTCCAGGGGTTAAAGAATTAAATAGAAACTTCAAGACGAAGTAATAAAAAAATTCACAACTTTTAAGAAAACGCCTTACGTGAATGCACAGTGAATTGTAGAGGAAAAAAGAAAAACACGTTGGGTCGCTGATCACAGTGGTGAACATGTTGAAAATTAAAGCAAAGAATTCCTCATCCTTTTATAAGAGTCATAATTAATTTCTACATATTATGTGTAGTCGCATGAAACTTAAACGAATAATTTGTGTTTTTAGTGTCTCTGTGCTTTATTTCTATATTTCCAAACCGCATGAGGCTCCACTCCTGAATGATATAATAATATTGATAAAGCATTTTTACACTTATTTCAGTGTAATTTTGTGCACAAATTATTTTTCTTATACGTGGTTAACCTGTTGTACACAATTCCATTTCTCATTCAAATTGAACACATCACAGTAGTGGATGTAATGTTACTTGCTACTACTTGATGACTTGACATGGCCGATATTTACCTTCACAGTCCGACCTTAAAACATACATTGTCTAATGTTATCGCACAGCTGTCTCCTTCACCTTTTAGTTTACATTACTGGACACGGCTTCTCCATTCTATACAATGAGGAAGTATTTATTGGTGTAAGTACATCAGAGTAAATTATCAAGGTCGATCAGTTCTCTCCATTGTCTCCATCAACACCATGTACAACCAATACATACAACGAAGATTTATTGCCTTATAAAAGTTTCCGACATCACCTTTGTTGCTGCCGTAAAATTCCCGTTCGTCACGTGTCTGTCTGCAAGTGTCTGCTCACCAATGCATAGTCCGATCTCAAGTGCACTGGTAGAATCACTCAACCATAACCGCCTTCATTTCTTTATCGCTGTAGAACCAACACAACTAACGAACCACTGTACGTGCCTTAGCTCAACATTACATCTGAATATTCTTTTCAAATATTAAAATCACTTTCAATTTTATTTATAACTAAAGTAAATATTTTAATTATAATCATAATACAATAAAACAACTTCGTTTCTATACTCTTTTAAACCCCTATCCTTCAAAAGCACAGCAAGATTAGTAATAATTGTATCTGTAATGAAACATGTAAACATTTATCATACTCGAGAAGGGAAAATTTAGAATTTAGACTTCTGAAAACGTAGAACTTCATTTTAATTTTTTTTTAAGTAAGAAGTTCTCTACGTTTGAACCTATGGAAATAAAGGCAAGAAAAATCTGTTACAAAAAACTGCTGCTGCTGCTGCTGCTGTCGCCGCAAACTGCCGCAACTGCTGAGTGGTCTGTTAGGAGATTACTGTATGTTCTTTCTTGGTTGATAACTGTGGATTCATGTTATTAACTACCAAATTTTGGGTAAATTTTTACAAAGACATTTTCTGAGTTTGCAATTTATGATTGATTCTAAAGCATAAAGTGCGTAGTGATGTAGTTTGTCAAAATTTTCAAGTGAAATTTTACCCGTATTGATCTTTGTTGACCTTTTAACCTCTGTATTCTTTAAGCTATGTTGTTGCTTACGCTATTATCATTTCACATCTCTAAATATAATTTTTGCTTGGTTAGCAGGACTTCAACAACCGAGTACTATACATATTTTATTTAAAAATTAATTGCATGCGTTCTGAGATATTATTAATTTTTCTAAGAATTATGGGCGGAGATAGAAATTTTCCGAAACAAATTCCCCCGAACAATTACAAAAGTAATTTGGATTAAACTGGATTCGCAACTACATATTGAACTCGCGATTATTTCTTTCTGACTCCGGAAATGTTCACCGCACGATACAATCGTGCGGTAAATTTTTCCTGACCCTTTTACCTGCCTTCCCAAAATAGCATGACAGATTGCTTCTCGTTTAATTTTCCTCGTAATTTTAACTTCTATTTGGGTTATTTATAAATGGAAACTTAACTAAACTGTTTCCTCTTTCCCCTCTCAAAACATTGGCCGGGACGCAATCGGACTATATCTTGTGAGGTGGCCAAAAGTGAAAGAGGATGAACTAAGAAGCGCTGGGGGGGGATCCTATTTGCGGGATGCACATGGGCGTTTCTCTTCCTCTCCGTTCCGACTGTCCGGCTCATTCCTCTTCCATTTTTGTCTCATCTCTCGCGTTCTCCTCCCCGCCCCGCCTTTTGCTCTCCAGCCAGAGCGGAAGGTATGGTGTGCCAGATGTATGCGCATCTTTAATGAGATCCTAAAGTTAGTGCTCGATCTGCTCTTGTGTCCTGTGGCGGTTTGGTGGGGCCTGCCCCGGTACGACGCGGGGGTCAGTGGGATCGCCGCCTGCGCCACCCACGCTGCACGGACAGTATGCATTTGTCAGTTTACTTGGACAAAATACTCTCCCGGTATTTGCGAACATTCTTATTCAACAGTTAACAAACAAATTTCGAGAGTAATGGACTACCAACTATCGTCTTTTTTATGCCTACTGTGAACTGTTTTATGTGTAGGTGTCTCTGATTCAAATAGTACAAAACTCTTCAAACCCGCAAGAAAATGTTTATTTTTCTAAAAATATTAAGTTTGAAATAATTATGCTACGAGAGTGACACATTCTCTTGAATTATTATAAATGTGAAGTATTATAAGTCAAGTGTTTTGCAATTAAAACAATATTAAAAATTAATTATAACATTTCTGCTCATATTTCGTCATATTATATGATAGGAGGTACAAACACCATCTGGTACAATATATATGATTTAAAATTTTAGAAAAAGAAAATAATTAATCGAAAATAAAATATTATAATGGTAACTATGTCTTATTTTTGATACAAATGTGCTGTGTTCAAAAGGCATAGCAGTAAATAATCAACTAGTCCATTCAATATCTAAACACTTTCTGTTATTTCTTTATCATAAAAACACTCAACTATTTATATATGAGATCATTATAATGTGTACATTATTGAAACAATGTTCTGATCTTTTTCTGTGCCCACAAGAAAAAATATCTTTATAATAGTGAAACCTTTAATATTATGTAATGGAGCAGAAATGAAATGGGAGTCAGGGAAAGCATTAGAATCCTCGGAAACTCTAGCTAAGAAACCGCATTGCTTTCCACACATATATCCCAAGCCTAGATGTTCCCATTTGTTTCCCACTGAACTTAGAAGGCGACGGTCACATATCTATAACCATCGCACGGTAGACTTGCGAGACGGGTTCCCTGAGGCATCGAAGCGATAAACGCATTCAAACGTATTACAGACTTTATAATTTTCTAATAGTTTTTAAATTAGTAATTTCTAACATTTCCGTCAAAAATGTAAGATCACAAGGCTTTTATGGTAGGTTGTTACCCAAAACGGTAAACGAAATTGATTTTATTACATGTTGCAAAATTGCGTTATAGCAGGACAAAGTTCTAGTGTTATACTTAATTGGAATGTGAGTGAGGATTGTAAGGTAAATGTACATTTCGTGTTATGTTTAAATATTACCTAGAATCCTTATTTGTGGCATGTGTCTAATTTATGTAGCCATAATGTTTACCGTTGTAAACGGTAAGTGGGCACCGGATCTTTTGAAGCCAAAATATTGATTAGTAAAACATCCGGAAATGGAAATACGTTGCATATGATACTACTCTGGAATACTAGCAGGTAGTCGATCTGATCGGTAGTTTTCTGTGATTTCTCCGATCAATACCAAGTGTTATGTTTAAAACAACACTACCGCACACGTCGAATAACCAGTCCTTAATGCTGTCGCGGTAGGGAAGGTGCCCCGCTGAGAGATACCTGGAGGAGGAAATACGCAGCATTTCTACGTGACCACTGCCCTCACCATGCAGAGGGTAAGAACACCGCCACCTCCCGGAATACAACATTCCCTACACTAACATAGTTAATGACGGTAGCAGTTGATGTACTAGGAAACATTAGTCAATCAACCGGTGGACCACCAGTGGACACCGGATCTCACTATGCAACGGGAAAGGAACACCGTCTCCTCCCGGAATAAAACATCACCTACACTAACGACACTAATGACCGTAGCAGTTGACGAACCCGGAAACATCAATCAATCGACTGGTGGACCGGTAGACAACCGGTCAACACCGGATCTCAACATGTAGCGGTTAAGGAACACTGCCACCTTCCGCAAAAAACATTTCCTACACTAACGTGGCTAATGACGGTAGCAGTCGATGTGACAGGAAACATTAGACAATCAACCGGTGGACCACCAGTTGACATCGGATCTCATCATGTAGCGGGAAAGAAACACCGTCACCTCCCGCAAAAATCATCCCCATCTCATTTGCTCCCGCACCTCCCGCAAAACGTGGCTAATACGGCAGCAGTTGATTTGCCAGAAATCAGTAAATCAACCGGTGAACACCGGATCTCATCATTCGGCGGGAAAGAAACACCGCCATTTTCCGGAATAAAACATTCCCTACACTCATATGGTTAATGACGGTAGCAGTTGATGTGCCCGGAGACATTAGTGAATCAACCGGTAGACCATCTGTCGGCACCAGATCTCATCATGAAGGGAGAGGAACACCGACCCCTCCCGGAATATAACATTCACTACACTCGCATGGTTAATGACGGTAGCATGTTGGTTGGGCTATCCGGGACGAGCCGCGTCAATGTCATGGTGGCTAACGTTTCGGCCAGCGTATTGTGGCCTTCTTCAGAGCGTACTGCTGAACGCTCAGTTACGCAACCAATGACGGTAGCAGTTGATGTGCCTGGAGACATTAGTCAATTAACCGGTGGACCGCCAGTAGACATCGGATCTCATCATACAGCGGGGAAGGTACCACGCCACCTCCAGGAATAAAACATTCCCTACACTAAAGTGGTTAATAACGTTAGCAGTTGATGTCCCCGGAGACATTAGTCAATCAACCGGGGGACCACTGCCGGACACTAGATCGCATCATGGAAGGGGAGGAACACCGCCACTCCCGGAATAAAACATTCCCTACACTCACATGGTTAATGACGGTAGCAGTTGATGCGCCCGGAGACCTTAGTGAATCAAGCGCCTTGTTTTGCCCGGTGGTTCGCGCCACCCGCCCCACCGTGCGCCGCCGCACGCGCCGCGCCGCGGGGCGCTGTCGCGTTCCGCGGGCGCGCGCGCGTGACTCAGGAGACGCGCCCGGCGCAATTAAAAACGCTTCGAAATTCGTGAATCATGCGGCCGCGTCGATGGCAATCGCTTGCCGATGGACCCGCGCCGGGAATTCGACGCGCACCGTTGCGGGCCACTCCCTAACACGCCCAGGCCCGTCTCTAAAAAGCTTCTCGAGGAGCCGTGATTGATCGATAGCGAAGACAATGCAGGTGTAAACGGCGAAGACGCTCCATGCATATTCAATCTGTCCACAGCAACCAAATCGTCGGCGAGAAAATGTCTTTATAGTAAAATTTATTATGAATTGCCAACCGTGTGGCAGGGGCCCCGGTACATTGTATGACATATGATGAGGCAGTTCCAAAATACACATTTTTTAATGTTAGCTGTAGTCAAGCAAAAAGGAATCGTATTGTATTTTTTCTAAAGGGGACTAGATGAAAGAACCTAGAACTTTAACGATTAGATGAATGGCTTCAATATTATACGTATTGTAGCGCAGATTCAACCTTTCTCAAAACAAATTTATTTAGCCTTAGTAACGCCGAAGTATGAAAGGTTCAGTGTACCAACAAGGGGAGGGGAGTTCTAGAGTACAGTTTTAAATTTTGATTTTATTGACAATTTTGATAAATTAGTAAATTGTTGTAAATAATATACAAGTGCATTTATTTAAATAAATCAATTGGCTCCAGAAACGAACAAAATAATCGTCTTTCCCACATCACTATTTATATTAATAGACAAAACCTTTTTCATTCTTTTAGTTAAAAATGCGATGAATCTTCATAACACAAATTTGCATTAAACTATGTTATACTAAAACTTAAAATGCTACAAATATAGCGAAAATGTATTTTCAATGTTACTTTTTCGGGGGAAATTTTCAGATGAGATTTACCCTCGGTAAAAACGATATAATGACTCAGATTGTAACAAATACTTGTGATAAATTGTAACATATTTTGAATAAATAGTACATGAGCCGGTTCGCATAGCCGAAATCCTTAAGACAGTAGTGCCTTAGCGATCTCGGACCGAAGGGTAGCGCGTTCGAGTTACGCCTAGGGCATGGTTGTATTTGTGTTCGTCCTAACACCATCATCATCATATCATGCCATATTCACTTTACCATACCGTTAATGCAATAGTGGTCGCTAATGATCTAGATGTTGATGCGACTTAAAAAAAAGGAAAAATGTTAATGATGTTCGCTTCCTAAAGTATTGGAACGTACAAAAACGAAACAATCATCGGTGAGTCTCTGGGACATCCTCCAATAAGGGCTAATCTGTATTAATAATTTAAATTTAAATTGAAAAATATATGTGACCTCCAGCCTTACGAGAGATATTTATTGTTGCGGTTGATACCCAGAAACTCGAGAAACGTATAAAATAAGGTCTGTTTTGATTGTGATGGAAAATGCTTAAATTTCGTTGTTATTCCACCAATTCTCATACTGCGCGTACCGACTGAATTTTCATTCTTAATGAGTCACTCATTATGACACAGATGAAGGTTATGTTTATTAACGTTTTGCATTTATTGTAGCGTTGTAAGAGAAATCATTTTGCGTGGCTTTGCTCACTAGGAGTTTTGCTCCTGCAAGCCACTATTATTAATTATATCCATGGGCTCCATGAGTACATGGACTGCAACATTTTATAATAATTAGCAACATTAATTCCATGAAGCCTTTTGGTAATGGCGATGTTTTATATTCTATTAGGAAAACAACACTGCCTCAGATGTGGCCATATTAAGCACACAGTTTGAAGAGAAAGAATCGGAGGTTCCTCAAATGCTTTAGCCTCGCAAAACATGGAGCGTATACCTTCTCAAGGCGCCGTGTAGAACAACGTTCATTCATTTTTACCCTCTTTCGTATATAAAAACAAATTTACAAACATCTTATTAATATTTGCATTGCAATAATTTAGCAGAAACCGGTTCATTTTAATATTTTTGGATCTTAAACACACTGAAATATCGATTGGTCACTGCTGAATGACCTACCAAAGTTCGAATGTTCAAGTGGCCAACAGAAACACTATTGGGATTTGGAAATAAGTAAATAAAAATTGGACACTTTAGGCAAAGGATCTATTCAGAAACATGTAGTATCAGTAACATTGATATGTTAATTTATTTTACAAAACGAATTTAGTACTGCATTGAACGAATTTGGGGGAATCTTAAAAATTCCCTTACTGTTGGCACTACTGATTCTTTTACCCTAATTATTAGACGCGTGATAGTTGAATTTCAACCGCCAGCAAAATAAAAATTAAACACGTTTGTTTCAAACCTTTTTTTCTGTTGTGCCAGTCTTACAGCCTGTGAACGATAGGTTATATTCACATAATTTCGAAAGTCTGAGGCAAGCTATTAAAGAAAGGTAACTGTCTGCGCCTCCTCTGTTATTTTGTGTAGAAAAACTTCAAAGAAATTACCAGTCTCTACAAAAAATTCTAAGAAATTAGATGTTTCAAAACGATTTCGGACAATTTGAATTCACAACCATCGTGCCAAATACTTTCATTGGGCCGTTTCATCAGAACTATTAATCCAACCTGCCAAGTAACTCAACCGTCTTTACTCTGAAGCATGTGATGAATGTAAGTGAATCCTTACCTTGTAAAAAACGAGACCGTGGAATGGCAGTGCCTTTTAGAGACTTCGGCGCTTCATTGGACTGAGCCTCACCCCAGTTGAACTGGCGTAAGTCACCCTGCTTTTCCTTCTTTAACGAGATCACCGACGCCGACGATCAAAGAACGTGTTCTGCTACAGCGCAAAAAACACGTATCTCCTATTTACCGCAAGGTAACTTCGCATACCAACGAAGGTCGAGCTATCGCTTCCCTACGCGAACTGCGTTGATTTATCTGATTGGCAAGTTTCCTCAGCTCGTTACTGGTTTTCTTTGTTCCACGTCTTCTCGGGAACTCCAAGAATGTATTTGTGGCTTTGATTCATAGGTAATATGCGCTAATGATGACTAGAAAAGGGCCGTATTTGGAAAGCAATGTAGATTTTTACCCTTGCAGTAAAGATCATTTCTTGATTACTATTACATAAGCTACTTGACTTTAAAGAGGCATCAGATTCCCTTATTATTTGGTACTTGCTATGGTTCTAATGGGAAGTTCTAATCAGTAATATTTGTTATTTTTTCTCGAAAACCTTTTCCAGCACACTTTACGATCACTTACTAGTACAGATATCAGATATACCACGCGGGCACTTCATTTTTCCAAAACTCAGGTCATTGGGACCATAAAGATGGGCAATGTCAGATCCAACCATTGGTATAGTAACGTAATAATATCTAGACGAAATTGTCTTGTCAACGTTTTGACACTTTTCGGGTGAGAATTGGTGTTATTTAATGTCAGCCCTGAATCCCAGTAACAGATTTGATTTTACAATTTAACCCTCACTATTATGGTTTTAATTGAATCAACTAATTCTCTCTTGGTAAATGATCAAATTATTCGTCGATAAAACACAGAAATGAATGAAGAATTACGCACCCTCTGTTACAGCCCTACTTGCTTTCACTATCTGAACAAATATGTTACGTGATATCCGATCTTTATGTTATACAATGCTAATGCCCGCCGTCGCATGATCAGGGGAGCATTGATTGGTTGGTTGGGAGGCGTCAGTTTTTACACAAAAAACGAACAATGATTAGGTATTAATAGCATCAACGACTCTCTAAGGTTCCTTAATGTTGATAGTTTCTGATCTTTTTAAAACGGATACCTTTATAACATTATAACTGACCTTAACATTTTCCTTAATAAAGTTCTTTAACGTAGACTGTTCAGAAGCATATTGAACGTATGTTCTCGCCTTTAGTAGGTAGTATTTAGGAAGAGAATGTTGTGTAATGCTGCGGGGAAAGCAGTGAATGTACTGGAGAAAAAATCTTATTGCCCGGCAATTCCAATTTTTCGAAACTATTCGCATATTTTATTTTCTTTAAACCATTTTCTTCAGAAACGGTACAACTTTTTTGCATTAAATTATTTGGATGGACGTTAGGTAACGTAAACTACGCTTAAGAGAATAATTCAGGTCTAATGTTCGTTAAAATGCCTGACTTTTCGAACATTTTAAAAATTAAAATTTTTTCTGGCTTTTTCTACAACTACGATTGTGAAAATACATTTTTTCTTAACAAAATATGTTCATTAAAAACATCTTCAAGTAAGATCGTGTTGAATTTTTAGAAAATATGAGCCCTGCCATCGTCTTTCCATTCTATTGGCGCTATTACGACCTGGTTGATCTAATGCAGCAATCGCCCCCTTTCTGTCGTCTCTCAGCTCAGCATTTGTTCCCATTACTACTTTTATCAGCTCGTTCTGTCCTGCTCGACGTCACCCCGGGTCACACGGCAATCACCAACAATGAAGTTCGCAGTTAGAATGGAAATTAAAACCAAAATGAAAGCCAGGAAAAATTTAAGAAAATGTTCAAGGAGATCCTGCAGTTTGCGGTATCAGATACATTTCTTGGGGGGTCATTGGCCTCAAACGTTTAGTGTTTAAATCCCTAGAACGCTTCGGTTGGGAGTTATTTATCTATACAAAGTGAAACGTCTTACCGTGTGTTGTGGGTTGCATTTAGCAAGAGAATATGCTTATTTTTCGTGATTTATACCAAAAGTTTATTCGTTATTCTGCGGAGATGAATCCAACAAATCATAGCTAACTAAAATTGATCCATCTGTTCTTCACTTATAAATGGTGTAATTAACACAACTTTATATATATATATATATATATATATATATATATATATATATA
>BOPP01000009.1:2198888-2223045 GCA_017312745.1 Gryllus bimaculatus | reverse complement strand
TTAATTTTCTCACAAATGTATGTTTGTATAATGAGTTTTACCAAAATGAGACTGAGCATATGTTAATTCGGAGAGAAATTGTAGTATAAATAGGGGGATTACATATCCATTACCAAGGCGAGAATTTACTGCTGTTTTAGCTCAACTAGTCCCATTCCTCTGCAGATTTTCCCTTACTCCAAGCTTTATTCGGCGTTCACATGACCTACTTCATGAGTCATACACAGTATAAACATAACGGTTTTTCTTTTTTTAAGGGGGGGGGGAAAAAAAAACCCCAAAAAAACTTTTCTTCTTGAGACATTTAATTGACTTCGTTAAATAGTATTCTGCAGAGTTTACAATGACTTGAAAAACGTATGTTTTAATGTGTAATGTAAGCTTTAAAGGCTTCGGTAATATATCTATCAAATCGGAAATGAGGTGAATTTACCTAGATAGTAAAGTCAATAAAACAGAATGATAATTATCAATGTTGACGTTTTAGTAATACACATGCAATATATATAACCAATTCAACCAATGTTTAACATTGGTTATAGGTTTCACAATGACAACCAATCATAGAAGCTTGAACTTCCAAGCAATAGAATGTTTTCTCTTTGTAGGTGATTTCTGATTTGAGAAGAAGAGAATAAACATATGTTAGGGAAGGATGGAATAGATGAATTTTACTCATTCCCCAAAATAAATTTAATTATGAAGTGTGCGTGTCTCGAGTGAAATCAAAATTTGATAAGTATCAATTTCTTATGCAGAAATACTATTAGTACTTTATAATTAGAAATCCCAAAGTTGTTAGTTAGTTGATAATTGTGGTCTATTTTTTTGTCTTTTTTGCTGGTGTGTATAATCTAATAAAAAAGTTTGTAAATTTTTATTATTTTTTGACACTGTTTCTTACGTATATAACGTAATTATAAGCTTAACAATCACAGCATCTGTCAAATTATGGCCTCACCAGCATAGATGGTGGGATGTTTTAAATTTGAACATCGTTTACGCACACATGCAGTGTTTTGTATCGATGTCGCCCTCTAAAAATCGTTAAAGAAGAACTTTTTTTTTATTAATCGACTGAGTTACGACTGCAACTCCAAACGCACGAAGGCGCTGTCGGTTTCTCCGCGTCTGTGACTTGTCGGTTTCGAGGTGCCGCAACGGAGGGGGGAGGGGCGGAGGCACCGCGCGGGATCAGCGCGCCGTGGAGAGCGGGCGCTCTCGTGGGGAGGAGGCGTGGGCGGCGCGCGGGGGCGGCGCCTGGAGGCGGCGTCTCTGGGCGGTGGGCGGCCCGCGACGGGGCGCCGCCCCTCTCCGCGCCGCGACGGCCCCGCGCCCCGCCCCGCACAACGCCCCCCTCGCGCGAACAGTGGTATGGGAAAGGGCAGGCGCGCGCGGCCGATAGCGCGGAGGAGGAGGAGGCACTCGTGAGAACAGTAGTGCTGAAGTCAGGATTACCACGCATATTTTTTATTATGATTAATTAGTACTTCCGGACGCGTCAACTGCTAAGTTCATTAGTCCGGTAAGTGTAGTATATGTTTTTTTTCTCGCGGGAGGTGGCGGTGATCACGCTGAACGGCGAGATCCGGCGCTGACGTATGTCGGCTGGGAGTTTTACCCCCCCCCAAGGTATCGCCCACCAGCGTGGCACCGCCCCAGTCGGAACAAGCTGTAAGCTCCCGACTGGCCTCCTGGAAAGGACAAGGAAGAGAAAGGAAAGATCGCACGCGTTTCGTGGCCCGTTTGTTAAGGTACTGCTCCGGCATTCGCCTGGTGTTGAATGGAGAAACCAAGGAAAACTACGGATTAGAGCAACCGGCCGCTTCAATTTCTTTCCAGAGAGCGCCTGAACTCAATCCAGCTAAGAAGGTAGTGTCGAAAATCCTGCGACTCCTGTCGGGACTCGAAACTAGGACCTCGCGGTCAGTCCCTGTAGTGACATCAGTTGATGACCTTAGCCATCTTTGCTTGTGAATATACTGAGATCAGTCACGGGATCGATTATGTTGATACTTCCGCTCCTTGGCTGTTTGCGCGCCGTACTTTTAAACCTCGTGCACCAGTTTCGCGAACAATCAATTAAAAGCGGGCAGCACTCAGTACGTGCCGCGCCGGTAGGCTCATAAAGCCGAATCACCCCTCTGGCCCTCATGGACGGAATTTAAAAAATTAATAAATTGATATAGAATACAGAAACCCTAAGTATAAAAGTGGAGTATAAAATGATTTTACTACAAAAATAAAATTGTTCAATACTAGAGAGGAATAAATAGTTTATTGAGTTTCATAATCAAACATGAGTAGTGATGAGGAGGTAGTATAATTGTACTTTTAGAACACATGAACACCCATTTTAGAAGATTAAAGTTAAAAGGAAACCCCCGGAAAGACAAAGAAGCTGGTAATTGTATGGGGATAATGGGCTAAGGCTATGGCCGAGGAAACATGAGTATATTGTGTTTTTTCAAAGTATTCTTATTCTTTTACAGCCATACACTGATTAGTGCGTGGGCTAGTCTCCAGAAGCTCTTAGCGTCTTCTTGTGAGACTTATCCTGAGCAACTATACGTAGGGTAGCTTGCCATTGCTTTTCCTTGGGGCGCTAGTGTGCCAATTTTTACTTTAGGGGGCAAGCAACTGGGAATTTGAATGAAGACTCAATATTGAGGAAATTATAATTTAAATTATTTGCAATAAGAAAACATTCCCAACATTGAGCAAAGAAAAAGTGAAATTTATGGTACTTTGTAGTATTGTACGAGATGGAGAACCAAAACATTTCAAGTGCCCTGAAGGTGAATCATCATGGTGTTTGTATAACACATCCATAGAAAATGAGTTGAAATGTTCCTCTAGTCGCAATATGTTAAATAACCCAATGGAACTTTTAAATAAGCTTCTGTTAATATATAGAAATAATATTTGCTTATTTGGACAAACAAAATAATTAATATTCTTATGGCATAATAGTTTTGACTAATATTATAATTTTTTTATTCATAAACTTTTTACAAAAAATTAACACTGCCATGCAAACATTAAAAGCAACTTCTATTCTTACAGATTCCTATATTTATTACTTTTCAAGTATATTTTCAGTATTAGGAACTCATCAAAGCGATGCCCTTAAGTTGATGTTCTGTATTATGTATTTAAATGTATTATCAATTTCGAATAATATTAAACCTCGCTAGAAAATTACTACTTCCAGATTCCTCATTTTGAGGTAAACGATGAATGAATTTCATATCCATGTTATTGGAAACAAAAAATCGTATCATTCGTAACTTTACAGTTTCACTTGTACACTGCATATTAACTGACTGAGGGTAGCGTGCATGTATCCTAAACTATGAGCTGTGATGCTAAATAATTCTTTAGAGGACCGCAACATGCTCGCATTAAGTATTAACTTTTTTTCATTTTCCATTTTCTCTCATGTAATGTGATTGGTTAAAATTTATTAGACTCCTGTGACATTTATTCCGTACAGCTCTGACGTTTTAAAACACTAAAAATTTATTAACATAATAACAAAATTCCCTGTTTTATTCACTGTCCATTTTTATATTTTAAAAATATTTGTTATCAATTAACATTTTCCTGTACTTGGTCGCCCACATTTCGTTTTAGAGCTCTTTAATACAGGTATAGCTAAGGCAAAAATTATGTGTTGCTAAGTTTAATAGAATTCTCCTCGTGATCCTGGGATTATATAAATGCATTTCAATTAAAAAGCCGTTATAAACGATAAGCATGAAGGCAAAACTACTATGGAATCTTGGTTCTCTACCTAATGAAGTTGATCTCACTGAGATCTGAATCGGGAACCGAACTTCTTGATGCATAGGCATCTTGCGTCACAATGAGAACCGTATTCAATACAGTTGTACAACCCTTGATGTGACAATATATGGAGTTTACATAAGACAAATGTATATCCCCCGTCGCGTCGTTTACAAGAAGTCTAAGACATGCAGAAAATCGGGTTGGAACTCTTCTTTTAGAACAGCAAATTCCTTTTTATAATTCCATATTCATTTTCTCAAATCATTAATACGGTAGGGCAAAAACATCTCAGCACTAATTCTTTTACAGAAAGAAAATGTGATAAAATCACTAACAAAACACATTCAATGAGAGGAAATTGTTGTGGACGGAACTCTTACACAGAAGCATCAATAGTAAGAAACACATTTACGACCCATCTTTTTCTAGACGTCTTTTTGTAAAGCTTGAGTGGCTCTCAAAAGGATATTTGAAGGCTATTGAAGGTCTTGTACTTCCTAACACTTTCGTACACACCATCTGTGACTTTCCGGGAGTTCGTTGGTCACGTTCTCACTTAAGTAGACAGAACTCTTAGCACTCGTAGGGTTCATGAAAGCAACTCACAATTGCATG
Source organism: Gryllus bimaculatus (assembly GCA_017312745.1). NCBI lineage: Eukaryota > Metazoa > Arthropoda > Insecta > Orthoptera > Gryllidae > Gryllus > Gryllus bimaculatus. Next base: position 2,218,638 of record BOPP01000009.1, on the reverse strand, counting down.
GACTGCGAATACAAACGTCACAGAATAGTACAGTCTCTTTTAGATATACAAGTATCTCGAGCAGTTAATTTTTTGAAACATCTGAAAATTACGAAAATCTACATCATAGGCTTCAACCTTAAACGAGACCATTTTGGCAGATTCGTATAACAGATAGTTTACTGCAGCTGCTCTATAGTCATACTTAATCGCTACATAATCTTTCGCGTACACAATCTTATTGGTTTAAAACACTGTGAAAACATGTTTGTACCGTTTCAAAGAAACCCCAATTAAATTCTATAATTTTTCGAAAATACTCTGGATGACAATGCTTTAACTAAATACGAGATTTCTTGTCCTGTGTAGCTACTAAGTATAGCGTGTTGCTGAATATTCCGAAGTCCCAAAAGGAAATGTTAATTGTTTTGCGTGATTTGCGCATCAGGTGCTCGGGTGTTGGCTCGTAAAATATTGAGGTAGTTAGAATCAAAGTGGGCAAACCCTCATTTTTTATGAGGCTCTCCTCAAAAAGTCAGAATGTTCCAAATATAATTCTAGCAGAAGCAATCAGAAGTCCACACCAAATAAGATCCGATCAAATCAAAGACCAGTTCAACAGAAGATTAGAAGAGTGTTTTGTGACGTATTAGGTTGAGGTTCATGATGGGGATGGCTCACTCCAGTCCTAACTCCATAAGGTTGTAGAGTTATACACTATCATAAATGCAGTTGAGACCTTAATTTGAGGCTCCCCCGAATTGGCAACGGATATTTTAATTTCGAGGTGTATTATACCATATTTATATGGTGTAAATCCGATTATAATTAAAATCAGTTTTTTTTAATTTATTCCAACTTATCCTACACCTTTTATTAAGTTAAACATATGTGTCGCAATGAAATATGTTCCTGTATATTAGATGTTAAATGATTTATGTTGTTTTTTTCAAAATTGTAGAAGGTTTGCGTACTTTAGAGTCAAAACATGCCCCTTTTACCAAAACATGTAATCTAGATTTTCTTAAAAACTGCTCCAATTTTTTTCTCTAAATATTCTGTAACAATATAGTACAATACATCTACTTTACAGGAGTTCAATACATTTTAATGGAATGTTTTGAGATTTCGAAAGTTAAAATTATGTATTCAATCCCTTACACTTCCTTTGATGTAAACATATTTTAATATACAGATGGAGTTTTATTAGGTCTCAAGTTGCAACATTAGAATTTTCAACTCGTATTAACAAAACGTGAAAGTATATGTTGTTAAAGTTCTATTGGTATTCATTATGTTTTAATATTTCTTGCTTTTAGTAGTAAATTATTCTTGAGTATTTTATTAATACTGATATTATGTTTTAATTTTCCTTTTACAAATGCATCAAAGTTGTAGAGAGCAGTTGCTCTCGTTTGTTTTTTGATTCAATACAACTCAATTGCGAAAGTTAAGAGCGACTACCTCAAAACAAGAAAAGTGAGAATTCAGTGTTTCTGCTCATGCTATACATCGAGCACGTCCCTTTCATTAGATATTGGAAACGAGATTTCTAAAAAACCTCTCTTTCGTGCTTGAACTCTCGATGGAAGGGTTTGTTTGGACTTTTGAATCCCCTACGCGGTAAAAATAAGAAAGCGCTCATCCAACCATGAGATGCGTTGGTGTCCAATTAAATTCTAGACGGAATGAAATGTGGATCGTGGACAGTAAGGAAGGGCAGTAGGCATACTGCGCCCTAAAAAGTAGTTATAGAACGAACGCGCGCATACAATATACATGCACATTGCAGCTAGCAAAGCGCGAAAAACCAGTGCGCTCAGTGGAAGAACCTGGAACTGTCAGACTCTCGACAAAACAACTTCGTATTGCATCGTGCAGATCGCCGACGAGACATGGGAGGGCGCGAGTTTGAGCGTGTGTTTTGTACAGAAACAGCGACAGCAGGGCGCTCGAACACGTGTGTATTGAGTCCGAGGAATGAAGCTGCTGTCGCAATGCCGTTGTTGAAAAATGAACTCTGCGGAGGAAGCGCAGGTTGGCAGGAATAGCAAGAGGATTGTGAGTTCAGATGTGAGGAGAGGAAGACTTGAGTTTTGAGCTCGATGAAGCATAACGTGTTCGTTGTCACGTCCCTTCATTGTCTGAGAGAATTTCGCCTTTCTGGATTGAATTCCTTTCCTTAAAAATGACTTCCTCCTTTTTCTTCGGTCATTATTCATCTGATCTTAAATTTTTTATTATCATTTATATCATAGCGTGAATCTAATGAGATCTTGTGTCACGAATCCAGTGACATTATCTGCAATTACACTTGCACTATCGGCAGTCAAGACACAATCTGGCACAATACAAAAGAATACTTATCGAAATTAATGCCAAATATTTTTTGTATATTTTTTTGATAATTAAGAAAATCCAATGCATTTTCTTTCAATACATATTTTACTATTACAATAAGCATCAGTTCCTATCTAAAACCACATACATTTTATTAAATATAGCAGTGAATTTGTATACTTGATTACTGTTGGTTATAACCAATTTGATGACTTCCCTCCTCTTCGCATGGCGACAATTCTCTCCTTTGTTTCTGTCAAAGCTGCATTATTGAGTAACATTATTACAGAGCAAAACATCAAATGCAGCTTCAGCTTAAATATCTGGGTATTACGTCTAGCGTGTTGTAAGATCTAAATATACCGCTTCAATGTCTTATGTATTGGTGAAACTGAGAAGAATATTGCATTGTCTTTTATTTATGGGTTCAATCATACCGTGACATCAAGATTAATGGCATCAATGTAACTCTGTGGGTCACAACCCACTTATCTTAGGTTAAGGTGAGGCTCGCGTTTTCTCACCCCACCCTATAATCATTCTTTAAACAAAGAAATCGTGAAATAAGCCCTACGTTAATTCGCTATGAAATTGCACTGCAAGTCCAGTTGGTGCAGGGTATTTTAAAAGCCATTACGTAAATATTTTTAAAATATCCTGGTACCTAGGAATAAGCAAAAAAATATTTTTATTTTCTATGATCGATGTCATTTATTCATTCAAAATCGTAAAAGACAAAGAAACTTTTAATACATAGTTTTGTGGTTTCGTTTATGTTTTAAATCGAGATGAAAAATTAAACTTTGTAATACATTATCTGTAAAATTTTCCAGAAATAATTTTCCTTTTTTACAGGATGTATATTGGTAATAATAAATACAATAAGCAAAATTAGTGAAGTGTATTTATTACTTTTGAATGCATAGAAAAAATAGTATGAAAATTTGCACTTTACGTCTTCACTTTAAACTTTTACTGGAATTAAATCTGTACTTTAAATTTTCTGAAAATTACAAAAATTGTCCAAAGGTTAAAAAACTGCAGACAATTAATTAAAACAATTTCACCAAGCTGTTATTAAAATTATATTGCACAGTTTCCTAGATAATGATTCAAAATTAACAGCCTAGAATACGAGGGAAAGATATGGCTATTGGCCCCTTAAACATGCGGAGGGAAAGGAGGCAGGAAAAGCATAACTTTGTTACACTGTCACATACCTTCAAAGATATTTCGTATTTCCAACATTTCGTCATGCTCTTTCATTTCGTTATATGAATGGCTGAAAACCAGAACGGTATAAAATACATTTTGTAAATTCTGAGAAAAACGTGTTTATTTTTTCATGTCAATGGCAATGCATTTTGTGGTTTTAATGAACAATTGAAATGCAATTATTTTAATGCAGATACAAAGCACTACAACTTTACAGTAATATTGACTTAAATGAACATATTTGTCAGAATTTATAAAATGTCACTTATGCCGTTCTGGTTTTCACTCATTCATATTAGGAAAAAGACATAATACTGAAATTTCTAATTCTCTCCTCAAAACGGTTTTACATTTTCTTTCAATGGTTTGTACAGTTCGATTTAAGAATCCGTAATGAGAGAGAAATCTCAGTTTCACATACTGTATAAAGCGGTTGGGATTTCTGTGGTCCAAATGTGAAGATATTGCTATAATTACCGCGGATGCAGTCTACAAAGTTATAGATGTATTGTGTGGAAAATGACCGTGAGTGCGGGGTTTGTTTCTCAGTGCGTAGTGGAACCGTCCCTCTCATCGCGTTCTCTAAGCTTGAAAACTCTTCTTAGACATTCAATCCCACGCGACTTTCATTCTATGCGCTTTGCACAATCGTGCTCGAATAGCACTGTCAACTGTCACCGATAACAAACACATATCGACATCACGTAGGCCGACGGAAGGGAACTTGCTCCGAGGCAGCTGATGGTTATGTTGGGAACAATTTTCTTGATGCTAAATTTAACGCATATGCAGTGAAAGTATTTTTTAACACGGCTCGCCAGATATATAATTAAAATAATAATTTTAATAAATAATATTGTTGGCAATGACGACGCATATATTTATTTCATTAGAAATGCCAACGATAACTCACCACAACACCTATATATTATAAAATAATTCTTCTAAATCACTGAACGAGTTCTGGTACAACTGAGTAAACTCGACAGGCAGGAGAAACTAAGAACTGTACAGAGATCAGATTTTGACTATCGGATTTCTAGGTCTACTAGAAGACGTTCGAAGATGAGTCGTTGACAGGCGCTGGGGATTTCTGAGAAGGAATAGGAAGGGCAAGACGCGTAGTCAAGGGGGTGAGTTGTAATGAGGCGAAAAGAATTGCCTTATAACACTAAGAATCTCAAGGAGCAAAGGAAGGTCGAACCAGGACTGGCATATAGAGCTGAATCAATTTAAAAGTAAAAAAATGTATCCAGGAACCAGCCTTAAATCACTACGCGCGCCCCCTAAAAAGGTTGGAAAACTTCAGATAAAATATAAAATAACTAGTCACAAAAACTTCTCATCAAACATAACCAGATAAAACATATGTGCACAAGTGATTTACAACCGTTTTTAGTGCAAATGAATTCAAAAATTCAATAATAAAAATAATCAAACCGCACAGTCATCTACAGCGCGCCAGGCAAGTCTCTTCGCAGTGACACCGTGCAGGTGAGAGTGCAAGCAACATAAATTATGTCGCTAGTACGAGTTACAGCTTGTAACAAAAGAAAACGTAAATACGTAAATAGTCAATTTTTTACTAATTACTATTTTAATTACTATTTCTATAGGAATCCGAAAGAACTGATTTTTTGTGATGTATTATCACATATGTTCTGTGTTTGAACACTGAACTTTCATAAAATAATTTGATGTGTATATAAATTCTATAAACTATCATTTTTACGGATGCCGACTGAACTTAGATGAGAATCAGCATTGATGCTGACTCTGCAGCACTCGACCCCCGTCATTAGTGGATTTGCTGTACCAGCTACATAGATGGAGGAGAATTCCAGCAACCGACTGCTTACATATGTAGTTTTCTGTGGTTTCTCCAATCAACACCAAGCGAATGCCAGAGCAGTACCCGGACCAACGGACCAAGGACCGGGCGCGATATTTCTCTTCTCCCTTGTTCTATCTTTTTCCCCTTACACACACATGCACTGCAGCATTACACATGTCGGAAGCCCAGTCGAGAGCTTAGAGCTTGTCTCGGCTGAGGCGATTGTCAGGTGGGGGAGATACAAGGATGGGGGAAACCCGCAAGGCGTTGTGTAGATTGGCGCCGGATCTCAGCAACCAGTGAGCGATGACCACCGCCACCTCCCGGAATTCAAAGTCAGCGTACACTAACGGACTAATGTTGACATGCTCGACAATCAATCATAAAAGTATAATAGTTGAACTCCCTCCGAGACGGGTTCTAACTTAAATAATATAATAAATAATAAATAAATAAATAAATAAATAATAAATAAATAAATAAATAAATAAATAAATAAATAAATAAATAAATAAATAAATAAATAAATAAATAAATAAATAAATAAATAATATAAATAAATAAATATAATAAATAATATAAATAAATAATATAAATAAATAATATAAATGTGTATCAATTGTGGGCCTTGATAGCAAGAAGTACGAAGTTATTCATCATATTTCATTTGCATCACGTCCGTTGGTCAGTGCCTGTTGTCGCACCAACGCCTTTGGAACGCGCCGGGCGGCTCGTCAGGGTGCCGAGGCGTTGCGCAGGGCGTTGTATCACTTGCAGGGGGCGACGGCGGCGGCAGCGGCGCCGCGACGCCCGCGCGCTGAGTAAGTGGCCTTCCGCAACGCTTCATCGTCCACCGCACGCGGTGTCGCATGGCAACCAGAACACGTGGCGCGCGCCGCCGGACCCGTGTCGCCAAGCGACTCCGACACCTACGGAAGGGCAATTCTGTGAAAGAAATTGAATCGAGAAATAGTTTCGTTCTTAAAAAGTTACAATTTGTTCGCTAACGAATTGAAAATGTACTCTCTCGATTCTTGTTTAATTAAATTAATATAATTTTGCGGGGGTTCCCTTTCGAGATATATTCCCCCAGATGGCCACCGCTTCAACAGGAGCAGTGTAGTGCGTGTTTGTAGGTTGTGTATTTGTGTGTCCGGAAAGGAAGAGATGGGGCGAGGATCAGAAAGTAAAGGTGGTGTACGGTTTATGTTTGTTAGGGTACTGGTCCGACAATCTGCCAATATTGATCAGAGAAACAACGGAAAACTATGGAGCAGAACAGCCGACCGGTAGAATTCTTCTTCAGGCAGCGGCTGATTTCCATACCAGCTAATGTCGAACAGTCCGTCATCGATGGAACCCGAATCTCCCGGTCAGAATCGTTGCAGTAGCAACAGTTGCTCAGAGCTAACTCGGTCGGTCACGAGCGAGTATTTTCATTGATGCTTCAATGTGCCTCTTCATCCAACACGCACGGGCGGAGTGTCCAAGCAGCTCGTTCCAGCGCGCGCTTTCCGCCTCCATTCCGTGAGGAGTTACCCCGAGCCTCCTCCTTCTCCTCCCCCGGCGCGAGCGCACATCTGGCGCTGAACCGGAGACCTCTTCCTAGTTCCGCAGCTGCAAATCGCGGCCGCGGGCGGGAGGGCGCGGAGACAGATGGAGCGAATGAACGAATTGGCGGAAGGTTGCGCCGCCGGAGACGCGATGAAGACGGATGGGCGGGCGGCGGCGGAGGGGGCGGCGCGCGGCGTCTTCAAAGGCGAGGCCGCCGCGGGATCCCGCTGCGATGCAGCACCGCTACCACTGCTACATTCTCCTGCTGCGACGCCGCCGACGTCCCCGTTTGGCCGCCGTCATCGCGCTCTCGCGCTCTCGCGCTCTCGCGCTCTCTCGCTCTCGCGCTCTCTCGCTCTCTCGCTCTCTCGCGCTCTCGCTCTCTCGCTCTCTCGCTCTCTCGCGCGCTCGCGCGCTCTCTCTCGCGCGCTCTCTCTCGCGCGCTCTCTCTCGCACGCTCTCTCTCGCGCGCTCTCTCTCGCGCGCTCTCTCTCGCTCTCTCTCTCGCGCTCTCTCTCTCGCGCGCTCTCTCTCGCGCGCTCTCTCTGGCGCGCTCTCTCTCGCGCGCGCTCTCTGGCGCGCGCTCTCTGGCGCGCGCTCGCTCTCTCGCTCTCGCTCTCGCGCGCGCTCGCTCGCTCGCTCTCGCTCTCGCGCGCGCTCGCTCGCTCTCGCTCTCGCTCTCGCTCTCGCGCGCGCTCGCTCGCTCGCTCTCGCTCTCGCTCTCGCGCGCTCGCTCGCTCTCGCTCTCGCTCTCGCGCGCGCTCGCTCGCTCTCGCTCTCGCGCGCGCTCGCTCGCTCTCGCGCGCGCGCTCTCGCTCTTTTTTGCTCTTTCTCTCAAGCGGACTAACAGCATTCGCTGCGGAAGAAATCGTGTAGTTGTTTGTCGTTGTTGATTTATTAGTTTTTCGTTGGGGTTAACCTGTCAGAGGCATATGCATCTAGCAGTGTCGAATAATAATTGGACAAATTATGATTTGATGCTCGAAGTAATGGTTTGCTATAAACTTCCCCTCCGAATGCAATAAAAGACTGCGATTTTGAGAATGGTCAGTGCGAGTAGTCATTGGTGGAAATCCAGAGAGTAATGTGTTGGGTCATGATTCTTCGGTGAAGTACAAAACGTTAGAAAGGATCAACAAGAGCTTCAGGCCGGTGGAGATGTAGACATGAATTAATATTGTATTCAGTTCAATGTTGATTCAAACAAACAATTGTTATGTTTTGTGAAAGTTATAAGCAACGATAAATAAGAATTTCATCGAAGTTTGTAAACATCATTTGTGGCTTCCAGAAGGAATATCGTTTAAAGTCTGTATTAAATATTTCCCGATGTATCTCTAATGTATTAAGATTTGAGATGATGTAAAGGAGAGATCGTCAACTCAAGAATAAAAATAAATTTTCTACGATACGGAAGTCGATCTAGGAATTTTTATGCCTGAATTTAAATATTTAATTTATTTTAAATGCAATACTTACTTTCTAAATAAACTTCATATTTTAATTTTTAATTATTAAAAAATAGAGTAGTTGTAATAATATGTTAAGAAAAGGTGATGATTTTGTACCGTTTATAAGTCACAGTCAATACTAAATCCCGCACATGTACTACACCTGGATGAAAAGTTATCTCCAGGTATGTATCAACGAGAGTTAAGACGAAAAAAATAGAAGTTTGCCGATAATACACAAGAAATGTTGGTGCTTATGCAACATATTTTGCCCAATAGGTCGTGCCAAATACGGAAACAATTCGTCCTAGGCCATTAAAGCTATGTTTTGTTTTCATTTTCTAAAGAGTCACTCTCATTTATTATCTTTGAAATATATAATTCCAATCATTGTGGGTTTTCTTCTTTTGTCCTTACGTGGCAGAAACTAATCCAAAATTCTTTTACTTCCTTATTTAATAAATAATTAAAAATATATTATTGATATAATAATAATAATAATAATAATAATAATAATAATAATAATAATAATAATAATAATAATAATAATAAAAGTAACAATATTATGACATTCATTAACTGATATAATTATTGGTAGCCCATGTAATGAGTAGTCATTAAAAATGTAATGCATGTAATGTAACGTTTTATTACGTAACAGCAAAAAAATATTTTTTTTATCACGGCACGTTTTGTCTCTTCTAAGTATTTTCCCAATTCGTACCATAACGCCTCTCACTCCTCGGTTTTGATACGGTGAGGACCCATTGGGTTGAGTACCAGAATTAGAAGTGTAGAAATGTAGACTGTAGGCATTGCAATGGCTTGACTATGTATATAACGTTTATAACATGCATAGAAGAAGGTCTTTTACAATTAAAAATAGTTATTGTGTAATATAAGCGATTGAGTAAGTAAAGGTAACAATAGTTTTTGCATTCCTTTGGATATTACTGTAGTTGCGATAGGCGCTGACTCTCCTCTGTCCCTAGTGGCATCATCGGCTTTTGCAATTCTATTGATGTTGGTGGCGGTGATTCATACCTGCAGGAAGAGGCTTAAAACAGAAACACTAGTAGCGACGGCAGCTGTTGCATTGTAATGCTCGTGATGTTTTTTTCATTAATTTGGCAATAAAGTAGTTTAGTATCGCGAGGCTCTCTGCACACCCATACTACGTCATCCGGTTGTATTTTACAAATCTTACATCAAGCTTTTTATATAATGACTAGTGTATAGTAATGAAGCCCCTCGGGTGGCTCATAGACAGCGTTATAGCTTTTCGTGGTGCTATCCCCATTTCGATTTCTGGTCGGTGCAAAAATGAAGCTGTAGATTTCGAATAGAATCGTTTCAAACTCTTTAGCTGTGTGACGAAATAGAAAGTTCAGACCGGCCAATTATGTTGGATATGGTGATGAGAAAAAGTCGTGGTCGTCACATTTCTCCCTCAATCCCAGGCGGGGATAGTAAATAAAAACACGGCCCAGGATTGGGAACACTGTCGGTGGTCAACAGTTGGATTAATCTACTCTAGAATGCCAAACAGATACATATTTAAATGACAAAGGATGCACTTAGATTATCAAGAGCCCACACGCGCATATTCTGATTCCATAAGCCGCCACCATACGGCCTGACCGTGATGACGCTGATCTATGGGAAAACCTTCTGATCAATATATACTGTAGTGTTCTCTTTAATTGTATTTGAAGCAGAGAACTTGCTCAGTTTGGGGAAGAGAGGTACTTGAGGTGGGTGCAGTGCGTGAAATCTCATAGTGTTTAACTTCACTACAAAGCATCTGTGCTTACCACTTAGATTGCAGAGAATGTGTTGAAGGGATATGTCTTTAAGGAGTGGGACCATTCATACTACAGTCCAGATTGGGCACCCTGTGACGTCTATTATTTATTATAACTGAAGAAAAATTTTCGGGACATTTTCCGAGTGAGGTGAAAGAATCCATTCTTGACCATTTGCGAACAAATATTCAGAGTATTTTTTCAATGATCTAGAATTGTTAATATACAGATTGGAAAAGTGAGTTGGAGGAGAGAACAATGACGTTGAAAAGTTACGTAATTTTTTTTCTTTGTATCAAAAATAGAAGTTAGTGGGACTAGAAACTTATGGAATCTACCACGTGTGTAACGAGATGAAGGACCCGTGAGGGCCGTCTGAGCAGGGGCGTCTTGTGTTTATACGTAACACAAAGGAGCCCAGGGACACTCAGTTTGCGTCCAGTTTCTCCTCGCGACGATTTCTCAGCTCAGTAGCTGCCGTTTGTGCCAACTTCTTCACTCAGTCCATCCGTTACTTGCTTTTGTACTGGCGAGAGTTGCTTTTGTCATGACAATGGGCTTCCCTACCTGACCAGCAGAACTCCATTTTCAGAACGGGGTTAAGTGGACGTACATTCAGGAAACGAGTAAACGCGAACTGTACAGTGCTTAATTTCCGGCAGCGCGAAGAGAACGAAGCTATCTTACTTTTTTGAAATAAGAAAAATTTGAAACTGTTTTCGCTTGGCTTATTTTATAACGCAAAATAGATTCCTTAAAACATTTTCGTATTAGGAAACTTATAACCAAAGTTCATTATTTGATATCACTATGAAGATAATTTGAGTGAGTAGCAGGAGACAACTTTAGTTATATTGTAGTATTGCAATATTAGTATTGTTAATTCAGAGATCTCTCACTTATTTAATGACAAATTACCCACCCCGTGCCTTGAAAAAAGTCAGGAGATGACTGATTTCTTTGTTGGTTGTTTTACTCGTCAATCGCAGTCAGGCGCTCCTGTTTGCCCGAATGCGTAGAGCGGATCAGGCAAAACTGTCACGTATTCCCAGTGTGAGTTGACTTCTCATCAGAGATTGCACATGATCCAGTTTTTAGATACGGTTTATCATTATATTTTTAATCCAGAAAAACACGAATTAAAATCTCTGTTAAGTAGTTTTATCTGTTAAAAATATATTGACATTCTGTAATCAGTATAGTATTATTTGAAATTATATATAATTCAATATTTAACTTATTTTTTATTAATAGAGTTCTTAAATAACTGTTAACAAAATTTGCAAAATTGAATATCACCTCTAACAAAATCTTTGGGTCAGTATGAATGCCACTTGTGCAACTTAAATTATTTGATTTGAACACGAACACTTTCTATATCATTTATTAGTAATTTAATCAAATATTAGCATTATATAAATATTACATTTCACTATTTTTGAATGATTTTAGTTCTGAATTCAGCTCTCCATTTATTTCCGCTGCAGAAGTAGTCAATGGCGGGCGTCTGGTGTCGCTTTCTCAGAAGCTAGCCCTCTTCACGAGGAAATTCTCGGAAGCGCATCGCGCAGTAGATTAATCTTGTGCCGCCCGGGATGGTCTTTGCCCTGCAACTCTAGAAAAACAAAATAAAACCAATAAAACGACTTCCTTATAGTAGTTGGTATCGCAGAAATGGGGGAAGTAGGGTTTTACCAACACTAATGTGGCGGTATTGAAAGATAAGAAACGGGTAGGGGGAATGGAGTGGAAGAGCGAATAGCTTCGTCCATCCCTCCTCCCATTAGCACCTCGACAACGGGAAAGTAGATGAACAGAAAGTAAAGGAATAGGCAGTGATTACATAATACAATTCTCTTAATGTCCCGAATCGCGCCTCAAATTAATTTGCAGTTTAATAGAAATAGTTATTTTTGTTATATAAATTAATTTAATAATAATAATTAATAAATAATAGCCGGCCCAGGTAGCTGAGGTCACTATGGCTGAAGCCTCGTAGCTGCCTCGTACCTGAAGGGTCGCTAGTTCGAATCTCATCCTGAGAAGGATGTTCTTAAGTGTTTAAAATCGTACATTCATTCCTTATCATCATCATCATCATCATCATCATTTCATACCTCATTCCCCCAGGGTAACAACTTTGGGATTTAAATATAGATTTAGCATGGAAATGCTGATTGCCGCAAAAAATAAGAAGTGACGTGCACTTACCCACGGCAAAAATGACAGGGCCTCGGTTGGTTCAGTTGCACGTTCGTGTGGTGTGGACCTAAAATGACTGATTCGCGAACAAAATATTATTATTATTATTATTATTATTATTATTATTATTATTATTATTATTATTGTAATTGTGATTGTGATTGTGATTGTGATTGTTATTATAAGTAAAAATAGTTTATAATGATGTTTTATTGTAACCAATAAGTCCAGAAATGACGAGCCGTCACCGCAGGTACACATGAGTGTAGCGTAGGCGACGCGCTGAGAGCATGGGGACGCGACGGCCGCCGGCAAACGAGGCGGCATTGCGTCGCGTGCGCCCCGTCATCAGCCCTGTGCTTTGCCGCAGATTGCGGGGATTGTGACAATCAAGCAGCGGCAGCTATCCTTCCGTCACTCTCGACGAGATTTAGTGGGGGCGCACAGTGCACGAGAGTTTGTTGCTCTCGACCGCAGAGTGTACTCTTCTTGGTAGAAATCGCATTTCACGCGCATATTTTTTTTTCATTTCTAATTTCATTTTTTTGTTTTGTATTTTATCCTTGTTCACAAATAATGAGTGAACAAAGACACCCGAACGTTAGAAGCTTGAATTCCAATGAGACCGTACCGGGAAAGGTGGTTCAGGGTATCAGCTGATGCCACTTAAGTGCCTCGGAACGAGAGGTCTTAGATTCGAATCCTGACGATGTTTATGAGCATTTTCGACATTACCTGGTCAACCTAGTTCCGTCACTGTCTGAAGGAGAATTTTATGTTCGCAGCTGCTCTGATCGGGAGCTTTCCGTGGTTTCTCTGATCAACGCCAGGCGAATGCCGGAGCAGTACCCTAACAAACGAGCCACGAACCGCGCGCGATCTTTTGTTCCTCCTTGTTCTATCCGTATCCCTTACTTTCACACACTTGCACTTACATGCACTACGCTACCACATATGGCGGGAGACCAACCGGGAGTATAGAGTTTGTCTCATCAGTGGCCGTGACCCGCTCGTATGAGATGTTTGGAGACGACAGACCTCACTACCCAGCGGAGGAAGATCACCCCAATTTCCGAGACAAAAATGCACTATACTTATGACACTAATGACTTTAGTAGTTGACGATACGAGAATCACTAATCAATCCAATGTGACCTGCTTATGAAATTTTCGCGGATGTATTGCTATGTTACTTAGAAAATCAAGATTCATTTAAATCTGTTTATTCTACAAAGTAAGCAAACGCTTTTTACAATAGTTAAATTTTTACTCTCTCGTCTTTTTCATGTCTCTACTTACCCAGCCAATGGAAATTGAAGGTTTTTCAACAGAAAATATCTTATTGCTGGGTTCTTGTAAAGATAAAAGATAAATCTTGTCCTCTATCTGAAGTAAATTACTTCTTCTATTACGTTGTATAGTCAGAATCCATGGTTTGTGGCTTCTTGATAACGAAAATTATCAAATGACAGGAAAACGTCTACCTGTCTGGCTGCCTGCCTGCCTCCCTTTGTGTCTGTGTGTTTGTAGGTATGTGCGTAACGTTAGCATCTATACCGTTCTCACAATTTTGTGCATAATTGACATTTACTGATCAATCCAAATGAACAAAGGCTCTAGTTTGAAATGCATATACGGATTTATGGAGGTACTTTACACGAAGCCTCGTCAACATTCAAAGATTTTCTCAAACATTTTTTATTAAACATTGCTCTCGTATATCGTAAAGAACTCGTATATCATAAGAACGTAGTTTTCGGCCATTTTTTTCCGTAAAATATCGCCAATTTTTAACTAATTATTTTCTCAGAAACGACTCCTTATTTTTCTTTCAAATTTCTGCTCGAAAGTATAAAAAGACGGTTAAAACTGCCCCTTATCAAATTTTCGGGGACTTCTCTGTATTTTCCCAAATTGCGAGTAGGTAACATTCCAAAACTACAAATGTGATGATTCATAATTCGTCTAAAAAATCTGTTTAAAAAATCATACATTTAAAAATGGTATGTATTTGTTTTAAATGAGTAGTTTTTGCTTAATTTCTGCTTGAAGTTAATGCAATTTATAAAAAACATTTTGTCAAAAACTGCTCAAAATTGTTTCTTTACATTTCTTCAACGAACGTCAGAGGATGCTTAAAAATGACTCACATTTTCTTTCAACTATAAATTTTCAAAAATATGAAAATTAAAAAATATATTTAAAACATTAATTTAGAAAATTATTTTAAAATATCACAAATATAGAAATAAGGCAAGAAAGTATGTGCTGTTGTACCACGACTAAGTTACATTCTATTGGTGAAATTTGTTTCTAAATACGTTCTGCAACACAACATTGACAATATCAACAACAACAAAAACAGCAACATTATTGGCAGCAAGAATTTCATAGGAGGCAATTCAGAAGAGAACGCTGAACTTTCAAAAGTTATTTCAATTAACTTTCGTTTTCCCTCGTACCATATCTGCTTTTTTATATCAAGTTCTACATACCTGGGGTCTGGTATACCTGGGGTCTTTTTGCACCCAAAAATTTATTGACAATTGAAAATGGTAAGGATGGATGTGAACGGCAACATATTGGGTGTATATAATTGATTTTATATACGAACACCTTCTCTAAGATATTTTCGATTACATAATAAATATATATCATTCATATTAAATATTTCATAAAATAATACCCTCCACCGTATGTATTCTTCATTGTTGATTCCATATGCACGAGAAATATTTATAAGAGTCAAAGTTGTTTCGAGTTAAATCAAATGTAAGACACAAATTGACGGTATCAGACACATTGATGACAATTTCTTTGAAGTTAGAATAGGAACATTAAAGGCTATATCTTAGATCAAACCGTTGCCACGTAACGAAAAGAAAAAAAATAATAACTCTCTAATAAAATTAGGAAAATATGTGAAAATGGTTTGGTACCAGCTTCATAAGTGGACGACGACATATCTAGAGAACTGAAATGATCCCATAAATATTATTAGGAAAATATTAACAAATTAATGATCGTGGGGTCCAAAACGATTCGAGAGTTAAATGCATATTTAAAACTTTCCAAGTGTCTCAATTATTCAAAAAATTATTCAGAGAAACTATAATTTTAACAATTTTTCATTTTTTATCATGTCATTCGCGCGAATACATATAAATATTTACTGATTTCATTACTTAACCGAAAATTGATGTTTGAAAACATAACAAATATCCATCCATATCTTGTTTAATAAATTATCACCCTCGATTTTTGTGAAAAGGGTGTAAAACTTCAACTGTGTGTTAACATCATTATCACACAAGTGACAATGTTGATAATCCGCATCTAAAACATATTCCCAGCTGGATGTAATGGCTTCTAGCTGGTTTTCTATTTGACCTCCTGTTTTTCAATCGAATGGGTGTGTGACTGTTTCATTATCCAAAATTATTAAGTATTTGTTAACATTGAAGAGCTGACGTGATTGATTGTTTTGGAAAGTGTGTTGAAGTAATAAACATGCGTCCATTACGATTTAACGTTCGTCATAAACATTTTTATTTATTTTTCCTTTGCTTAAGAAGAAATATACAGTAATAATCACGGAACAAACACTAGAGAAGTAAATTATCATTCTATTATTAACTCTTGAAAATTCACATCTACTTAAAACAGAGGAGAACAATAATTGTATTTAAAATGTAACATGTTATTCCACTATTATATTATATATTTTATTATTATGTTCTGAAGAAAATGTTATTTTGCTGCACACGAGCATATTCTACCATGTTTTTTGGATTCCACTACCATGGATCTCACTACCATGTTTTTTGGATTTCAAAAACGTATTTTGCAACCATTAGATTTCAGTTTTATCATCAAATGTCCCTCTTGTCAATGATATCCGAAACAAAAGAGATACAAATCAAACTATCCAGGTTGTTTGCAGGAATCCGAGATAGTTCCTTGAGATTATCAGTCTATATTTTCCATTGTTAATAAAACGAATAGCATAATATGGATTTCTAAACAGAATATCTGATAAGAACTGGAATTAGAAGGAAAATTACTTCTGGATTTCGATAAACAGGGATCAGATTATTTCTCTGCGAATCTTGTCAAAATTAATCAAAAGTTGGAAGTTGCTCATTGACGTTCCTTATTGACGTCATCTCGGCCGTCGTGGTAATTTTTCATAGATAGAAAAATCCACTGGCCCCGTAATAACCGGTTCGTTGGAGGTCTTCATGACCCATACCCTTCGGCACTTCGTAATGGCCTTTGAGCTTGATGCTCTCCTACGCACTCTAGACCTTTTCTAGACCTTCTCTAGACATTTTCTTCACGTGAGTGACAGGTACATAAAAACCAATTATCTACATTAATTGCTAGATAAATCTGCCGAGTCAGGAAAGTATGACATTTCATTCCAGTATGTTCCTTGCAAACAGTCCTTGAAATGGATTGCTCTGATTCGTGTTTTTCTATGATATATATTTTTAGGCTCAATTGTCCCATTGCGTTTTGTTTCAAATGCATACAAATCATTTACCTAATTAGGGATGAATGTGTTGAGACTGGCATTACTAAGATATTACAACTCATTTACGTTATTAGAAGAGCCAAGGCTACATATATACCCCTAAGAACGAGGGTAAAGTTATTTTAATAGTATTAATATTAAAAAGAAATGTATTTATTTAATTTCGATAATTTCAAGTGAATAAAAATTTAATTTATCATGTTAGTAACAGAAAAATAGAAAAATGAACACAGTGAACAACACAAATAATTGGATGGCTTCTGCAGCGAAACATTTGTATCTTATAAATGGGCATATTTTAGCGATGCGACAAAATCAAAATACCGTCCTGCTCTAGCCCTATCTGTTGAAATGGTCGTGGTCCGAATCCTGCCTGGGGCATGGCTTGTATGGTGCGAACTGTTGGGTCTCTCCTGATCCATGTGACACCTTTCAACCCGCATCCCTTTTTCCCGGCTGCTCTGGTACTACGGAAGGGAAGGATGAGAGTTTCCTTGGGGCACTTGGCACAAAGGACACTTACGTCCGGGCTGTAAGATCAACTACTGCATAAGAAGTGAGTATTGTGTGATGAGTCGTAAGGCGCATTCTCAGCATACCACGTGTACACCTTGAATTGTTAATCCCATAGTTAATTTCTTCTCTTTTGCTGTTATGGGCTTGGGGGGGGGGGTAATCCCAGAAGCGAAACGTACGGGCCTACGAATCACATCAGCGCAATCAAGATACACGAACTACTTTAGTTCCTTTGCTTTAGTACAAGTCTGAGCGCGATGGACCAGCTACGCTTCACTTGCAGAAATGACGTTTGTGGCTCACGAATCGCACCGTCACGAGGATTGAGGAGGGTGGCAAGTGCCAGTATTTCTGCACTGAGCGGTAGGGGCGAGGAGCGGCTGCAAACACCGGAAGGTGCAAAATTGTAAAACAGGGATATAATCTCACAAACTATGTATACTCTACATAGTGGGCTTAAAATCGTTGGTTGTACAGTCATTCTGTAGTACTACCGTCTATGCAAAATAAATATGTATACTGTATGTTGAGTATAGTAAATAATATCAAAAGCTAAATGCAATGAAAATCTGCCCAAGAAGTGCTCATGTAAAACATCGGATTAATTTAGTATCACAATACGCTCATATAACCTACATCAACTCGCCATTGGCGTCAACCATTGACGGGGATAGAAAATAAAAGTGTCAAATTAAGTATGCAACAGTAATGAGAAAGTAGTTTTGGGGAACTGCAGTGCAAGACAAATGTATTTTTGTGTCACATGGGAAAATAGGATTTGTTTTAAATTAAATATTGGCAACATATTTTTCCAAGGACCGATTCAGAGACGAATTTTAGGAAGGGAATTATTACACACACAGTATATTCTTCTGTTGTCCTGATAACAACAACAGTATATTTTTCTGTAGTCCTGATGACAATATTATTCTTACAAAAATATTGACTTTTTAACTATTCTTCTTTTTTGTAATTTCTGAAAAAATATTATTTTCATATATGTCTTATAGAACAGCAGTGGTAAGAAATGTGTTAAGAAATGAAAATGTAGAAATTGGTACGAGTGTATTAACTCGTAAAAAAAAACTAGCAATTGAGTAATGTAATGAGGTTGCTATGGAGGCAAGTTTGTTTTGGTAGAGGTTACCTGGAGTTCGATAGATATGCACGCATGACGATTAAGTCGGGATCTTTAAAGAGAAAGACTTGTTTAAACATCCAGTTAGTAGTGTCTTCAAGTGATTAGAAAATTGGGGAAACCTTGGGAAATGTATTATATATAATTAATCAGTGGTTCAAAATTACAGAAGAAGATATTCGCAAACACGGAACAGGTAACAGTTTGCCGATTATATATTATGTAGTTTATATATTTCTTAAGAACTGTAAGTGTTTATTTGCCAATTCTCAAGAACTAGGAGGACGGATAGCGACGTGGTGGACGACAAGGAGGACGTGGGGTAATTGGAAAGTAGCGGCAGCTGAAGTTATTGAAAATACCCATCATCGCGGGCGTCTGTGGGAGCATGCACTGTTGCGGGACGAAGTTTAGTAGATTCTAAAGAGTATTTTAAATATTTTGTTACGTATCTAATGAAAATGTGGATATACATTTTTACAATATTTACTCTTAAAAACTACAAAGTGTCAATCGTATTCGGCATCACGCCACTGGACGCTCTAGGAGATAGCAGTGCGTTCTAAAGTTAAAGAAATCCCTACTATATTTGCTATTGAAGAAATAAAAAAATTGTACTTACCGAGCAAAGCACGGATTTTTTCTTACTCCACCGTTTGGAATATCTACTTCCTGTAAATATATTACACAGTCAGCACTAAACTGTAGGATTGTCTTCAAATTGTTCCTTGAATTTATTAAATACGACCTAAGTGTAAAGATTTTTTATTATTTCAAAATTATATCTTAAAAGAGTTGTTCTAATGGTTCTATTTTATGTAAAGTTATTTTTTATCAACGATTCTAGTCAAATGTAACCCATTAGGCATTTCTTGCATTGGCTGTGCATATGTTTCACATCCACGAACAAATGGAAGACAAAACTGCGATGGAGAGAGATCTTACTGGTACTTTTTTGCTACGAGGTCTGCTGTGTACATAAACTCCTATTATATTTATTTGAAATAGCCAATGGATAAATTTGAGAAGATGGAATAAAGTGGTGGTTGTGGATTATAAATTTGCAACCGAGCCGGAAACCGGTCTGTGTTAGCCTTGGCACAACAATCTGTCCCGAACATTTCCGCGAAGCCAATAAAGACGAAACAACAGGTCGGTAGCGACCCGACACCTCGTCGT
>BOPP01000009.1:2183895-2196291 GCA_017312745.1 Gryllus bimaculatus | reverse complement strand
TGAAACGGTTGTTGTTTTAAAAACCATAATATGGCTATTTACTATAGTTTTCTGATCGTTCTTTCTTAAATCTTTAAATTTATATCATTGTATTTTTTATTCTCTTCTGTCGTTTCTTTCTAGTAGATAATTTTTTATTAATTATTCACTCGGATTTTTTTAATTCTTGCCACTGTTAGACAGGAAATAATTATTTTTTCGTACTATCATTTTTAATTATATGCTACTTTTTTCTAAAGTCTTTTCGTATGAAAAAAAGCATTCAGTTAAAGGAAGAAATCATGGCACACTATGGTTCGATTTGTCGTTGGTTATTGACAATAAATTTGTAGTTATCGGCGAATAATTATTTTATTTGCGATAACAAGTAGGAAACGAATCGTTTGGTCCAACCAACCGACACAGAACCGAATTTCACATTTTTAATGAAACGTAAAACATTGTTAAAAACCATTTCATTAATATTTCAGACGAAATATGTGTGGGCTGAAGTGAAGGCGTTGAAAGGTTTCTGCTGAAAAGTCTCACTTTGAGGATGATTCAATGTCCCATCCAGTTCAACATTAAAGCAATAATTATCGGGTTTCTAGAGATATTCAACATTTTCTCCTCATTGGCCGGTGAAAATCACCTGTGAAATCAGTTTCAATTAACACATTTTTTATAACGATTATGTTTTGATAGAATGTAGAGAATTATTTATATGTCGAAAAGTTATGTACCTACCCCGGTTCTTTGATAATTTAATCAATAGTTAATAGTTCCTTCTTTCCTGGTGTGATGCAAATACTTTCATTTAATATGAGAACTACTGAAGACTAAATTTTTGTGTGTTCTGTAAGATGAATTTTGCTGAAAAGAGAAAGTAATAAATTCAAATTACTATGTTAGAGTAAACTTCATGTTAAACATTTATTAAATATTAAAACATCATCGTCGAAATATTCATATAAAATACACAAGGAAATTGACGTTTCATATTTTGATAATGAACAATATTTCCTACAAATTATTGACACGGTAATATGTTAATAATAAGTGAAACAAATGTCTTCTTTATTGTTTGAGATATCACAAAAATCACGTAATCATTTTTTGTGAATACAGCGGAGATATTGCGAAATTCCCTGATTTACAAAGTATAGAGATTATGGGCGGAAGAGTAATCCCTTTCTCTATACCTTCCAAAAATAATACAATATATTCATTTCAAGGTGATACAGTAAATATAATTTTGCTTATTTCTATTTTCGTGAGTCCTATATCTAAATGACTAATTACATAACTTGCATTTTTAGTTCTAATTATCTAGTCTCCAGTAAAAAGATTAAATGAAATGGTCCATCCTAAAATATATGAATGCACATGAACATGCTTTATTCAGTTATGTAGTAACATGTGTAGAAAAATTATACTCGTAATAACTGAATTTTTATTTATAGAAATAACACAGACACTTCTTTCTTAATGTTTCTGTTCAGAAACGAATCAATCCAAATTACCTAAAAATAAAATTGACCGAAGTCTTAAGCGGTTGAAATCACTTCAGTAATCGCACACTCGTAGCTTTCTTTGGCCCCGTATCTTTCGCGTATCATCTCCCTGAGGAAGCAGACAGACCGCAAGAAGGGCGGCGTCATGGACGGGTGACAAACTGACAGGCTGACAGCCATCTTCCGAGGTGATGTCAGCTCGCTGTAAATCCTTAAGGAGGAATGCCGTCCGCCCTTTTTCTGAATGCGATTCCGCCGCCGCCGCCGCCGTCTCCTCCGCCTCCTTCCGCATCACCGCCGCTCGGCGGGCTGGGCGGGCGGCGCAGCGGGGGCGGCGCGGCGGCGTCCCTTTCACGCATGCGTGCGTGTGGGAGACAGTGCGCGTACACGCGCCAGCGTGTGAGGGATCCGCGCGAGCGTCTATGGAAACGCCGGCCGCTAGGCGGCATCTGCGAAGCCGCAAAAAACAGACAGTGCGCGATTAGCGGAAAACCGTTTCCGCGCCCCGACCTCCCCGCCCCGCACCGGGGCCCTCCCGCCCGCTCGCCTCGCCTCACCCAGCGTTACCCTCGCCGTCTGCGCCTCGCCCGGCGACCACTCGGTCCACACCGGTCTGAGATGGCTCAGAGTGGTAACGACAAGTTGACACTTCTGTGACTCTGACGAGGAGATCCTGTGGGTGCGAGTCTCGAAGATGGCGGTTTTTTGACCCAAGTACTTAAACTTGGTCGAATGCCAGTTCGACAATCTGAAAAAGGAATCTAGGAGGCTGGCTGCTCTTGATTCGTAGTTTTTTCAGTTTGTCTTTCGATCAAGCAATAGGCCGAAAACACGAAAAGTTTCTCATAAATAACGACTGACGCCGATTTTTTCCGTCGTTCTTGTACACTCCTCCCACTAACGCTGCGGACATTATTACGTGTATTACATTATCACATATATGTCGCGAGACCATTTCGCAAACATAGGATTGTCCCAGTTTAGGGGTAGTGCTGCGCTCGGTGGAGATATCTTGAGGGAAAACCCTGCAAGCTCGATGTTTGGTCGGGCGCCGGGATCTTACGTTCTAATGGGGGAGAACAACGCCGCCTCCTGTCAACATAATACACACAACCGCCGAAAGACGATCAATCAATCAATTCAAAACTCCTCCACTCCTTCCGCCTTGCCTTCTCATTCCTCTCTCCGCTCATGCCAATTCGCTGCACGCCTTGCCTGTGGTCACAGCCCTCCTGTTACCTGGTCTGACCACACGTTCGTTTCCTGCTTATCGGACCCTTCACCATAATGCTTTATCTAACCTCTCGCCTTACCCCTTCTGGTCCCCGGAATTGCCCTCTGCTCATCGCGGTCTGCCTCTACTTTCTCCCTAAACAGTCTTGCTAATTGCAGTTCTCTTCCTTTGCATTACTTTCGCTTTTCTCACCTCGCCCCTTATTTTCCCTTCTTCGCGCGGTTCTTTCCACCTCTTCCCAATACGCTTAAATCACTGGATTTTACTTCTAACGACACATTCTCCCCATCTCCCTGTAAGTTCCATCGCCGTTTCCCCTCCATGTTCCTGATCCGCCCAGTCTTGCATCTCCGCTCCTTCTCCGTTCTTTCTTTCTCCAGATTACTGCTCTCCCCTCTCCGATTCTCGGCCGTTTCTCCGCGGCCTGTT
The DNA here is from genome assembly GCA_017312745.1 of Gryllus bimaculatus. Classification (NCBI taxonomy): domain Eukaryota; kingdom Metazoa; phylum Arthropoda; class Insecta; order Orthoptera; family Gryllidae; genus Gryllus; species Gryllus bimaculatus. The sequence goes on along the minus strand of BOPP01000009.1, from coordinate 2,193,135 downwards.
CTCCACCCCGGTCACGCCCCTTCCCCCTCTGCTCAACGCGCTTACCTCCTCGCCAACGCCTCCGTTTCCCGCCCGCCCCAGCCTACCCGCCGTCCCGCCCCGGCCCCACTCCGCCACGCATGCCCCCGCTTTCCGCACGCCCCGCCACGCCCCGTTTCGCCTCGCCCCGGAACCACCCCGGACCGCCCCGTAACGCCCGTAACGCCCCCGAAACGCCCCGAAACGCCCGTCCCGCCAAACCCGCCCCGCCCCGCCCCGCTTTAACGCCCCGGCCCCGCCCAGCGCCTTGCGACCGCCGCCGCGCCGTCGACACACTATCTGTGTGCGATAGCTCCAGCGTACAGCAACGGGAAGAAGGCCGCCGCGTGCTATTTGCGTCCACTTGCGTGAGCCGCGAGTCGCAGCCACTCTCATGCGCGGCCACCTCGAATTCGACCTACTTAGGATCGTGTTCATTATGCCGCATATCTTCCTCGAGTGTGACAGCGTTCTGTAATTCAAATGTGGAGAAAAACGACCAAAAAAAGGTTTTCTTTCCACCTCAGAGGCAAGGCGAGAGATATACAACGCGGAAAAAGAAACAGAGATGATGTAGGCAGCGAGGAGGAGAGAGGCAGATGAGAGAGACAATAAGAGAGACAGATAGCGAAAGAGAAATAGACAGCGAGGGAGAAACAGATTGCGAAGGAGAGAGGAGAGGAGACAGAAAGAAATAGACGTCGCGACGCGTCGGGGAGAAAGAGGCGGGAAGATATAGACGACGAAGATGTAGACAGACATGTAGAAATAGCGAGTGAGATATATACAACGAAGAAGATATAGACAGTGAAGAAGATATAGACAGTGAGGCAGACATAGATAGCGAGTGAGATATAGGCACCGAGAACGATTGATTCAGCTTGAAGAAGAAAGTGAATTTAAATTGAATTATTCAATACATCATTTAGAAAACCGTTCATCACTCTCCATGATTTTCTTCATGATAACATTAACAAAAACAAAAATAAGTAGAATGGATATTTTATATGATAATGGAAAAATCTTTCAATGCCTTCCCAAACCTGATGTTACTGTACATCAAAATAATGGTTCTGGTAGGTTAGTGAGAACATCAAGTGATACATCACAAGATATTAGGCCATCAAACCAATATCCATGAAGTGAATACTAATTTAGACATATTAAAGTTATTCTTCGAGCGGTGTTAATTGAATTAAACATTCTCTATAACACTATTATTATTATTCTATAAGTTTCGAATCTATTTTTATATTTGTTCGTGGAAATTATTCACATATATAATAACAGCATGTAGATGATAAATATTCTCTGCGATAATTTTGTGGCGTGAATAGAGTAAAAATAACTGAAAACAAGGGAAGTGTGGCATTTGCGATAATAATTTTATTGTGCCTTCCTCGTGATCGTTCGTAATATCCGGATTCAGCGGAAAAATAAAATGACGAAGAATGTGAATTTCGTAAACAGGAAACTGAAAGGGACAGGATAAAAAGTTTTAACGCAAGAAAACCGCAAAGATAGTATTTAAGTGGCATAAGTGTCGAGTTCACTGATTTATTTTCTGAATGACATTAAAAACGTTACACGCACGTGATTAGACAGACTGAACAAATTTGCATGTACAGATAAGAATACATCATGGAGAACTTTAGAGTTGAAAAAATATCATGTCTTTCCTTGCAAGTAATAAAGGCAATTTATTATCGCAATAAACCTTCGTTGAAACTAATTGCAATGGACGTAAGTAATTGGAATAATGTGATATAAAAAATCGTGTTAACCGATTATTGTAATTATGTTTCCTTACTGGGACCCAAATTTCGTGTTATGGCAAATTTCGTGTTAAACGAGTACGTGCTAATCACGCATCAATCACGCAAGCTTATTATTATTATTATTATTATTATTATTATTATTATCATCATCATCACCATCATCCTCTAAATTCATAACTATAAATGTTAGGCGTTAGTAATATGAATAAACTACTTCATCTTGAAGCCAGTCCGTAATGTAACTGATCAAGTGACCGTATGTGCCTTCTCAATGCTTCCCGCAAAATACTCCCCTGTTCTCAAAGAAGCGAACTTCTTAGTTATACTTTCCACTCTCCTAAATTACTTAGGAGTTTGGAAAAGTTCTTACATAGATTTTGCGGAACACATCTCAGAGCTCCATTAATTACTGATACGACATGTGTTTTCACACCCAACAACCGAATGATCTTGTTTCCCGAACTTTGTATTTAAGACATTTCTCTGCCTTCTGGATTATGTTTGCAAGAAGACAATGTTTTCTCCGAATTCTAGATAACAATCTGTTTTGTTCGTTGCTGTCTTAGGATCAATATGGATTTGTTGGTCGTACAATATTGTTCACAGTCCAACAGACTTCACATGTTTTAGAGGGTTCGCACCTATTGGAGCTTATATTTGAAACTTTGAGGGCGTTATCTGCCATGTATCTACTGACATCCCTTTGCAGGTATTCTGAGTTTCCTCAATTTGGACAAGCCGACACAACATGATCCGTGATTTCTACCAGACAAATATGACAGTTGTCAGAAATTTTAAGAACCGCTTATATCCCTATGCCTGATACCAGAACCCCAAACCAATAGGCTCTGTTTTTATTCGCGGTCGAGGTAACTTTGAACAACTGAATAATCAGTATTAAAGATAAGCAGTAATATTATAGAATATACTCTCGTAGAAGAATAAAATACTTTACATCTTACTATATTTACGCACTTCCTTAAAAGGTACATTATTTGTAAAGTTAAGATCAGTCCTGCTTATTTTATACAGAATTTTAGATTTGAACTGGCAATTATCCGTATATTTAATTAGTTTGTAAACTTCAAATGTCTCTTAGTTGAAAATCCGAAAGCAAAATATTGATTTAGATATTGTTCACATTCATTAGATATTATCTTCATTCACACGTAGAACGCGGAAGAGTTCTGGCAGAGTAATTACAAAATAAGAGTCTAACTTACACTTTCCCGAAATTGTTTTTCAAAATTGTGAGATGTGCGGTAAAGATTCCGCTTTAAAACGTTCTTCTATCTTTTAAGAGGATAACACTCCCAATTATTTCGTTTTTTACTAGACTCTTGGCATATGTAACATTATCTGTGTATATCCGTGTGTATTTCTTATGCAGAAAGCTTCGCCTCTAACTCTTTGGCATGAAAAAAGCACATCATTTTACCTCGCAAAGCTCGTTTCACCAAAAACTTCTCGTTCTAGCGATTCTTCGCTTCTCGTAACCAGTTTCGTCATGAGTAATGAGAAGAAAGTGCTTATTTCTTGTGGTACTCCAAAGTCACGATTTTGCAGACAATACTTCATATTTCTTGGTCCATCGTACAAATTCACCATCATCGCCAATTCCAGGAGGTCACGATGCAGATCTGATGAGTTGGGCGAAGTGACAAAGCACATCTCAATAGAAAGGAAGAGCATAAAGATTTCTTCGAAGTACACAACAGTAGGAGAGATGCCTAAACCGCAACGAAGAGTATTGTACTGTTATAACGTGTTAGCCGTGGATATTAGGAAGAGATAATCTGTTTAAAGACACCCAAAGTTTGTGGTTACCAAAAGGTAACCACGTCATGAACAGAAACGAACGTATCCCGTTCTAAAACTGTAAAACTAAAACATATTTCAAGATCCAACAATTCAATCATGAATATTATGAGAAACGTAAAATTATTTTACGACTGTCGCTCTGCAGTGGTGTTCTGTTCAATAATTTTCATAGTATTATCGCCGATTGGTTAGTACAATATAACCTTTATCAGATTATCTATTCTTAATATCCTAAGGGTAAGACTCAAAAATGTACTCATATATATCTTAAACGTACTCCATGAAAGATCTCATGAATATTGATCAAATGATTTGTCAATATAACGCAAACATGTCTTGCCAATCGTTTTCTTGGAAGGTTTATAACATTAACCTGGAAAGGTCGTGCTCTCATTACATGCGTTATAGCGCAGTGCAGCTTATGGACTTCAGAGAAGTTTTTAATTAATCTGGTATGTTAATAAATTAGCGTTTTATACTGAATGAAAGTTACATTCTTGACGTAATTTCTTATGACTAGTGAGTTTGTTAACAAGAACTATTACCACGTTTCTAATGCTTTATTCTATTTCTTTCAGGAATCTGAGATATATTTTTTTCATTAAAACAAGTAAATATAAAAAGAGATAGTCAATATGTAGTGACATGTTTACGAGTAATTCTCGCAAATGAACGTTTGTGGTTTTTATTATAACTTACTGTGGTATAACTTACAACTTTCATTCCCCATACCTTTGATCCAGTCTTGGTTGAGTCCAAGGTATCAGGAAGGAATTTCAATCAAAGGTATCGAGTTGCTTTTCTCTATTTTTTCATCTTCCATTTCCATTGCTTTATATAAATTAATCATATAAGGCAGTTTCTTTACATACTTCAAGTCCAGTAAGTGAAGCAACAAACGAGTAAAATATTGCTCCAAAAGAGGCTCGAAAAAATTGATCGTATGTATGTCTAATCAGCATATGTTTTAATAGTTTCTGTGTCGTGTTGGATTAAGAAATAATAATGTATCCTATTAAAATTTGTTAAGTTCACGATTCTTGAAAAAAATAAGAACTTTTTCTGAGATACTGCTACGCAAAAATAACTTTAGTTATCGTAAACTCTCCATGGGGCATGTCAATCGAGTGTATCTGTCACAACAGAACTAACATAGCATTATATGGACGTATCGACGCCCTAAGACATTTTTGAAACATGAAATTTGGTAGAATGTGGCGGTTGATGGAATATAAATTATAGGTTAGGAAGGTTCTGAGAATCATAAAAGTGAACAAATCTTAGAAGAAAAATGTCCCAGAAGTAATAAACTTTAATGTCCAGAAACGTCCACAAAGAAGAAAAATCGTTTACGACCACGCGGTCGCTTTCGCCCCAAACCTCTGCAGAGCCCGCGCTTCGACTGTGGCTCAGTACCTCTCCAGATAAACGAGCGGGAGCCGAGAGCGGCGGACCCGGCGGAGACGGCGAAGGTTCGGGGCCGCGGCCCCTGACAGCCGACAGATGGAGCGCGCTCCCTCGCGGGACAAATGACGGGCAGCGGCGACGCGCCGGGAGCGGGGCTGCCTCTGCCCGGCCGGTACAGCACCCCGCCCGCGACCCCGCCGCCCCGGCCCGCTGCTATCTGCGGCTCATCGCAGCTACTGTGCACGGCGCGCGCAGCGGGAGGCCGCCGACAGGACGCCGTCACTCCGCCACACCGCCCTCACTACAGGGTCCGCCACACCGCACCGCCATCGCCCACACCGTCATCACCCACACCGTCGCTTCCCACACCGTCACCTCCAACATCGTCACCGCCACCGCCACCGCCAACCGCCATCGCCATCGCCACACGTCATCGCCCCCCGTACGTCACCTCCACTACGTCACCCCACCACCAACTATGCCACCCACCACCCCCAAATCTTGCCACGCGTTCACCCACCACACCTTCACCTCTTCCACCATCCCCACTTACTCACTCCATCACACCGCTATTTCTCCCGTACTACCACTCCGCTATTCCGCCGATACCCCATCGCCAGACCATCACCACCACTCCGGTCTCCTCCACACCTTTCACCTCCACAATGCCACTGCGGACAACCGTCACTGCCACCACTTCCGCCACCACAGTCACCGCCACCGCCATGCTGTACCACCATCAGTCGATCACTGCCCACACCGTCACCACCCTTAAAGCTTCCACTTTCATCCTCTTTTCTCCTCTTCCGTCCATCCTCTCCCTTACGCACACATTTACACTACCCACACGCTCCACAAGCACACATGCCTTTAGACCGGTTGAGAGCTTCAGCTTGTCCCGGGTAGGGCGGTGGGAGATACCTGGTTGTGGAAACCCTGCTAGTCCGGTCGTAGGTCGTGCCTACCCCCATACAGCGAGAAAGATCACCGCCATCTTCGAGCAAAACTACACTTAAGGGACAAAATGACCTGGTAGTTTGACGTGTCCGTAATCACTAAAAAAACACTCTATCAAACAAACAAAAGCTACTGCTATCGCCACTCCGCTTCCCCCCTTCCACACGCCACCCCACCACTACCACAGCCACCCGCCGCCACAGCCGCTTGCCACAGCATCGCACTTCCAAGATTGAAACTAGATGAGAATGCCGCTTGTTTCGGTGCCGCCCACCCAGGGAACAACCGGAAGTGGGATCCACGCAGAAACGAGTCCGTACATCTGTGGTCGCCAGGGGAACAATGTCATGTTCAGATCGCTATTTTAAAGTGAATGACTAATGTAAAAGATTCTTCGTCTGCTTATCCAGATTAACTGGGAGAAGAAGAAAAGGCAACAACCATGGCCCCCCCCCTTATCGAATCGGGATTTGATATTATGGACGATTCCATGGATCTCCTGTAGAGAAATGAGGAATCAGGAGAAGTTCTTGCGTTCGTAGTTTCGGGGCCGGAGTCGATTGCATTCTTGGCTATCCGGGATGAGCGCGTCTCGAGTCAATTGAACTGACGTTTTGGCCATCTTGCTGTGCCTTCTTTAGAGATATCTGTCAATAGCAGCAGTATAGCTCTGAAGTTACTGATTCCTGACAAGAGTACAAAATCAGAATATTATCTTTCTGTCTTCGTTTTGTTATTTTACTTTCTCACAATCCCGTAAGAAGAGAAGTATAATAAACGGGATTTTTTTTGACAGAAAATCTTATATTGCCAGGCCTTAGTAACGAAAATGTGGATTGTTTCTATTCACAGTAATTCCTTTCCTCTAAACACGTTGTAGTACTTGTATCGTCTGTTCTTCCGCCAGTCTGTCCTTCTTTTCGTTCGTCTTGTCTGCCCGTTTTAACTGTCCGTTCGCTCTGCCCGTTTGTCTGCCCGGTTTGTCTTGCCCGTTTGGTCTGCCCGTTTGTCTGCCGTTTGTCTGCCCGTCTGCCCGTTGTCTCCCTTCGTCTGCCCCGTCCTGTCTGCCCGCTCCGTCTGGCCCGTCCGGTCTGCCGTCCGTCTGCCCGTCCGTCTTCCGTCCGTCTGCCCGTCCGTCTGCCCGTCCGTCTGCCCGTCTGCCGTCCGTCTGCCCGTCCGTCTGCCCGTCTGCCCGTCGTCTGCCCCGTGTTCCGTCTGCCCGTCTGCCCGTCTCTGCCCGTCCGTCTCCGTCCTTGCCGTCGCTGCCCGTCTGCCGTCGTCTCCGTCTAGTCAACCACTAGCCCCGAACCGTTCAGATGATTTTGTTCCAAAATTTATATTCCTTATTTGATTTGAAGAAATCGACGCCCTGCGAATTTTGAAACAGATTAATTTGATTTTTGTGGGTACTTTATATGAAACCTCAACTACATTTTTAAATATTCTAAAAAATTTAGTCACTTTTGTAAATTAAACTTTGTCCTCGATATATTCTTTCTGGCACAACGAATGCTTAACAGATTAGTGCAGGCCTCATCTTCCGTGAAATTCCTGATTTTATGTAAATTGCAAAAGTTCAAACTTTTTTCGGCGTCCTTCTACAACTGCAGTATTAAAGAAACATATTTTTTTCCTTTATGAAAATGGGTTTTCAAAGTCAGACTTGAAATAAATCATTACAATTTTACAAAATAGAGAATTTTTGCATATTTGCGTGAAATATGAGTCAGTTTCTAATCAATTGTTTTCTAAAAAACGGCGCAAAGTTGTTTTCTTACAAGTTTGTTGTTATATATTAAAGAACGGTAAAAAGTATTTCCTGCGAACTCTGTATTTTCAAAAAATTTTCAAAAATATTAACATCGGTAAGCTACAATATTTAAATAGAGAATTTTGTCGTCAATAAAATATTTTAAAAATAGTTCTTTGAAAAAAGAGAATTACAATGTTTTGAAAAAAATGAATAGTTTTGAGATAATTACTGCGTGAAGTCCCCAAAAACAGCTCTAAATTGTTTCTTTAATTTTTACTGTAGAACAAGGGATGTTTAAAAAGAATGACATAGGTCTCATTTTTGTTGAACTCTCCTAATTTTTAGAAAATTGCAAAAGTTTAAATAATGCTAGAATAGTAGTATGTGCTGTTACAGAATCAATAGTTTTCTTTATTAAATCTTTGTTGGAATTTGGAAATTATTAAATGCTTCGCTCAAAAAACTGTTAGCTGTGAGAAAATTGTAGCACATGATTGTGTATTTTATTTTCTGTTGGATTATGTTAAGTCGGGCAAACAGAACTTCCGTTACGTGAAAGAACTGTCTCTCCATCTTCAAATTGATAGCCCTCAGCATTGAGACTACTTGATACTCAATACAGAAAGCTTTCTCAGATGTATAATGAACGACAATGTGTTAACATTCGCTTGACAACCTTTCCAAATTGACTGTTTCAGAAGTTTGTTCTGGAAAGTTGTTCAGAAGTAGTATTCTGATTCCACAACTATCTGATACTGTTGAGGCGAATTTTACTTTTCTGTCAGCAATTGTTCCGCGAATATGTTGTAATGCTAACGAAAGTAAAGTCCCAATCATCGCTTTCGATAATATTTTCAACACAGAGTCTCTATTTTAAAAACCTAACAGCACTATTTTACTATATTCAGTTCAAAATTGTAAGTAATTTGACAGGGAGAATCAACGTATTTGTCCGGTTTGATAGTTGTTAATAGAAATGTATTAAATAGTTTCTAGAAAATCACTAAATTACAAGATTAAATTAAATACTTCCAAACATTATTATTCAACTTTATTTGCAATTTGGAGTTAAATAATACGTTTTATTTATTAAATTTAAGTCAAAACCGTAAAAAAACTCTGTTGTAACTACCATTTGGAGAAATATATTCTGTGAACATTTCTATCTAAATCCCTACTCTAACCTATATGCAAGTTGAATTCTCAAAAATTCAGAATTTTCTTTAAGAATCTGAATGTAAAGGCAACAATTGATAAGAAAATGTTTGCCCTCGTGTAATAAAACATATTTACACAGGCAAATCAGATACCGATATTTTTATTATCGTCATCGGGGGGGCCTTCGTGAAGGAAAATTACTTACTGAAGCGAGAACATAAGACAATAATTTGATTTCTGTATTCTCACAGATCTCTAGAAAACGTGAACAGAGAGTGAAATTATATTTATATATCAGGAGGAAAGGCCATCTCAGCATTTGCTCATATGGAATCAGGAAATCTCTTC
>BOPP01000009.1:2164736-2183870 GCA_017312745.1 Gryllus bimaculatus | reverse complement strand
GTCACCGCCACCCACACTATGCCACACCACCACCCCCAAATCTTGCCAACGCGTTCACCACCACACCTTCACCTCTTCACCATCCCCACTACCACTCCATCACACCGCTATTTCTCCGTACTACCACTCCGCTATTCCGCCGTACCCCCATCGCCCAGACCATCACCACCACTCCGTCTCCTCCACACCTTCACCTCCACAATGCCACTGCGACACCGTCACTGCCACTCCGCCACACAGTCACCGCCACCGCCATGCTGTCACCATCATATCGACACTGCCACACCGTCACCACCCTAAAGCTTCCACTTCTCCGTCTTTTCTACCTCTTCCGTATCCTATCCTCTCCCTTTACGCACACATTTACACTACCACACGCTCCACAAGCACACATGCCTTTAGACCGGTTGAGAGCTTTCAGCTTGTCCCGGGTAGGGCGGTGGGAGATACCTGGTTGTGGAAACCCTGCTAGTCGGTCGTAGGTCGGTGCCTGACCTCGCCATACAGCGAGGGAAAGATCACCGCCATCTTCCGAGCAAAACTACACTTAAGGGACAAATGAGCCTGGTAGTTGACGTGTCCGTAATCACTAAAAAACACTCTATCAAACAAACAAAAGCTACTGCTATCGCCACTCCGCTTCCCCCCTTGCCACAGCTGCCACCACCACTACCACAGCCACCGCCACCGCCACAGCCGCCGCCACAGCCGCTGCCACAGGCATCGCCACGTCCAAGATGTGCTAGATGAGAATGCCCGCTGTGGTTTCGGTGCCGCCCACCCAGGGAACAACCGGGAAGTGGGATCCACGCAGAACAGAGTCCGTACATCTGTGGTCGGCCAGGGGAATGTCATGTTCAGATCGCTATTTTAAAGTGAATGACTAATGTAAAAGATTCTTCGTCTGCTTATCCAGATTACACTGGGAGAAGAGAAAAGGCAACAACCATGGCCTCCCCCCCTTATCGAATCGGGATTTGATTTATGGACGATTCCATGGATCTCCTCGTAGAGAATGAGGATCAGAGAAGTTACTTGCGTTCGTAGGTTTCCGGGGCCGGAGTCGATGCATTCTTGGCTATCCGGGATGAGCGGCGTCTCGGTCAATTGAACTGACGTTTTGGCCATCTTGCTGTGGCCTTCTTCAGAGGTATACTGCTCAATAGCAGCAGTATAGCTCTGAAGTTACTGATCCTGACAAGTGTACAAAATCCAGAATATTATCTTTCTGTCTTCGTTTTGTTATTTTTACTTTCTCACAAATCCCGTAAGAAGAGAAAGTATAATAAACGGAGATTTTTTTGACAGAAAATCTCTTATTGCCAGGCCTTAGTAACGAAAATGTGGATTGTTTCTATTCACAGTAAATTACTTCCTCTAACACGTGTAGTACTTGTATCGTCTGTTCTTCCGCCAGTCTGTCCTTCTTTTCGTTCGTCTGTCTGCCCGTTTTAACTGTCCGTTCGTCTGCCCGTTTTAACTGCCCGTTTGTCTGCCCGTTTGTCTGCCCGTTTGTCTGCCGGTTTGTCTGCCCGTTTGTCTACCCGTTTGTCTGCCCGTCTGTCTGCCCGTCCGTCTGCCCGTCCGTCTGCCCGTCCGTCTGCCCGTCCGTCTGCCCGTTTGTCTGCCCGTCCGTCTGCCCGTCCGTCTGCCCGTCCGTCTGCCCGTCTGTAGTCAACACTAGCCCCCGAACCGTTCAGATGATTTTGTCCAAAATTTATATTCCTTATTTGATTTGAAGGAAATCGACGCCCTGCAATTTTGAAACAGATAATTTGATTTTTGTGGGTACTTTATATGAAACCTCAACTACATTTTTAAAAATATTCTAAAAAATTAGTCACTTTTGTAAATTAAACTTTGTCCTCGATATATTCTTTCTGGCACAACGAATGCTTAACAGATTAGTGCAGGCCTCATCTTCCGTGAAATTCCTGATTTTATGTAAATTGCAAAAGTTCAAACTCTTTCGGCGTCCTTCTACAACTGCAGTATTAAAGAAACATATTTTTTCCTTTATGAAATGGGTTTTTCAAATTCAGATCTTGAAATAAGATCATTTACAATTTTTACAAAATATGAGAAATTTTTGCATAATTTTGCGTGAAATATAGTCAGTTTCTAATCAATTGTTTTCTAAAAAACGGGCCAAAGTTGTTTCTTTACAAGTTTGTCTGTTATATATTAAAGAACGGTAAAAAGTATTTCCTGCGAACTCTGTATTTTCAAAAATTTCAAAAATATTAACATCGTAAGGCTACAATATTAAAGATAGAGAATTTTGTCGTCAATAAAATATTTTAAAAATAGTTCTTTGAAAAAGAGAATGTACAATGTTTTGAAAAAATGAATAGTTTTTGTATAATTACTGCGTGAAGTCCCCAAAACAGCTCTAAATTGTTTCTTTAATTTTTTACATGTAGAACAAGGGATGTTTAAAAGAATGACATAGGTCTCATTTTTGTTGAACTCTCCTAATTTTTAGAAAATTGCAAAAGTTATAAATAATGCTAGAAATAGTATGTGCTGTTACAGAATCAATAGTTTTCTTTATTAAACTCTTGTTGGAATTGATAGAATTTATTAAATTCTTCGCTCAAAGAAACTGTTAGTGCTGAGAAAATTGTAAGCACATGATTGTGTATTTTATTTTCTGTGGATCCTAATTATGTTAAGTCGGCAAACAGAACTTCCGTTACGTGAAAGAACTGTCTCTCCATCTTCAAATTGATAGCCCTCAGCATTGAGACTACTTGATAGCTCAATACGAGAAGCTTTCTCAGATGTATAATGATACGACAATGTGTTAACATTCGCTTGACAACCTTTCCCAAATTGACTTGTTCAGAAGTTTGTTCTGAAAGTTGTTCTGAAAGTTGTTCAGAAGTTAGTATTCTGATTCACAACTATCTGATATCTGTTGAGGCGAAATTTTACTTTTCTGTCAGCAATTGTTCCGCGAATATGTTGTAATGCTAACGAAAGTAAAGTCCCCAATCAGTCTCTTGGATAATATTTTCACACAGAGTCTCTATTTTAAAAACCTAACAGCACTATTTTACTATATTTCAGTTCAAAATTGTAAGTAATTTGACAGGGAGAATCAACGTATTTGTCCGGTTTGATAGTTGTTAATGATATGTATTAAATGAGTTTCTAGAATATATCACTAAATTACAAGATTAAATTAAATACTTCCAAACTTATTATTCAACTTTATTTGCAATTTGGAGTAAAATAATACGTTTTATTTATTAATTTAAGGTCAAAACAGTTAAAAACTCTGTGTAACTACCATTTGGAGAAATATATTCTGTGAACATTTTTCTTAAAATCCCTACTCTAACCTATATGCAAGTTGAATTCTCAAAAAATTCAGAATTTTCTTTAAGAACTATGAATGTAAAGGCAACAATTGATAAGAAAATGTTTGCCCTCGTGTAATAAAACATATTTACACAGGCAAATCAGATACCGATATTTTATATTATCCGTCATCGTGGCCTTCGTGAAGGAACTTACTTACTGAAGCGAGAACATGAAGACAATAATATTGATTTCTGTATTTCTCACAGATCTCTAGAAAACGTGAACAGAGAGTGAAATTATATTTATATTCAGGAGGAAAGGGCCATCTCAGCATTTGCTCATAGGATCAGGAAAATCGAACGAAATACCAGACCGAGAGAGAGGGGGTGGCAATGAACCAGAAGCTGATGTACAATACTTGTTACCGACAGGTTTAGTCTTTTAGAATTATCCAGCCCAAATGATCACTAATACCTTAAAAATCTTTTAAATATTTTCATATTTACATTAAAACACTGTGATCTATCATAATACTGATTAATTGCTTGGTGTAGCGTAAGAAACCCACATTTTAGTACGTAATAGTATGCTTTTGACAATTACGAGAATATGAGATAACTAGTTTCGTAATATAAAATATAGTATTTTGAGTCACGCTTTAATTTTATTGCCCCCCTCTCCTTATGCTAGATATATTTAGTTTCTCAGATGGCAGCAAGCAATGACCTGAAATCCACCTGTCTATTTTAATCGTGAGATATTATAGTTTTATAGAAGCAATGTCAATGTCTTTATGTCACAGAATTCTTTGTAGTTTTTAAAACCGAATGCTCTCTCAAAATAAACTCGCGTGATGCTCCTCCGTGTATGAATTGACACGTGAGGCGTCTATAGGCGTGGGTGTTCACGCACCTCCTTTCCCCACCCCCGCCCCCGCCCCCACGCACGAGGTGACATCCTTTAAACAGGAGCCTCCCACAGCCGCGAGGGAATTTACGCACGCGCTCCGAGAATAGCCCTCCGCAGTAGTAATATTTGCTCGGAGTGGGCCCCGTGAGCGACCACCCCGCCTTTTCGATAATTCTCTCCTCCCGGGTGAAAGTAAGAAATAACCCTCCTACGCAAGCGGATTACAGGCGGGCGAGCGTGGGAGCAGGCGCGCGGGCGTGCGGTGCCGTGGGCGGCCGGGCGGGGTGGGGGGAGGGAGACTATCAAATCGCAATCAATGCGCGCCCGGGGGCTGCCCGAGCGCGGAGGCTGCGCACCTGAGGGGCCTCCCCCCCTCTCGCCCCGCCCCCGTCGATGCCCGCCTGCGTCACCGTCCACATCGATTCCCCCGGGCGGGCGGGCGGCGCCTGGCCGCCTCTGACGGCCCGGGAGTGACGTCGCGCCCGGTCGCCGCAGCGCCCCTCGCGGAGGGTTGGAGAACAATGCGAGGGTGCGTCATGAATCTCGTGACGTCACGCGGCGGAGCGCGCGCGGGATGAACCGGGAAGGGGGAAGCCCCGGATTAGGACTCCTCGTGGGAGCTCAGCGGATCCTCTTGGCGGCAGATCGGGGAAGTTTTGTTTGGCTTGTGCGCGGAGTGCTCTTCAAGAGAAGGCGGCGAGTGGTGTTACGAAAAGCTTTTAGCCTGACGGACAACGGTGAGCAGAAGGTGAATTAAATAATTTGAACTTTTTCGTAGTAGTATTTTTGTCTCTGTGTGTAATCCGAGAACCCGTTTTCTTAATACATTTATTTTGGTGATCGATTGTATTGTGGACAATTATTGTTTTGAATAGTTCTTTGAGTATTTTTGGACACTTATTTTGTGCATTTAATATAATTTTTAAAATTTAACTACAGTTTTTATTACATTCAAAATTGTGTGTGAATAGGTACAGTGTTTGAATGCAGTCTCATGTAAAGCTAGTTTCTGGTTCAAATTTGTTAAAAGTTTGAATTAACGGATACCAATTATTTCAAATGTATGGTATTGTTTGGACATTCTCGTCGCTGTATTTTTCTTATAAGACATATTTGTTCTTGATACATGTAATATATAGCCTCTAAAAATGCTACCAATGTCTTTTGATACAAATTACATCGCACGAATATATATGACGACCACTTCGAGGTTACCTTTTGCTCATCGTTTGCTTATTCCTCATGGGATTTATAATTTACATTACGACTTTCTGATACTCCAAGTTACTGATAGACCATATTTTAAATATGCGCATGTGACACAATTTCATTTGATTATTCACCTTTCTTTACTTCTTAAAACTATGATGTAGTATTCCGACACACTAAGAAGTGCTTGCTTGGCTTCTGTTGAATGGTCACTAATTTAATTTATTTTCGCTTAGTTAAATATTAATTCTTTGCCTAATTCTGTAAAATCATTTTGTTATATCTCTCATAAAACATGAAGCATGAGTATGCAAAAAATAATTCAACCCTTTTAGAGCGTTGCTACTGTTTGGAAAGTAAATTGAGGAAAAAATATGTGTGAAGAGCAATGATCTTAGGTGCTACGTAAGCATACTCTTGTTCCATTTGTCGCTTCCTTCAGCCAGCGCGGCGCCTACAGCTAGTCCCCTCCCCACCTATTTTCTATGAGGGTGAGGGTCTAGATAGAGGGTGTCGACCCGTCAATGACGTCGCCGCGTCTCGCCGGGGCGACCGGACCGCAGCGCTCCTCGCGGGGGGTTCTGGAAGCGCCAGGGGTGCGTCACCGATTCCACGACGTCACCGAGCAGGGCGCTCGCTTTCTCGGTCGCTTGCTCGCTCGCACGCGCGGGATGAACCGGGATGAAGTTAGTGCCTATATTTAGGCCGTGCTCGCACGCTCCTGGAACGGCTGCAAAAAGTCCAGCGCGGAGCGGCAGGGCGAGGGGCAGGGGCCGGGCGCCTACTCTGTGCGGAATTGAGGGAATTGCGGCGACGTAATAACTTGCGGTTTGTTTTCTTGAGTGGGCTCCGCGGGCGGTGATGTCGCCGGTGATGAATCATGGCGCTTAAGTGTGTGACGTGGATGTGACGCCGGGACCCCGTCCCTCGTACCCCGCGACCCGCGGGGCCCCTTTTTCCACAGTGGCAGAGAGTGTGAGAGTATGAGGGCAAACAGCGTCCTGGGGATGGACCGCGTAGAAGAAATCTGTGATGTGGCTTGTCTCGCGAAGCCTTCCTTCACTTCCAAAACCTCCGTCGTCTCTTTGCTCGAGAGACCGTCAAGTGGTGAGTTGATGGGCTGCTGCAAGAGCGATTGGCGGATATCAAACGATCATTTGATGACCAGCGATTGGTTCCCTATGCGTGCGAAGACTTTCGACTACCACCGATACCGAACAAGTGACAACTCCACGTCCAACGACAGAGAGAAAGTTGCCCAGCGGCAGCCGATTGTTATGGAGAGGAAATCGCTGCCAATAAAAAGTTTAGTGCATGCGCAGAGGAAGCTTTTTTATGCGTGGTTCACCTGCAGTTCAGTAGTTGCCCCCTCATACTTTCAATCTCCTCTGTTATATTGAGACGTAGAAGGTACTGGGAGAATAAACTTCTCACTTGCCTGTCTACGTCGGTGCATCACGTTGCCAGCTTCTGGTACCTTTTCTTCCAGCTGTGTACTCGTCGACTGAGTACAGTTGATACTTTCGCTGGCCTCACGGGTCTTGCTAGTCTGGTGAGTGCTGTCATCTTTTTTCTGGTGTTGTTTTATGTTCGTCTTCTCGAATAAAGGTGTGCATTTCAATACAAAAGTAACTACCAGTTGTTACCTGTTGTATACAACTTTCGCCTGCACATCTCTGATATCTGAGTTACATATGGCCTTATCTATTAACGCAATACAATAGAATTGAATGTAACTTCTTCATTTTTTCATGACTTAATCGATTCTTAATTATGGCAAGTTGATTTTGAATTTGTCCCCATATTCTGCAATATTTCTGAGATTTTTTCTCAAATATTCATTTGTTTGGTGCAATTTTCTTTCTGCTCTGAAAGTTGTCCATACGTAACTTCTCTGCGAATGTGTCATTCTCTCACTCTTTTCAATAATTACTTGTTATTTTCTACAAAATACAACTTAATTACATTTTATTAAGAATATCCTCAATTTATTGGAATGAAAATGCCCGTCTTCTATCATATAAATATTGTTGTATGAATCAGAGACATCTTGGGTCACGTGTGTTGATATATCCAACATACCTCATGAGTTTCACTATGTTGTCGTACGTTCACACGCCCTGCAACGTACCACAAGTACTGTCCACGTATAATTACTCAATATCCTACATCTAGAGCTTCAAACTTAGAAAGAAAAGTTTAGAAACGTTTCATTCTTGTAATTAAAAATATCTGAACTTCCCATCAAAACTTCCAACAAGATTTAGCCATGATAAAACGCATTTTATCTGGATATTGGGATTTTTCTTTATATCGACATATTGATACCTAATGTGAGTTTTACTATTTTGCAATATTGAAAATATCTCCCAATTTGAGAACACAATCATAACTAAATTACAGAAAAAACTTTCAATTCAAAATAAACTTTCTCATGATTGATATTTATTTCGAATTTGAGAATTCGGCGTCAACTTGCATCAGACTACATTATGAGTTCTAAAATTTGAGTAGTACTGTTTACTATTCTTTTAACGGTTTTTTGTTTGACTTTGTGTAATGCTCACGAATGAAAACATTACATCAAACTACCGGTACACTTCTCGCCTATTCATTATTGTATACTCCTTTCAGAATATTTCAGTATTGATAGATGGGTGTTTCTGAAAAATGACGGCCTCCCTTCCCGCCCACTGTGCGTCCACTCCGCGGGCCGTCTCCGCCCGCCGCCGTCGCGTCGCGTCGGCCGAAGCGGTAATTGGAAGCAATAACGGCGGCGAGCGGGCAGACGCCGCGGCCGGCCGCCTCCTGGAAGCAGTTCCCGGGCGGGCGGCGGGCGCGACGCAGCCTGCCTGCCTGCCGGCGGCGGGTTTCCCCGACCCCTCCCTCGCCCCGCCCCTCGACGCCCGCGCCGCGCCCCACTGCCGCGCGCCGTCGCACCTCACTGACCGTGCACGATCGCCGCCCGCCGCCCCACCATCGCCCGCGCCGCCCGCTGTCCGCACGGCAGTCAGCGGGCACCGGCGCGAGGATGCCCCCGTAGCGCGCCACGCCGACGGCCGACTCGTGCGTCACGTCTTCCACCGCACCCTCCCCCTCCTCCACGCTGGCGCTTCCGATGCCTCTCAGGAATGATACAGCGCCACGGCCGAGGAAAGAAGACTATGGTGATTGAGAAACGATAGGTGAACGTCTCAAAACAACGCTGCCCTCTGCGTATGGAGAGATTTAAAACGGATTGCTGGATCGCTAGTGATGGCACGGAGTCGTTGAACGGGGATCCTAGGGTTTGAGCCACGGCGATGGCCGATGTTCGACACTACTGTACAGCTAGGTCTACCCGGAGAACCCTAGCAGCCGGCTGCTTATATCGGAAGTTTTTCGTCGTTTCTCTGATCTATACCAGGTACATACAATGATCAATACCAATCAAAGCCATGATAATGTGCCACAGATCACGCACTGTCGTGCTTTCCTCATCCTTGTCTGTTTCACATACGCATACATAGTATACGCACTTCACTACCGCATGAAAGCGGACCATTCGGTACCATGGAGCTTCTGCCGGCTTGGGGGTGTACTGATGAGGGAAATACTCGGGGGCAAAACTCAGACAAAGCGACGTGTAAGTCGACGCCGTATCTCACGTTCCAGAAAAGGAGAAATGGCATCACCTTAGGGAGCTCCCTCCCTTCCCCGCCTGTAAATGAGTTATTGAGTTCGAAGTGGGTGCGAACGCCATTGCGCGATTGACATCCCATACTTTCTTTATGGATTCCTTGACGACTTCTTATCTCTGTCCGGGCAAAACTAACGAGTGGACCATGTGGAATGGACCATACGATAGCGAGTCCCACTTAAATGACCAGTCATGTTGCAACTCATGGTTTCCTTTATGCGTAATTGTTCCAATTATGTATGAGATTTATTAAATATCTTTGGAATGGTTAATTGATTCAGTTTAGTTAGAGATTTCAGTGTGTTTTTAATTTTGGGGTCTTCTGCAAAATCGCTTTTGGTGATTAACCGTGAAAAGTTTTTATTTCCTTAACGCTAATTCTTAGATCAATTAAACGCATATTTTAACAAATTCCGCACTCGGTTTTAGTGCCCTCGCAATTAATCTCTTCAATATCTGAGAATTTCTTAAACATGAAACTAGTCCGTTACATGGTCACATGTTAGACATATTTTAATACTCGATAATAATCAGCAAATACCACGACGCGTTTTGCACGGTCAACGTATTCCTTATTCGTTCTTTCAAGTTTCATTTATGAATGTTATTATACAACGATAAATCTTGATTACCCTAGTTCATGAAGACAACGCGAGAACAACATTTTTGCTTCCGGAGGTCGCACGCTGATTTGAAATTTCCTGTTCTGGGGTGTCAGTCACATGTTAAAGTTATGAGAGGTAAGTGAAGTTTAATTAAACGGATTAGATTTGCGATGACCTTGAAATGTAAAAGAAACAACAAACAGTAAGTTACGTAATGTCTAAACCCACGCAAATGATGACAATTTGTGCTGCATTTGCACTGGCGTTTCGTTGCACTTTTTGGAATCGTCAAAGATATTTTCGCTTCTTCTCGGTTTCTCATATTTCACACACGTAAGGAGTGATTCATCTGCTCTACTATCTAGCATTACATTACATTACCGATACATTCACGCCTGCCTTCATGCATTTTTAACACATTCCAGACTTAACTTTTTTAAACACAGATGCCCAAAAATCCTTGAAAGTATATATATATATATATATATATATATATATATATATATATATATATATATATATATATAGAGAGAGAGAGAGAGAGAGAGAGAGAGAGAGGTGTCTGTGTGTGTAGACACAGAGTTTTCTATAAAATCAATCAGTCAGAGTTTTCTATCAAATCAAAAGCAATCAGTGAATAATTATTTCTGAAACTATGTAATATTAAACTTCACGTTTAAAAACATTCGCTTTCTTAGAGAATTTTACAGAAGAAACAAATTAAAAATACATTGAAATAACATCTCATTGAGTCTCTCATCGCTCCTCTGTACAGTGTGGTTGCCGATAAAACTCTTCGTAATTCTCCAGTCCTTTGCACAACCAGCGACGTTCAACTGTTTCTGAATCTGTCAAAAAGTACATTTTGAACTTAAACACAGCATATAAGGAAACGCTCACACAAGGTAGTAGTTGAAGATTCTCGCCGGCTAAGGGGCGTTTCTCCTTTGGGCGGGAGACGCCAAGTACAAATTGGAGAACCGCCCCCGAGTCGCGGCGAGTAGGGTGTTTCGTCAGCAGAAGGACTCACGAAAAAGGCGTACGAATATTTGCACGTGCTCCCTCCACCCGAAGGTGCATCTGCATTACGCTCAATATTAAACAATTTATGTTCTTCCTTGGGCGTCTGCCGTCTCTGGTATATTTAATATATGAGGTTTCGTCTAGTGATCTAGTTATTCGCATCGGAGTTTATTAATAAATCGTCATGCGTTCTTCCATTAAAATTATGTCAAACGCAATGAAAGTACTATTCATTTCGAAAAAATTCAAGTTAGATATTTGTATGAATAGAGTAATGTCAGTGTTATTAATTATCAGTAGTTGACCTTTGAAAATACTTTCAAATACACGGGTTCTTTGTGTGGATCTAATGATTCATGACTTGTGTTTTATATCAATATGCTGATGATGACTTCGAACTAACTGCGAGTTCTCGGACCTTCTCTTGAGAGATGACGTGAGCACGAGGTAGTGTGCGTATCTCTCTGACTTAACATGTTCTCTTCTATTTTTTGTTTTATTTTTGCGTGCGACATAATTCCTTTGCCAGTCACCTTCCCACAAAGCCTTTCCAAGTAGCCGGAAACTCAGAAGCAACCCTCTCTAAAAAAAACTCTGCCTATCTGAAAGTGTGACCTTCATTCGCTGTTCAGCATTCTGAAAAGATCTTCCGAGTTCACCATCATCAAATTTATCTGATTTGTAAAGTTATGAAACTAATTAATATTTAGACTAAATAAGATTTTCTGCAGTTGTAGTAGAGATGTTATTTTAGTTTAATGCTTTAAATTCGAATAAGAAAGAAATTGTTTAAGAAAGCATCGATGTAATATAATAATGTACATCTTCAGGTGAAATTTTTTCATATACATTCATCAACTATTTAAATAAGTAATTTTGATCAGTTTCAAAGTAAAGACGTTTTTCGTATCTATTGTTTAATATTTTTAGATTTGTTCTATTAGTTGCATTTTTTATTACATTTTATTTTTTGTTAAGAACGAGTCAAGACTGATCGAGATTGTCTGATAAGCGCGATAAGAATTGTACAAATGGTTCCATGCAGCTATTTCAGAAAACTAAAAAAAATTTACGATAGTGTTCACTACTCCTATTGGACATTAAAAATTTGCAGCGTAAAATATAACAAAATGTTCATTAGAGTTTTTGGTAATCTGATAATATCACCCAATTGGTCATCTTACCTTTTCAGTTATCAGAAACAAATATTGGAGTTTTCTTAAGGCTTGCCATAAAGGCATACGTATCATAGATTTTTGTATTTTAATGAAGGAGATTCCGAACATTTTAACCAATGACATCTTCATCTACTATTCATCATCTTCTATATTTAGGACAAATGGTGAAACTGAAAGATAAAATTCCGAGAGAAAGGTCTTCGTAAATAACATATTTTTCAATCAGGGGATTCTATAATGATGAATGTTCATGATTTGTCCCATCAGGAACAAAGTTAAGCTCTGAAAGTACGGGGAGGGCGAATAACACTTTACTCACAAGTAGGAAGAAAACAGATTTCGTTTATTAATATTACACAAATTAATATTTTAATGGAATTATTAAGATACTTCAGTAATTCAGACACATTAATATATTGTAATGAAACGTAATTTAATTACATTTTTTGTAAGTTGAATTAAAGCTATAGACCTCATTTTGAGCATTCGGACTCATTTTTGGAATAGTATACTATTAACTAGATGTGTCACACTCAGGATATGTTAGAAATTTCAGACATTATGTTGATATATGAATACACGAGGGTCACAAATTAATATTTTATGTAATTATTAAGATACTTTCTTCAGTAATTAAGACACGTTAATATATTGTAATGAAATATAATATTATTGACTATTATATAAAGAGTAATTGTCTATTCTTACATTTCTATTAAATACTGATTTAATTCATTTCCTTTTTGTTTCGCAGTATTCCTATTAGTTTGTCCAGTATGTGTTTGTTTTCAACAAGAATTACTGTATTAATATTTAGGAACCCGAAAGTTTTCAGATGTTATAGTAAAAGAATAAAATACGTACCACATGCCATGTGACTCGGGTATATGACTTGTTTGCAAACAACCCCAGAGGAATAGAACAATCCTCTTTGTTCTTCTCACTCATTCATTTCCGTCTCATTTCCTTGATCTCTCGAAAACAATTATCTCAAACTAGTTGATACCTTGAATGATGTCAGCTCCTCTTGACCGTTCACACTCACGATGTTCAATAACTGAAACATTCATCGGTCGAAATATACAGTGGGCAGTTCCCGACCGAGGCGCTTAGAACTTATACATATCCCTGCTGGAGCCATGCTCTACTGGGCGGTGCTCGGCACTGGATCTCGCCAGGGGGGGGGAGATAACCGCCCCCTATCGAAATAAAATATGACACACATACGGGACTAATGACCTTAGCAGTTGACGTGCCCGTAAACAGCATACATTTAATATATATAAGTATATATAATATATAGTAATTCACATGAAGGGAAAAGAGCCAATAGCCGGGCTTGACGACTGGCATCCGTCCGCGCAGGTGGAGCAGGTGGCCGGGCGGACTTTCGCTGGCGCAGCCGAGAGGCTGGGCGGCGGCGCAGGCGGCGATGCCCGGCAGCGGCGAGTGTTTGCTCGCGCACCCGCCGCCCAGGCGCGCCCGCGACGCCGCCGCGCAGCGCCACGTCGCGACGCGCCCATCCGCGCTGCTGACGCCCACCGCCGGCGATTCGCGCTGCCCGCCACGCCCCGACACTCATCACCTCCAGCGCCCACCCACTGCCAGCCACCAACAAACATCACCATTCAGCTATTATTCACACCTCACTTACCCTTCAACCCATCCGCCATCGTTTCTTACGCGTTACCACCCACACACCGCCCTCACATCACACAACCTATATCTACACACCACCATTTAGACGCTTTCACCCACACATCACCACTCACACAACACCACCCTCTCACAATCACCCAGACCCCACAACTCTCTCATGATCACCCAGACACCGCAACCGTCTGACAATCACCGACCCACCACAACCATATCACATTCACCCACACATCATCACATCACTACCACCATTTTCACACTATACATACATACATACATACATACACACACACACACATCCATCCACCGTAAACCGCTCGTAACTGTCCGCCAACGCTCTCCAACTACCCACTCACACACGTACTAAATAACACACACACACACGTGCACACGCCCGTCGCCACATCTGCGCAGGGCAGAGGCAGCGGGCACCGGGGGCGCGACGCGATGCAAATCCTCGCTGCAGCCTCGCCCGAGCTCCTCCCCTCGCGGCGGCTGTTTGGGGAGAAAACGCACTATTGTGCACTCGCCACTTGCAAAACACACGCGCGCCGCTTCCCGGTGGCCTTAGAAATTCGCCGCTTGGCTTTGCGTTGCCAAGTCCGCTCTGCCAATAAAAGAGTTCTCGCTTTCTTTTTATGTTTAGGCAACCCGCTTCTTACTGTTATTTTCCGGTAGTAAATTACGTTGTAAATGAAATAATATTTATTTATGTTGTTTCCTAATACTTAATTTATTTTATAATGAACTTGATATTGCTTCAAATACTTATATGAGTGCACATTGCCAACCACATTATTTCTTAAAATGGCAGCTTTCGATGGCTTTGCCATCATCATCAGTTTTTTGCTGTGTAGAAGACACAAAAACGACTACTTAGTAGTCGTTTTTGTGGCTTCCATACAGCAGAAAACTGATGATGGCTAAGACATCGAAAACTACTATTTTAATAAATAATATGGTTGGCAATGACGACTCATATAATTATTTCATCGGAAATGCCAATAAAAACTCACCACAATAGCAATATTGATTTATAATTCTTTCAAGCAGCAATTCACTACATATAATTAAAATATTTGTAAGCTTATTCCATACGTCATGAATGAAGTGTATGTGAGTTTCTGTGGATCAATTTCGGCCTTATTATTTTCAATTTTGTTCTATGTAATTAGTTGAGAATTATAAAAGTTGTCCAGATTTCAGTCAGCTTTCCTATTATCATTCCTATCAATCATATTCCTTTAATCAAATTACTTACAGTTATTTCATGGAGCAGAAAGTGCTGATTTTATTACATGCGTTACGATGTGTTGCGTTTTCTCTTTCGAAGCCATATTTCCTATCAGTGATCTAAAATAGACCTGGATCCGTCAGTCCACTGGAAGGTGGGTAGTGATTGATACCCGGAACTCCGGAGATATTTCAAGATTGCTTAGAGAACTCTTACACTTCTATAAAGAATAAATAAATCTTGTAACGTCAATTGTTGGTCAAGAGCAGTGTGTATTGCGTAGTAATACGCACAAATCGATCGCTCAAAAATAACCCGGAACAATGACGCCTTCATGTGACGCAATCTGTGCGGTTTTCTATTGATTCCGCCCGACTAAGTCAGTTACACCATATCTAATGGCGAACTTACATCCGGTTGTCTCAGGGTCAACAAACAACTTGCTCTTGATTTCATTCTTCGATAAGCTAAGCGACATACAACACCTAATATTAATGTATCGAAATGAAATCACACAAGCATAAGTGGTCAGAAATTGTAGAACCGAATTTTCCTTTTTGCCTTCTCACAATACAAGAACAAGTTTTGGTCAATCCGCTGACGCTGTTATGCAGGCTGTGGTTCCTGCGTGATCCGCTGTAACATAATGACAAAAGAACTGATCAGTATATTTTGATAAACCAATGATCATCACAAATTAATAGATTCCGTTCTTTCTAATGAATGAATAAACATGTTTGAATAATTAAATAATAAAATGTTTGTCAGGAAATATTACTAAGTACACAGGTAATCCAACATTCTATTCTCACTATTTGAAAAAAGTATGCAAGATTTTTCATAAGGTTGATTATTTACCATGATGCGAACAAACTTAGCTACATTATCATATAAGATAGAAGAGTGAACAGTGATCGTTCAATTGATTGCAGAATTTATCAAGTGAACTTGAAAAGTACAGGTTTAATGAAATAGTCACTATTATGTTTGCTTTAAAATTTTACTAATACTCTACTATTACTATTACTCTACATATTTGGGTATACTAACGTTAAATTGAGTTTCATTATTTATAAAACATTGAAACTTGATTGACAAAGTGAAAATAATTTACACAAAACATTGAAGTTCAAGAAATCTTTTCAAAATGACATTTTTACACAAACGTTAAAACGAATAATAGTAATTGTTCTCGGTTGTAATTATTACTATTGTTATTATTATTATTATTCATATTATTTATTTCACAAGTGGGGAAAATATTTCATTATCTGCGAATTAGTTGTGTGTTCAAGAGTGCTTTACTAAGAGTGCTTCGGCGCTAAGCGATCATTCGGAGTAGGAATCGGTCAAAGCGCAATCAAGACGGTTGAAGAAATTCCCAGAAGTATTAGAATTAAAGACGCTAAGGATATCATGTTTGAGGAAGAAGAAAACATGAAGAAAGAGATAAGAAGCAAGAGGAGAGAAGAAGAGAGAAGACAGGAAGAAAAGACAAGAAGAAGGAAGAGAAGAAGACAAGAAGAAAGTGAAGAGAAGAAAAAGAAGAAAGAAAGAAAGAAAAGAAAAGAAGAATAGGAAAAATAAAGGGGAAAGAAGAAGATAGTAACTGAATATTGAGATTTATGTGTCTTCTTTTAGAAATAAAGTAATGTTTTCTATTCGCTGTATTGTTTGCCAAACTGTTGCTAGGCAAACATCATTAACGTATACAGTAATGAGCCAATTTAATTACTTTGCACACAAAAGTGAATGGAATGTAAAGGTTTAGGGTAAGATAAAGACTATTACCCGTATTGCTAATTCGTGTTGGTTGATTACTCTATAAGGGTCTTAGACTATATATTTACAGTGTTTCATAAATATGAAAAACATTTTTTTTAATTTCACAGTATGTAGCATTAGCATGCACTTAGAAGGGTATATGAATATTCGAATCAGTATATTCGCAAAACGAAGTAACAATTTATTTGTATATGCACGTGCATGTCTGGGCCGGTTCTAATTATTACGTACAAGTACACACAACAAGTAAATATTTATTGATAACTTGCACAAGTCCAGAGCTGAACGTAATACAGCAATTGAGAATTTCCGCATGTCAATAAGTCAAAATGTTATTTATGCTTTATGTTCTTGAGTGTTCAGGTAGTTGAATGTTTGTTCTAAGTTCTTGGACGTAAATGAGTAGACTACAGTAAACAGGGGATTTCCTTTTGTCACGTATTTCATGAATCATCTGGTCCATAATCTTATTCTGAATGAAAGGACTGTTCATCGACATGCTGATTCACCTTAATCCTACATAAAAATAATATCACGGAGATCCGCGTTCAAATCCCCAGCGACGATGCCGACGCACTTGGCTTTCCTAAAACCGGCCATTAATCTAAATAGCTGCTTCACTGCTTACGGAAGGTTTGTTCTCCGAAGCGAGGAACCTGCTTGTTAAAAATATCATTCATAAGGTGTGCGTCTATGGAGACGCGTTACGTCACCGCCTGCGCCGCCGCGTCTCCAGCGCGGGAGAAGAGCTCGCCTCGGGGGCTGGCGAGGGCGGGATTTCCGCCGCACCTCACCTGCTCTTCCTTGAAAGCCCCACCACTTAGCTGACGACGTCCCCGCCGTCGCCTCCGCCGAAGACGCCTCCACTGCCCGCCGCCCGACGCGAGGAGCAGGCGAACGCGCGTGCGGAGAGCGCGGCCGCTGAACAATGGGAGGGCGGGGGGCGGGGCGCACGCATAGCCTTGGGCCGGCCCGCGTCTTCGCGCGCCCGCGGATTCCCAAAGCGTCGCCCCCTTTTGCCGCCCGCGCCGCCCAACCGCCCGACCCCGTTCGAGCCCCGCCGCTAGCCCTGCGCCGCTCATCACCCATCGCCCGCCCCTATCGCCTGCCGCCATCGCATGCCCGCCCATCGCCCTGCCGCCCATCGCCTGCCGCCCATCGCCTGCCGCCCATCGCCTGCCCGCCCAATTGCGCCTGCCGCCCATTCGCCTGCCGCCCATCGCCTGCCGCCCATCGGCTGCCGTCCATCGCCCGCCGCCATCGCCGCCGCCCATCGCCCGCCGCCCATCGCCGCCGCCCATCGCCCTCCGCCCATCGCCGCCGCCATCGCCCCGCCGCCATTGACCACTCCGCCTCATCGCCCATCGCCTTCTCCGGCCCAACGCCCTCCGCCTCCGCCCATCGCCCTCCGCCCTCCGCCCGCCGCCCATCGCCCCCGCTGCCCAATCGCCCGCTGGCCCATCGCCCGACGCCCGTCACCCGCCGCCCCTATGCCTCCGCTCATGCGCCTATCGCCCTCGCCCATCGCCCTCCGCCCATCTTTCACCCCGTTCGCGTGCCGCTCACCCCGCCCGCACATGCCCCGCCCCGCTCCGACTGCGTGCCCTCGGTCGTTCCACGCCGCTCCGCGCCGCCGCCCACGCGACGACAAATACTTCCGCAGGAAATTCCCTGCGTTTCTCTGCCGCGCGCTTGCAGGATGTTGGCGCTTTGTGAAGGATATTATAAGATGAAAAAAATGTTGCTCATAACGAAGGGATTTTCCTTCCTAATTAGATCTCGTAAAATGGGTTTTCTGGTAAAAGTGTATTTTTTAATGAGATATAATGTTTTTTAGATGGTCTGTAAGACATGAAAATTGATGTTTTATTTTTCAATTACCGGAGCATCAAGTTTGAAATGTGATTATTGGAAAATGTGAATGATTTTTTAAGAAATATATTATGTTTGTTATTTTATTTACATGTAAAGTTTTTCTGATTCTTTTTAAAAGCAGACCCATTAAAATATTTTAACTATTTATTTCCTTCACGTTTCGACCCTAAACTGAGTCGCTTTTTAAAAAATGAGTGTTTACTGATTCGTAAGTGGAAGTGTTATTTTAATCATGGGGTCTTTCTACAAATCACCAATAAATTGCGATAAACATTTTAGGAAAAATCAAGAATCAAAATTGAAAAATACATAATTAATACCATCATAATAATTTGAAATAAGTAAGTGTTATACGGTATTGTAATCAATCGTTGATTTTTTTGATCCAGTCAGGTTGAGATTTTTTATACTAACTTTTACTGATTTGCAACTTGCCTTCTCTTTGAGGATGTAAATTTGGTGGATATCTAATCACTGATGCATTTGTCTGATTAATATATCTTTATAATACTCCATTACAAGAAATTGGAAAGTTATTCATTTTTGAATAAAAAACAATTTGCAAAGAGAATTTGCTTTTGTTTTTCCTAAACTGAACCAAAACACTTGGTTAGTCTCAGATTGGCATGGAGTTAAAAATAGATCTAAAATTCCATTTCACGGAATCGGCTC
>BOPP01000009.1:2144045-2164711 GCA_017312745.1 Gryllus bimaculatus | reverse complement strand
ACCATCAAACACTGTTTTGGATTCGCCTCCAATTGATATTCCTCTTCCACATCCATTGCTCGTGCATCGGCTGGCTTGCATGGGACCAACTCGCCCATAACACTCCCACTCTTCCCTGCGTTTGAGATCATCGTTTCAAATTCCTTGCGGAAAAGCCCTGCCAGTGCGCGTGCGGCCTTCCACTCAAGTTCGCTGGACTGCCCCGGCCGTGGCTGCACGGCAAGGTGCCCGTTGCGGAGGGGCGGACAAGGGACGGGCAGACGCGGCGGGAGGCGGGTGGACAAGGGAGGCGTACATGGGAACAAGCGGACGCAAGGGCGGGCAGATATTAAGAACTTGCAGATTTGGGGCAGGCAGACATGAGACGCGGCAGGACAGGGGACGGGCAGACGGGGACGGGCCAGACATGGGACGGGCAGACATTGGAACGGTTCAGACATGGGACGGTCAGACATGGACGCGGCAGAACATGGACGGGCAGACATGGGACGGGCAGGCAACGCACGGGCAGACAAGGACGGAGGACAAGAGCCATAGGCGGATAAAGGACGGCGCTTGACATTGGACCGGGACATTCAAGGGACGGTAGAAAAGGGCCGGAGAAGACAAGAACGAAACGCGGCAGAAGAAACGGGATGGACCAGGAAACGAGCAACAAAGAGACCGAACGGCAGCCACAAGATACGGCGAGCAATAGGCGGGGTTGAGCAAGGGCACGAGCGAGTGCCGCGGCGCGCAGCAAGGGACGTCAGGCAAGGGATTCGGGGACAAGACGGGCGCAGCCATGGCAGGGGTGTCCCCGGATGAGCCGTCTGGGAGCGCGGTGACGGCAGCGTGACGGCCACGCGTTGCACCTGCCACCGACTCACCTGGAAAACCCGACCCCACACCGCGCGCCGGCGCGTCTCCTGCCCGGGTTGCCCGTGTCCGTCGACCTCCTCCTTGTTACGTTCATGGCTGTCGACCCTCGGCGCCGCCGCCGCGCCGCCGCCGTCAACAAGCAGGTGCCTCTTGGTTGCGGGTGGGGGGGACCGGCGGGCGCTGTTTGTGATTGTGGTGATTTGTATAGGAGGCGGAGGTAGAAACGGACGAGGAACCAAGTTGGTGTCGAGGCTTTGTGGACGGGGTCTGGGCTCCTCTCGGAGCCGCGCGCGGTGGGAGTGCGAGAGGAGGGGGACATTAATTACACCTTCTACTTAAACCAAGCACTAAAGTGGAGTGAAATTTGGAGGACAGCGAGACTGCAGAGCAGCCAAATTAGTGACACGAGAAGTGAAGCGGTGATAACGGGACATTATGAGTGACCTGGTGTGTGGTAATCGGGCCGCGGAGGGCACGGGCGGGAGAGTTCTACTTTTGGATGTCGGGAAGCAGCCTGCTGATGGGTCGGAACCGACAACGGTGTGGATGGCCAGAAGTGCGGTCGACGAGAATACCGTTGAGATCGCTCTTTGGAGGGGGCAGTGGAGCAGTTCACGGGCGGCGGGCCGGTCGGGGCGGCACCCGTGAGCGCGGAGGACGGGTGGGAGGCACACACGGAGGGACATTGGATGGCGCTTGGACAGGTTGGGGGGGTGGGTGGCGGCGAAGGGACAGGGGTGGCGGTGAGTGAGGCGCGTTGCGGTGGCAATGCACCGTCGGACAGGCGCTTCATGAATAGTGGTGGGTGGGCGGCGGGCGGCGGGCGGCGCCGGCGGCGGGCGGCGGGCGGCGCGGCGGCGGCGCGGCGGCGGTCCGTGCGCCCCGCTGCGCCGCCGACGCCGCCCGGCCCGCCCCGGCGCGATTCTTTTCTAATGCAGGTAGCGTCTCCGTGCACGAGTCACACAGTCGCCCTCTGCACTTGTTGCTCATGTTCGTCTTCGAGTCAGCTGTGATATTTTAAGAGTGAAAATATTGCTTCTTTAGCATTGCTAAACGAGAGGTTCTGTAGTTCGAGTTCCGAAGGTAACGCATATTGGATACTACGTAATTCAACTACTTTTTGAAGAAGAATTCTAGGAGCCGGCTGCTATGACTGGTAGTTTTGTGAGGTTTCTCCGATTAAAACCACGCGGATACCGCAGCAGATCTTTAACAAACTTACTACAGACTGCACGCGATCTTTCCTTTTTTCCTTCTCCTCTTACACACTCACATTTACTCTACACATGTCGGAAGACCTGTAAGGAGCGTAGTGCTTTGACGGTGCTACGCTGGGGAGATACCTGGAAGTTGGCGCCGTTAGCGGACGTGTAGACGCCATACCTCACGTTCCAGTGTGTGAGAATAACAGCCACCTCACGGCTATAAAATGCACTACACTCATTCGACCAATGACTAAAGTAGTTGACGCACCTGGAAACACTATAAACTTATTTATTCACTCACCACGGATCTGATTCTTTGTTAATGCTGGCTGTTTCTCCGTGCAATAGTCACACAGTCGTTGAGTTGCACTTGTTACTGCTGTCAGTCTCCGATGATCAATCTTTGGCGTAGCCGTCAAACCCCTTACGTTGCACTGCTGGAATCGGTTTCAAATCCCGATCCGTCTGTGTGGAGTTTGTAGATCACAAAGCGCAGTATTTCTCGGAGTTCTTCGATTATCTTACCTCTCATTCCTCCATTTACACTACACATTTCCTTTCACATCTTCATAACCATCTATGAATCAAATAATGCCCCACCCCAGGTAAGGCTGTAGTGCTAATAATAGCATCATAGAAATGAATGAATCTCTTCTTTATCCATCCCCACTCTTCCGCGATTCCCTTTTTTCCTCTATGTCCTCTCCAACGTTGTCATCTGCGTTGCTTCTGTCATCCAGCCACTTCTTCGCCTCAATTCTCCCTTCAGGCCGTCCTTGTCATGTTCTGCACTTATTTGTTCACCCTATCGTCTGTTACTTATCATCCCCATCATGCTTTCTGCCACTCTATTCTGATCGTGTCCTCCCATCTCATTTCACCAGTTCTATTCTATCTCCTCGTCATTCTCTGCAAATCGCCTTCTTTGCTGTTATCATATCTTCGCATTTCCTGTCCGCGCTACCCTTCTTGCATATTTGCTTAAATTCTCATTCTCAAGTTACCTCGATGGTCATGGAATCCCCATCGCTCCCTTTGGTCCTAAAAACACATTCGAGGCCCCTGCTTTCTCGGAATTTCACAGATAGTTCAATTGCTTCATCGCACTGTCCACCTATGCCATGATGGCCACTGTGGTCATTCTCCATTACCGTGCAATGATACGGAATTGGAGTGTGCATACTTGTCAAAATAATGATGCATAGAGTTCTCGTTTTATCTCTCACAATAGAGTGATTTTACTCTTAATATTCTTTTAAATATCTTCTTGATGTGATGTGAACTGTATCCACTGGAGTATATTAATTTTTAAAATACTCGCGACCACTTTCGATTGCTTAACGGATATTTACGTTTGTAATTGCGTTCTAGAAATGATTGAAAAAGTACGAGGTTTTCTTTTCAGTCAGTTGTGATATTATGAAGTGCATATAACTTGAGTTCCTAAATGTATTTCTGATCCATGAAGCAAGACGTGCTCTCAATTAAACATTGTTATCTTTCGGTTGATTCTGAGGAGATCTTTCAGATGTTTTATTTCAATTAATAGATGTAAGATTGTATATTAATGTATCTTTAAACGTTGGAATAGTCCGGCAAAGGGATTGAGAGTTGACTTCACGTATTTATTGAATACAATATACAATAGGGTAATTTATTATTCATGGCTCGTACGCCAAAAATACTAATCTTACAAAGACATCTTAGTGATAAATAAATGTGTGCATAGACCTGTGCTGCGATCGGAAATGATGAAGATTACTTCAACGAAACAAAATAGACATCGTAGAAAGACTACTCACTCGCTGCTAACGATTGTGGAAACAGATGACAGTTGCTAGAAAGTATACGTTACTTCCACACCGTCATCAGTGTACAAGTGAAAAAAGAATTTCAAGATGTGTCAATTTGTTTTTTCGATTTACACAGGAAGTGACATCGCATCCGACACAGCGAGATCTCGGCTTATTGATTTAATTTTTCAACTTCACAACAGTTACAACGCTAACAAATATTTATTTTGAAATAGCATTTGTAAGTTCGCTTATTTGGAAGAAAGTCTAGTAAGACGCATTTTGTAAACTTCGGGTGGTTCTCGGTAAATCGTTGTCCTCTGACTAGTCATATTTTGGGCACAAATGTCAAACAGTCTATTATTATTTGGACGTCTGCTTTTTTACGTTCCGTTTCTCAGTCTTTTGAACCCAAACAAACTTAAGATGTTAATCTGAGGTGTAGAAACTGTGTGCTATTATCTCTGTAGTATGGACTTCCCTATTGGAGTATACAGCGCATATTATTTTTTGGAATGTCCGCGACTCTTTTCAGAGGCCGATCCGGGCATTTCCGTTTGTAATTCTTGCGTTCTGTAAAATGGATTCTTCCGGCGTGGATTCCAACGGGGAAGTCCTGGCTTCCTCCCTCCTGGTTCATGTATCAATTCCCCTTTGGCATCGGGCACACGCGAGATCTTTATTTGCATGTTCTCGACACATAAACAAGGAAGAATTTTTACAGACCATTCTACAGATTGAAAGAAATATGAGAACTGAGAACACTTTTCTGATAAATTGTTATCAAAGGTCTGTTTTTGAAAACTTTCCATCTGACTGAGTGCTTATAGTACTGTTTTCAATACGTTTTTGTGTGTTCTTTATTTCGGCTAATCGTTTTAAATAGTTTTTTGGTTTGTAATGTCGCTTTAATAACTGTTTTATATTTTTAAACGCATTGGTTCGTCAGAAGAGAAAGAAACTCCTATCTTTGTAAAGTCGAAACGTTTTTAAATATTTTTGGCAACTGAAATATTATGGAAAAAGTACGAATGGTCGAACTGACAGGCGTTTTGCTGTCAAATAATGTTCATGTATCAAGTTCCCTCAAAAACTGATTCTGACTACACAACGTGTTAGAGCATGAAATTTACTACATATAAAAACACGATATATCCATTTATTCGTTACCACGGCACGGCAAAAACTGTTTTTCTGTCAAAAATTCACCGTTTCCCGGCGCACACTCACAATACTACCTTTTGTTACGAAGTAAGAATGAGAACGTAAAATAAACCGTTTAGTTTCACACAACCACCCGCTAGTAATTTCCCACGATTGTTGGATTGATTGTTATTGATTCCAGACACGTCAACTACTAAGGTACCTACATATTTAAACTTTTTCAATTTTCGAAAAATCAGAGATTTTAGCGAAAATATTACCTGCATCGCTGGGACTTCATACACCATCAAATTAAAATTTCTCTAAAATTTTCGTTTTCTTCAAGAAGAGAACATGGCTAGAGGAAAATGCTGTGTGCATGCCTCTTCTTCAAGGTAAAGTAACGCTAATGCTCGTGGCCAGGGAGCTTTTGTTCCTCCTAAAGCTTGACAGACGTAAGTAATTGTTCTGTGGTCTTCTCCAGGCAGGAGGCATTACTACCGCGATGAGCGTGCCTGCAGGTGAGCTCAGACGCTCAATTACGATTGTGGTTTCTTTTCATTTGGTAGATCTGCGACTTCAAACAACCAGTGTCACTTCTCTTCTGGCGAAAGATATACTTCGCCATAAAACATCTGACAAGTTTCGAGCGATCGATTCCGGGCACTCTAACTTCTGAGGTGATTAGTCCCTTAAGTGTGGTTGTATCCGGGAGATGTCGGTGTCCCTCTCCAAGAGGATCGTGAGATTCAAAGCGCACCTACACTGAGGGTTGATGTTTCCTCCCATTAGATGTATCTCCAAGTGGGGTACCGTTCAAGCAACGGTCGTATGGAACCTCGCTATTGGACTCACACATGTGTGGTAATGCATAAGAATAAGCAGAAGTGTAAGGTAAGAGGAAAGACAAGTACCAAGAAGGGAAGATTGAGCGTGCCGTGACCCAGAGTGGAGCTCCGGCATTCGCTAGATATTTTTCGGGGAAACCAAAATGATCCAAGCAGCCTGACACTAGAATTATCTTCCCGATATTTATTGAATTTGATACAACAATGTAGCTAGTAATCCCCACCTCAGCGCTCAAAACTTGGGATCTCTCAGTCAACGATGCTGTCGCAATGATATTCCAACCGGTGACAAGTTTCGAACCAACGGGCCTCCTCATACGTTAAACATCACGCCATTGTAGCTATTCAACTCTACTCACATAAGAAATAAAATCACAGCTAATCAGAACCATCACGACTGCTCCACCACCAGCATCGCATCTCATCTTTTTCCACCACCAGCATCTCATTTACTCATCTGTTCCACGCGCATGTATGTTCTACGCGCAATCAGCTAGCTGTACAGTGCATTGCTGTACAGAAGAGTCCCCCGTTTCTCGCACCTCTCGTGCTTCGCGTCAGAGTGTCACTTGGAGGAAAGTCGGCTGCGCGCTGCACGCTCCTTATGGAAGCCTCCGCACGCGCACTTGACGCTTCCTGCAGGGAAGGCGGCGGCGGAGGTACCCTCAGTTGCTCAGAGAAACGGAAAGCTGTTTGCGCAACACCTTCTTACGTAATCTCCGTTTGTTTTCTTTTTGCGAGGTGTACTTCGCGTCTCCAGATGCCCCATTCGTCATCTGCCGTTTCCTACATCGCGGCATACGTTCTCTCGTTATTGTAAGATTTTATGGGCGTGCATTTCATTCGGAGTAATGGCGATCGCATTTCTAGACGTACCTTCACTCTTCCGTCAAATTCCAAGGTGAACCTTTTTCCTCGCGCACTCGCCTTCAGAAGGAGGAAATAAGAGAAAACAGAAAGTAACGAGCAAGCTACATAGAAGTCATACAACTAGTGTTTAATAATCTGTTTAGATGTTGGGTGCTATTTGGAAATATTTAGTAATAAAGAAATCACCTCAATATCTCATACAAATATTTATTTTAACCTGTGGGAAGAAAACCATTCGTCTCTCTTTTAATACCTTTGCAATACTTAGGTGACCTTCTTGAATTAATACTATAAAAATTCCTCAAATGGTATTTCTCCCAATATTTTGCCGTTAGGACATTCAATCTTGTGTTGTAAAATCGTTAGTAACGCAAGAACAGTTTTCGTTATGTCTCTCTTCTAATAATTAGCATCCGCTTCTTCATTTGTGATATCATTATCCTCCCAATCTCCGGATAATTTCAGTGTAAGTTAACCCCTCAGCAGTCAACATTACGGTTTCTACTTTAGTGTGATAGCGTAATGCCAGGGAAATCTAATGAATCTGGTTTGCAAGTTTTATTGAATTGAGCGCAATCTGACTAAATTACCTTTCCTTAAATATTCCGTCTTAGGAATATTCTATTTCACTAAATCAATCACGAGATACTTTCCGCGGTTTTCAAAAAAAAATTAACATTATTTTTTCCCAGAATATACTACACACCACATTACGTATGGACTACTTTACTTGTAGTTTATCACTTCAGAGCTGCGAGTAATGTAGCTTTATACATTCAAAAGAAAGAGAAAACGGTGAAGTGCAAGTAGAATCCAAATGCGTCCGTGAAGAATTAAGATAGCCGGAATGAATTATTGGTCCCGGACCCAAACGTTCACAACAATCTCGAAATTGCGAAATCGAATTTACCTTCCATTTTGCCCGGCCAAGTGCGCGCGCTGAGAACCTATCTGGGGACGAGGGCGGGCCCCGGGCCCCGAGTGAGGAACGTCTCGCAGTCACGAAACGGCAGATAGCGACCCCCCGCCTCGCTCATCCTCCCACGCCCACCCCGCAGACCCTGCCCTCGCCGACGCTCGCTCCGGCCCGCGCTGCAGTCGCTACCACCGAAACGTCAGAAGGACTAGTGCTGCTCCCTACTTTATTACCATTTCCTCTGGAGATGATAAGTGCAGTAAGCGATACATGAAGTGAAGGGCTCAGGGCAATATTGATTATTACTAGACATCGGATGTTTAGGAAAATGAAAATTCTTCTAACAGAAATATTTAAAGGTAATTAATACATGTAAATGAATTATGGAAAATTAAACATTCTGACGAACCTTTATTTTGCCTTTTTTGGCCTTTTATAGCGTTAATGCCTTTTTAGGCATATTTTTCTTTTGAAAATATTTTTCCCTTAAAATTGATGTATATTTCTTTCTAGTATTGGTTTCCAATACATGTTTAAATCATTTTCAGTTCTAGTAATCGCTTTAATTATCTAACGAACCCCCTTTTTTGTGTAGACTGAAGCTAGCATTTTGGGTTTGCCCGTTACGTTGAATTTTTGAACCGAAAAGCTTGAATTGTGGCTTCAGATCACATTTCTTGGCAAAAAAGCAACAAAAACGCTAATCTCTGTGCACTTGGTTGAGCAGTGGGCGCGTAGGTTAGCGCTGAGCACAGATTTGCGACGTAATCAAAGCACTCGTGTCTTGGCAAGGCGATGATTCCGACGTCCGTCGTTGATATCTTTCTACCAGAAGTGCGCAGGGAAGGCCGACCACTAGAACCTATATTTCTGCCGGGCGTGAGGTGCGTCTTCATTCTATCCACAATTGTCTGAGACCTTTTAGTGCCTTTTCAGGCGCCTAAAACATGCGTTTTGACTCACATTTCACTCATTGAAAATGAAGATCTAAAGATTTCGTTAAAAATGCCATCATCCAAATGAACGAATTCGAGAATTAGTCGGTTAATGTTCACATTATGCACAATGAGTACATTAAGTCCAAAGAAGAAACAGTTTCCAATTAATTTTTTGTGCTTCTAGCTGAAGTTGACATTATCCATTACCAAGTGACTAATATACTATATAAAATATGTTACGGGGACGAACAATAGTAGATATGTGATAACCAGGTATCAGACTACTGGTGAAAAGTTTCTAAGGAACGAGAGATAGAGTAAGTAGTTTCGAGTTTCATTGTGTTAGTCATAAACTTAAATTTAGGAATCTACTCGTACCAAGTTCTGAAATGGCGCTGAGTGTTCGGCCTTCGCAATTTGCATAAAACAGCTTGAGTCTGTGCAACGCATTATTTTAAAATCGTTTATTGCCAAAATATTTCTTGCGATCACGGAAGATTACTATAGACTGCTGTAGTCATAAGAATAATTATAACTAATTTTTAAATATAAATATACAACAAAAGGTATAAGTTTTTAAATAAATATTATTAATTACAATTTTTTCAAACAAAAAAAATTAAACTAGTCAAGCATTTTATAGGATCACTATCTCAAGAAAACCTTCTAATACAATGAGCTTTATGCAAATTCATATTCCTCGCTTAGACTGTTGATTTTTTTCTTACTGGGTGGAATTGGGTAGATTTACATCCACCTAACGGCGGGTGCATTTATACGAAGCATCTGGCAACCCTGCCAAAAATGTGTGGTTTTTGTATTGTTACTTGTCGAATGTACTTTTTAAGCAAATAGGTTTATTCATTTAGCAATAAAGCCTTAAGTAATTCAATTCCTTTATTTCCGTATTTTTGCATTCTCGTGCGTAGAATAGTAAGCCAGTCACTGTTTAAAAAGTTTCTTGCGGGATCTGCATCTACTGTGGCAAACAAGTACCCTGAGCGAACAAGCCTCTGCTGGTTTCTCAAGTAATGCAATGTTAATGACTACCTATGCTTCTTAACTAATCGACAAAAAGCCGAATTTCAAACATTTTCTCGCACTCTCACACTTTCCGTTTGGATAAAATTGATAATAGTTTGAAAGTCGGGAATACAAAAGTTATGGTATATGCCTTATCATTTGATAACACAACTTCATTATTGTAATATTTTTTGTCTTGTTTCTTCTCGTCTGAAACCATTTATTTTCTATCTCCTCTTCATTTACTTTTCTAAAAAAAGGGGATTGAACCAGGTGTATAAAGTACGGAAGTGAATGAAATAATATTGCCATTCACCATCTCCTTTTAAGCGCTCCGTTATTAGTACTTTCCTTTCCAGGCTGTTAATGTTATTACGCATATATTCGTCGTAATGGCCACGTGAATATCCCATCTTATACCACCCTTAGAGAGACTTGTCTATTCTCGTTTGCGTCTCTTCTACAGCGCTCTTTTTTCCCAAAATCGCATAAAAAACCTTTGTACGGTAGCCTTGCGCATTTAACTACCTCCTGTTAGTTGAGTTTCAGTTGAGATCAGGCGAAGCTCTATGCAACGCACCATTGGTGACTGTCGTGAAGAAGGAAGTGACAGAGCGAAGAACCGCTGGTGTCCAGATCCTGCCTGAACAATCTTCGTTCATAGTGCATAACATATGTGGTTATTACGTTATAATGGGTTATGTCAAGGAAATGGAAATTATTCGTTGCTTTTTGAACATACGGTGTTGGTGAAATTGCGCACTTTCAATTTAGGTACTTAACGAGACTGCATGAACAGCGTATGTGTAGTTATATCTCACTAGTAAAATAGCACATGCATATCAATATCTTACCATTTCGACTCTGCTCGAATGGACTTTTTCGTTTCAACCCTGGACCTTTCTTTTCACACACATGTATAATGAACTAGTTTAATTTATTAATGACTGGAATTAAGTAAACTTATGATATTTGTGCGTCGATTTTCTGTTTAATAATTTGCAATACCTACTTCCTGGTACTAGATTCAGGAGATGTAGTTGCGACATAAGCCGAGCTGAACGTATGCCAGGAGGAAGTATTCTACAATATTTCATGTATTCTGTATTCATACGATCATTCATCATACGAATGCCAGGTGAAGAAATGCAAATCCACCGTATCCAATTACTCGAATATCGATTCATTTTATTAAGAAAAGACTCTAAGATCAAGTATAACTTCTCGTTACGGAAGCAGCACCAAAATCTATGAAGAGAATTTCGAATAATTTTAAAAATCTGTAACTTAAAGTATATAATTGTACGAACCGTCACTTTGATTTCGAATAACCTCATCACGTTGCGAAGACAGGAGAGTCAGGAAATTAATTCAGCGTCTTCAAACCATTCGTCATAATCACGAAACTAATTGTGCAATATTAAATCAGTTTATTTTTATTTCTATGGATACTTCAAGCCAAAATACGAAAGACAAACCACGCCAAAAGCATTTGGAAAACAGTAGACCAAAATAGAATTCCAAAATTATCAAAAGACTAATGGAATTGAAACTTTCGGAATGCGCGGCGAATGCTTTGAAAACTTTTCCCCCTCTTAGCGTTATTATTCAGTAACTACATACACATGTTTAAAAAAGTGTATGACATCATTTAAAGATTAACAATTGAATGAATTTAATAGAAAATATCCAAGGCACAAGACTCAATATGGTTGAAAACTGGCATGGAAAGTTGGAACATACTACCTTAAAATTTTGAGCATTAAAGAT
Source organism: Gryllus bimaculatus (assembly GCA_017312745.1). Lineage (NCBI taxonomy): Eukaryota > Metazoa > Arthropoda > Insecta > Orthoptera > Gryllidae > Gryllus > Gryllus bimaculatus. The sequence continues at coordinate 2,153,344 of BOPP01000009.1, read as the reverse complement.
GCACGTCGAAAATTATATATGTGTGACATGTGGTTATATAAATGTTAGAAATGTGCGTATTCTCTATACTGAAAACAGAAAAGCCCCAAAACATTGTTTAATGTCGATGCGTATTATGTCTTGAAAACTAATGAAATGAAACACACATTCTGAAACAATACAATCATTATTCACAGTGAACACAGAATTCAACATCTTTCTTAAAATGCAACAGATATTTTTATACATTCCAAGATCTGTACATGTATGATGTAGGAAAATATGGAAAAGAAATCCTACTGTCCACCTTACGTTAAAAACGTAAAGCACCTCATAATAACAATTACTGATTTTTTGTGGAATAACACCTGTGTGAGACAATTGCTAAACATTGCGTTTATTTACACTCACAAATATTTTTATTTAGAATCTCTCTTCACCCTAAAGAAATCACACTATGTTCGCGCCTCTATAACAACAACCTTAAACAAGTTTTCTCGAAGAGGAAATATCGAATGTTGTCAATCAATCGATTACAACTCATTCAATGAAAGAATATGCAATGACGGCAAATAAACGTTTATTGTATTAATTTGTATAATATTTTATTAAAAATTTAATTTTTATACTATACGCTGGTTAATATTGTAATAGTAAGCGATAAAATATCTGGAGCCCACTACCTTTTTTTTAAAATAAAAGCAAGACATTTGAATGCGTGGAAAGGTGAAACTTCGTTCTGAATGACAACCCATCATGCTTTAAATACAAACATTTTTGCAATTTTCTTAACAAAAATGGAACTATTCCATAATTAAAAATGCATTTTCCTCTAGTATGTGAGAAAATTTCAAGAAACAGATTTCAGACATTTTCTAGAAAATGTTGAAAATGTCATTAGCCTTCACGTTAAGTACCACCCAAAACCTAAAAACGTTAATAATCTTCGAAACGGCTCAACTAGATCTTACTGATTACGTATTTACCAAATGTTACCTCAAAAGCTGCTAATCTAATAATGTGGTTGCGTAACAAACACTCACCCGTACATACAAATCTATTTTCCAGTACAAAATTGCATGTAACTCTTCTCTGTTAGTTTTCTAAATGCTTTAACCAATCATAACCACCTTGCAAAAGACCCAAAAGATCTTACTTCTGACTTGTCTGCGAAATGGAACAACTTAAACATGGATTTTACGACCAATTTTCGAGGCCTTGTATTGTTGAGATGATCCCAATACTTTAGTATAATCAGGAAGTAAAAACGTAAATAAAAAAAACTGATTGCTTGCTTCAGCGATTAGGCAACACCCTTTCTCCTGATTGTGTATACGAGTAATTTCGTATACGAAATTTGGATCGACAGATGTAGCTAGGCGTGAGACGTTTGCGTCGTAGCCCACCCTCTGTACCTGAGTAGGGAGGTCGGTTGGGGGTGCGGACGTCCCGGACCCCCTCCGGGGGAATGCCGCAAAGGTGTGGGGGCGTCTGGAGTGAAACGGGCTGGCGGGCGTGCGTGAGCGGCGCGGGAGGGCGGGGCGGGAAGCGGCGGCGAGAGCAAACAGGCGACGTGTTTGCGTTGGCGAAGCGCCTCCCACCGCCGCCGCCGCCTCCGCTGCCGCCGTCGCCGCCGCCGCCGCCGCCGCTCCCGCGTGCACCGCGCCCCGGCGCTGCGCGTCGTCACGCCCGCTGGCCCCACCCCCGAAGTTCCGGCCTCCGTATCCGCAGCTGCCGCGCTGCAGTGCAAGCAATGGAAATGCAAGGGAAAAGGATTGAAAGATTGATTATTCCGTGTTTCCAGTCGCGACAACTTCTATGTTATTAGTCCAGCATTATAACATTCATAACGATTGGATCCCGTATGTGTAATTTTAACATTTACAATTATGTTTACTATTAGAATTAGGGGGTCGACAACATCGTTCCAACCCCCTAATTCTAATAGTAAACCTAATTGTAAATGTTAAAATTGTTTTGTAATTCTAATTCTAATTGTTATCATGTTTGCCACTGAGCGTTAGCTCAAAGCGAACTTTAATAAATCTTTCTAATGCATGTTATATCGCAGGAGGTTGTAACATTATGCTCCTGCTGCTACATGAAATTCGTCACTATTGCTTACGGTAATATCCACCTCCAACTGTCTGCCCAACGGGGCACAGCCCCTGACGAGGCAAGCTCATAGCTCCCGACCGGTCTCTCGACATGTATGGTAGAATAGTGCCTGTAAATATAAAGTATGTGTGTGGGGCGGTTAAATAGAGAAAAGAACACAATGCAAGATTACGCGTGGTCCATGGCATGTTTATTAAGGTACTGCGAAAGTATTCGCCAAGTAATAATCGGAGAAGGTGCGTAAAAATACTGATCACAGCTGCAGGCCGCTAGAATTCTTCTCCTAACAATAGCTGAATTCGCCTCAGGTATGTGGCTGGTATCCAAAATTCTACCACGTAAACATTCCATGTAGGTAACTGTTTTATGTTTTTCTTCAGAAACTTTGTACATAAGAGCGTAAACAAGGATAAGAATAATAGTGTGGTTTTAATTGCCTATTTTACTCTTTTTAATGCCTATTTTACATTTTTATTGGAAATTTTGCCTGTCCATTTCTACAGCTTTTCATGCCTAGAAATCCGCACCTTGGTTATGAGTTAACATTCTAACCCCAGAATTCCGTCCTTATATTGGAAGAATAATTATTTAGCTCTAACCACCAAAAAAACTATAAAAATAAGATAAAAAGGCAAACCTTCAATAACCCATAAGTAGTGACTTTGATGAAGGCAAACATGAGATATCAGTTAAAAGTAAAAGCATTCTGGCGCCAAGTTCCTAAATTTAATTGCAGAATCCATAATAAATCTAAATTCCGAGAATTTGATACAGTTATTTGATAATACAACATTAGTGTAGTTACGTATTTTCATCCCTGGCTCTGATGTAAGGAACTACAAAATTCTCTTAGATTCTAAATGTTTTGAATAGACTGATGCACAACGTTAGGAATACATAATTTTGTTTCTTATTATTACTGTAGAGCAAAACAAGCATGAATACAAATTTTAAGTGCATTTCCAGTTTTTTGATAGTTGTATAAAGTCAAAGAGTAAAAGAAGCTAATAAAATGTAACCTTTCTTTCAAATTTTTGGCTTGCTCTGAAATATCACGCTACGTCACTATTAAACGTCATCAAGGAGAGGCGTCCGACATTTCAGGGCCCTCAATTCACCACTGCTGCTTAAGTACGGTGATAATCTTATTTATTACGTGGAGAGTATACGCCATGCACACGTCATAGTGTGAAAGGTGAAAACTGTGACGCTGTAGTTGTTCTATTTTAATGTACAATTGAATATTCGTTGCGATACTTAACTTCCTTCCGTGTAATGTTTGTTTTCCCCTTTCATTCCTTTTGATTATGTTGCTCTATTTGTATGAATCACCATTGAGTTGTTTTGTTCATTTCCCGATATGTAATGCCTAAAAAATATTTGATAAAGAGTCTATTTATATCACAATAGAAATACCTAATTTGAATATAACAAATAAAATTAAATAAATATATAATATTCAATAAACGTCATTTTCTGTAGTTTAAAAAAATTAAAGGAGAAATTGTCACCAATAATATAATTTATTTACAAGTACAATATTATTAAGAAGTCAGAAAGCCCTGAATGTAGTACAAATGCTGCGTCACGAAAACACGTTTGAAGATGTCACGTATTTTCAAGGTGATGGACATATACTGAATTAGTCTTTATTATTATTATTATTATTATTATTATTATTATTAGCCACCCGTGCGAGAACTCTCGCCTCACCCTCTTCCCTCTCCATCCATTTTCATTTGGAGGAGTACTTTGTAAACGAAACGTGTTTATACTGTTTAAAAATGTATAAAGATAACTTTCAATGTACCTACAGAATATCAAATGCAAAAAAATGCAATAGATATTTTGAAACTAATTTTCAGTAATATTTATTGAGTATTATGGACAGATGTTCGTGGAACAATTCACAACACTTCAGTAAAAACATCTGAAGTAATTACACAATCTTCCTTGACAATTATATTTTTGCCCTTCTTGATAGTCACAAAAATATTAGAACAGCTTTTTACTCTTGAAAAAGCTACACAAAGTTGCCCATGCGAAAATACAAGCACATGCATATTATGTATGCACAAAAATATATCTTTTTATTCCAATCATGCGTATCCTGAATTTTTTAAGGAAGTTTTATACAGGAAATGAAATATTGGTAATTTTAATTGAAAATTAAAGTGCATATTTCAGAATTTTGAGATCACAATGCATATTTCAAGATTTTTACGGCATAAAAATCCTCTCCCTAATTATTATTATTATTTGAAGTCTATCAAACAGGTGTATTCCTTGATTTGTACAATCAATTCTACAAATCGAAGAACACCTGAAGATATAAATCGCTAAGCAATCAAAGCAGTAGTACTGTCTGAGAAAATAATACTTAATTAATGAAACGAAATAATAAATGAAATTGCCGTCTGCGATGCTTTCAAGTCGTCTTTTATGTCTCGCATTTCACGTTCTTTATATTGCTGGTGATGACAAGTCTTCGGCATGCCTGGCCGTAGTTCAGGCGTATCAATTGAGCAATCTCGAACCATTCATTACCCAATAAACGACTAGTCTCATCTTACCCACTATTGTCATGTGCCACGTTGTATGTGTGTATGCATGCGCAATTGACAAGGAGCACTCGCATGTCCTTAACTACTCTTCTAATTGTGACCAATTATTTACCCATTGTACCTCTATCCCAAAAAGCGAAGTTTTAATATGCATTTTGCACTTCATTGAGTTTTCTGTACTATTCGTTCAGGATATGTTAACATGAGGATTTTCAAACTCTGGACGTTGCGATTGTGCTCCTTGTTCCCCAATATTATGAATTGCCGTACCACTTTGATCACCACCCTTCATGTAAATAGGAAATATTCAATTTATTTTGCAATGTTATCGTTTCCTGAAGACTGAATATGAGTTTGCAATATGCGGCTAATTCAAATATATTTCTCGTACGTACCATTGGAATATATGTTAGTGTCTTATTTGTCACTAATCAGATATATCATTGTACCTTTCAGAATTTATTTTCCTTCAACATATTTGTAGTTTTTTTCGATAACTTTATCAGCCATTCCGAGTCTACACATTTTAGTCATTTTAAGGAAGAGTAGAGCAGTGAATTATGTAAAATTAACCATAACCTCCCACCGTATTGTAAGTTTATCCCTGTTTTAGTTCGCAATCTCAACAGTTTTACATGTCCCGCAAACGTGTGAGGCAATACTTTTTGCCACTTAGTCATTGCGTTGGGTTTGGGTATTTCGTCACTGAAATATTATTCAGTGTCAAATGATATAACATAGGGAGAAGCATTCTCTTCTAGAATGGTTTAATGATGAACGCAGAGTAACACACGAATATACTATTTAAAGAGATCAATTACGTTATGATTTGTTTCTCAAGAATAATAATTTTTATTAATTCGAATACTCGAATCCAAGAATTAAAATCTGCGAGTGTGCATATGTACACATGCATGTGTACATGAAGGGGAAGAATGCATTTCTTCTTACTAAATGTACATTACCGGTGATTTAATGTTGCTAATCAATTTTGGCAATCTTAAACATAATGATTATTTTGAAAATTTCGATGCTCGCAAGTAACTCGTACAAAATGCGCTTGTTGCACTGCAGAATCGGCCGCATCTTACTTCTCAAAATCCGCTCGTGGCCCCAAAGAATCCAAGTATTAAAATCCACAAGTGTGCATATGTACGGATACATGAAGGGGAAGAATGCATTTCTTTTTACTCAATTTACATTACCGGTGATTTAATGTTCCTAATCAATTTTGGCAACCTTAAACATAATGATTATTTTGGAAATTTCGATACTCGCAAGTAACGCAGTCACTCGTACAAAATGCGCTTGGCATCAGCCCCATCTTGGTTCCCAAAACCCGCTCGCGGCCCCAAAGAGTCGTGTCACGTCCGGCCGACCCGCTCGAGGCAACGTTCCCCCGCAGGCGGAGGCGGCCCATCTCCGCCTGCCGCCTCCCCGCCCCCCCACGTGCCCACGCGCCGCTCGGCCGTGTAGCGTTTGCCCACCGAGGGCCCTTTCGCTGCCAGAAGTCGCTCTGCTCCGGGCGGCGCCTACGGCGGGCGCCTGCGGCCCTCCGAGCTGTGGCGCAAGGCCCGACTTCTTCCTCGGCGTTTGTTCCAACCAGCGCGGATTCACTGGGCCCGCTTGTGGTTTGCAAACAGGAGGTGTTTCCCTTTTCGCACATGTAGGTTTGAATTTGTTTTGAAACTTCGTCGTTATGAGGTGCGTTTTTTATAATACGAGTTAAAAGTGTGATTTGCAATGATTTGCAGATGGCCCGCATGTGTTTTGCAATCGTGAGGTGATTCCCTCTTTGCACAAATGAGTTGGAAGGTGAATTTGCCTTGGAACTTCGTCGATATGAGGTGCGGTTTGTAGGATACGAGTAAAAAATGTGTGATTTCTTTCAAATGTTAATCACCAACTTTGCTGTTAAGAAAAAGCAATGGTGGTAATTTGGTTGAAAAAAAATTATTATTAAATAATGTAAGGCCATTGGAAGAATAATAAATAAACCAGAGTAGATGATTATGATGTGACAACCACGCCCGAAGGAAGAGTTGATGATCATGATTTGGTAATCATGAAGTTAATAGGTTTTATATAGTTTACACCGTACGGGCTTTTGCAATAGAACTGACTTCAGTAATGCTGATGGCTATGGCGGATATTATCATTTGTAATATAATATGGATTTCACATAAATTGTGATTGTATTCACCTTGATTTTTTGTACTTCGGCAAAAACGAACCACTACATATACCTCGTCAATGTTCGTGCTTATTTCGTAATATTGTCGTTGTTCAATTCATAATTCCCTGCAAAGCTTATTATCAGCCAGTTCAATTTCGAACAAGATAAGGTTGATATAATAGGGTTTTCGTGGATATCTTCTGCCTCAGTTAACTACGTGGATCTTTTAATAATGAATAATTTGGACAGAGAAATTAGACTTAATATCAAACACTTCAGCTAAGGCAACTTCTTACCTGCCAATGCATACAAAACTGTCTTCTAATCAATATACAAACGCCGCCTTCTTGAATTATAGGAACGGGTACATAATTTGTTCTAGTAGAAACTTCATCAAATACGTTTTCGCATAAAAGATAAACCTATTACATTTCAGTGTAGTGATTCATTATTATTTTGATCAAGATTCAATTATTATTTTGAATAAGGTCAAATATTCATTACGGCACTAACCTCGAATTTAACCGTACAACGTTATAGATTGTAAGAATAGAACACTTTTCTGGAGTTCAACTCAGTTTGCCAAAACCCATTAATAATGACGTTTGTTAAACGTCATGAATTTCTCATTTTATGTGTAATTGTTGGCAGGTTAGATCCTCCACGTCATTACTTTTACCCTCGAGTGTTTCTTACAGTTCAGTGTACAACATCGAATGTCGTTACACGCCGTTTTTTTAACGGTGACGTATAGCTTCCTTTCTGATCTCGCCGGAACGTAAAGCAAATGTTACACTTCGTTCAAGTGGCGTCATTCAATTCAAAATGGTTAATTTGGAAACAAGCCAACTTTCCTCTACTGGCTATTTATATTCCTGCTAAATCTGCAATAGTGCTTAAACAGCGCGAATCGTTGAAAACACATCCGTGAGGTTTTTCTAAGTAAACACTACTTTAAAGCAATGGTTAACTTGGATTTCATAAGCATTTCATATATTACTAAAGTTGATAAACTTTTAATTTTTGAGAATGAAGCAAGGAGCTTATCGAAATAAGAGAATTGCAGACTGAAGCTGAGAGTGCAGCTGCTGGCCACAATCCTGCAATTTATCATCACTATCACCATCACCATCCAAAAGAGAAGCCGTCAGGTTGTAGACCTCTACAAAACATAATTTCCGGGTATGGATTCCGGGTACAAGATTACGATTCAAGACATGGATTTGCTGTGGGAAACATAGGAGAAGAATCTGTAGGAACGCAATTGCACCCGACGAATTATAGGGACTTAGCGAGATGCGTCATTTAAAAAAACGACTAATTTGTGTGTGAAAACACAAATGTGAACTGTCTCCGAAAATCACAATCAAACACCTTCTGGGGGAATTCTAGATGTCCTTCCAAACATTATAGGTACGTCAACAACACGTTTCTAATTAATCAAATGGGCGGGAAATAAGAAGTGAAGGGCTAAGTATTCGGTATTACTAATATGAGTACCATCTGCAACTTCGGAAGCGCGGTAATCAATTGAAGAACCAGCATCTCAGAGAGAATTATATTAGTATTAAAATCGCATTATTAACAGCTCGACCACTACAATTAAATTGCTTATCAGGAGTCAGCAGTCATGGACGTCCGTTGCGCTTCCTAGAAAAAAAAACTGAGAACACGGGGGAGATCTATTACACCCAGCCTTGCTGCACCATACCGGCTGCGGATATTTAAAACGATTTATTAGACAAAAGAGAAAAAAACAACAGGAACCTTTTGTAGAAACATCAGGAGAAAACCCGGAATCTCGTCGGGTACCCCAACAGACTCCCCAAATCATTTCAAGAGAAGAGACGTATCCAGCAAGCATTCGACATAAAGTGGCTGAGAACGCAGGCGTGAAAGGCAGAACAAGCCATTTTCCTATTATTATCAAATGATTCTCTAAAGGAAGACAAGATGGATTCTACTAGGGAGTAAACAAGCATCACACCGAGAGAACAACTCCGGCTCCGAAGAACCTGAACCGCGCATCGATCCAAATAGAAGAACAAAGTGAAAATACATCGGATCTCGGTGGTTCCTTGGGGAACGCAACACATTCAGAGATACCTATCAGAGGTATCCGCCGGTGCAACACACGTAATTCACGCACGCGAATGTCCATCTCCTGAGAGAGACCCGCGCCGGACGCAGCCGCCAGCGGCGGAGCCGAGCGGCGCGCGTTTTTGCCAGGCGTTTTCACGCACCTAACGATGCCGCGCGCACGACTTGAATCGAGGAAGTCGTGGGCCGCGCATTAAGGGATTCGCGCGACAAAAAACGGCCGCTCTCGCGCGGCTTCTCCGCCGACGGGCGTCTCTTCCGCTGCCGACGCCGCGGGCGCTACACGCCGCCTCCGCCGCCCCCAAGCCACCTCAGCCTTACAGCCCCTCGCCCTCTCTATACACACCCTCCCCGCCCCCGCC
>BOPP01000009.1:2125553-2144020 GCA_017312745.1 Gryllus bimaculatus | reverse complement strand
CCTCCTTCCCACTCGCGCTATCGCCTCCTGCCGTCCCTTCGTTGCCTCCGCTTATAACCCCTGTCTTTCCCACCTCTTTGAAAAATAAAAAAAAAAGACACCTCCCCACCCAACACAGCCCAACAACAAGCAACACCACACCGCCAACAACACACCGGTGCCAAACAACACCACCGCCAACAACACCACCGGCCAAACAACACCTCCGCCAACGAACACCCACCGCCTAAAAATGCCCACAACCCTCCACCCACCAACGACACCACCGCCAACAACACCACCCTCCGGACAACACCACTACGGTTGTTCGAGACAACACCATCCACCTTTCGACAAACACCCGCCAATCCCGACAACACCAATCTCAGACAACATCATTCTCGACCAAACACCCTCTCCCCGGACCAACACCCTCTCCCGACAAACCCTCTCGACAACGCCGCTCTGCCGACAACACCCTCTCCGACAACACCCTCTCCGACAACCCCTCTCCGACAACACCCTCTCGACAACACCCTCTCCGACAACATCCTCTCCGACAACACCCCTCTTTTTCCACAACACCCTCTCCGATCAACGCCCTCCTCCGTACAACACCCTCTCCGAACACACACCCTCTCCTGACAACACCCTAACTCCGACAACACCCCTCCACAACACCCTCTCCGAACAACACCTCCTCCGACAACAACACCTCTCCGACAACACCTCTCCGACACCACCACAACGTCCAAGCAACACCACAACGTGCCGAAAACAATATCACCATTCAACCACTTTCGACGACGGACACCACACCTCAGGCCTGTACCATTTCCGCCTCCCATGCTGCTTGCTGGCCCCGTCTTCGCCCTTGTGCTCTGCCTCCTCCCTTTCCGTTCACGGCTCCATCGGTCCCAACGCCTTTCGCGCAAGTCGGTTTACGTGACGCAACCGATCGTCGGCGCAGGGTTTTGTCTCCCGAAAGCGCTGTCATTAGCCCTTTTGTTGTGCTGTCACGTAAAGGAATGCTTTGGTGAAACAATTACGTTGTTTCTAGGTGTGTTGTGTTTTCGTGATTGGGCTTTTTTTGCCTCGAATTTTTAAAAGTTTCCCGCCGCGGGGCCTTTTCACTCATGTAAGCGTTTCACTTTGCCGCTAATTGGTGATGTCAGTCAGACATTAGTGTTATTGTGTAGGTAGTACCTAATATTGGAATGTTAATGTCAGTAATATTCTCGACAAATAGAACGTGAGAGCCAAGGAAAAATAAAATTAACACATATGGTAACACATTTAATCACTTTTTACTCATACTCATAGGAGTTAATAACTATCCTGCATGGATGATTAAGCAATTTTCGTTAACACAGTTCCCACTTTTAGTACTGGCCAATTATTAAGATGTTTATTTTCTACCCGCAAATGCTAATAATTCATGATAGCACGTGAAAAGTATATTACAGTGTACGTTTTTCGTGCTGATTAGTGTAACAATTGACTTTGATTACTTACGTTACTTAATCAATAACTTATTGAAGCTTTTTTATTGCTTGTTGTTCATCATTCACATACTTTACTGTTTTCAATAGAAAATTTTATTACAACTAATATTTTCCCCCGCTTGAATTCATTTCCCCTAACCTCCACTAACTGCATTTGGTTTAGACTACCTATTCTTTTTTTTAAGAACACCACGTCTTAATTTAAAAATATATACCTACTTTTTGTGTCAAGAACTCGTGGTAAAGCCGCAGGTCTCGTAACCAGAAGCGCAGCGTAAACGGAATCAGGAATCGACCATTAATTGGTCGCGCCTGTAAAAATAAAAACATCGTTTAACTACAAACGTTTCTTTTTTTTTTGATTCTCACACATACTATTCCAAGTAATTAAAAAATCTCATTATGACTCATGTTTATATAGCATAGATGTCCCACAATTTGGATTTGTCTCGTGACATTGAAGTATTAGTGTTTTTGGTTAGACGATTAGGCAAGTCGGGACACGACTGCAATTATCTTGGAAGGATCAGATAGGATGAATGTAACTAAAACGCATGAACCCTTTTTATTGCTACACTTTTCACTTTTCCAAAATGACCATATCCAAAATATATAATTGAATTCACCTTTGGAAAAAATTAGTACTGCGAAGGAAGTAAAGCGAATCAATGACAATATACACTTTAGCCGAAAATGTGATCGACTGTGTGGAATATATCGGAAGCTATTGTGAGAAGATTCTCCTCGTGTAAAGACAGCGCAAACCCTTCCCACGAAGACAGAAAACATCTACTTGGATATAAAGACAAGAGATCCATAACCAAATTTCTCATGAATAAATCAAAAAAGTAGTGATAACGTTCCAAAATTCCGTTTTGATGCAAAGACAGACAGACTGAGTTCAACAAGCAGCAGGCTAAAAGCAGCGCAGGCAGAGCAGGCAGGGCAAGGCAGGCACGGCAGGCAAGCAGGCAATGGCAAGTAGGCAGGCAAGGCGAGGCAGGTAAGCATGAACCAGGCAAGCCAGGAGAAGCGAAAAGCATGGCAGAGCATTAGGCAGCAGGCAGGCATACCAGGGCAGGCAAAGCAGGCAGGGCAAGCAGGCACGCTCATAGACAAAGAGGCAACCAGGCAGGTGCAAGAAATGCAGGCAGAGCCCACCGGCAGTGCAGGCAAGCAGGCAAGATGCGAAGCATCCCGGCAGGCTAGGAACAAGCCAGGCAGCAAGCAAAAAGGCCCAAAGGGCAGGCACAGCAGTGCATGGCAAAGCAGGCAATGGCAAGCAGGCATGCAGCAAGCATGGCACGGCCAGCAGGCAAGGCACGGAACAAAGGCGAGCGAGAGAGCAGGCAGGCAAGCAACATAGGCATGGCAAGCAGGCAGGCAAGCAGGCAGGCAAAGCCAGGCAGGGCAAAGCAGCAGGCATGGCAAGGCACGATTGCAAGGCAAGCAGGCAGCCAAGGCAGAGGCAGGCGAGGCAAGTCAGGCCAGGGGCAAGCAGCAGGCAGGCAAGCAGGCAGGCAAGCAGGCAGGCGATGACAAGCAGCAGGCAAGCAGCAGGCAGGCAAAGCAAGGCAGGCAAGCAGGCAGGCAAGCATGCAGGCAAGCAGGCAGGCAAGCGGCAGGCAAATACGCAGGCACGCAATGGCAGGCAGGCAAGCAGGCAGGCAAGCAGCGAGGCAAGCAGGCAGGCAAAGCAGGCACACGCCGACGAAGCAGGCAATTGAGGCCAGGCAGGCAGGGCAAGCCAGGGCACTGGCAGGCAAAAGCTAGTCGACGGGAAAGACTGTACGTCAGCATGCCGCTTCGGCAAGCAAGCAGGCAAGCAGGCAGGCAAGCAGGCAGGGCCAATCAAAAAGGCAAGCAGGCAGGTCAAGCAGGCACGGCATGGCAAGCATCCAGGCAGGCAAGCAGGCAGGCGAGGCAAGCAGGCAGGCAGCGGCAGGCAAGCAGGCAGGCACAGCAGGGCAGGGCAAGCAAGGCAAGCGGATTTCCGACACCAAGCGTTAGTTATTGTTATAGTGTTATCAAATTCAACCACCGTTTGGAGGGGAATGCGGCCGGCTGCTTTTATCGCACTTTTTTTTCGACGAATGCACAACTAATGCCTTAGCAAACGGAACCCAAACCGCACGTGATCTTTCCTTCCCTTCCTCCTGTTCCCTTACAAGTATACGTTTAGACGTACAGTATATACACTAAACCACCACACATATCGGGAGAAACATCGGGAGCGTAGAGCTTGTCCTGGTTCCCCGGTCCCGTATTCCCAGCTATTTTATATTCTGGCAACTGGGTTCCCGCTGGGAGAGATATCTAGAAATGGAAATCCTCGCAAGCCCACGCGTTGTTCGGCGCCGGAACTAATGTTTCTGGTAGAGACGAACCCAGCTAACTCCAGGGATAGAACATACACTACGCAAATGTCCCAAGAAGTCGGCGGAAACAGTCAATACTCTCTAAAAGAAGGCGGCGAATCAGGAGCACTACACGGACGGTGTCATGTGACATGTCAGAGTAAGAATTTATGTAGGGAATACTGGAGGTTGACACCTTAGAGAGTAATATGTTCTTTGCTGTAAAATTATTCATTTGTCCTGCTGTGAACAAAATCCATTTCCAAATAATATCTAATGTTTTTTATTTTTTAATTTCAAAATGTTTAGTATATCCAAGAATTGTAATCAAGGAATTGGAAAATAATGCTTTGCCAGGTGGTTCTTAGTATTAATTTTGTGATCTGCTCTATATTTCCATTATTACAAATATATTTACTTTTATGGTTTTACGGTTCAACAAATGTATTAATGAGTAACTCTCTCATAAACATATTGTATATATGTAGAATATTTGTATTGTTTACATTTTATTATTATGAAAATATTTATTTACAATTATATTCTGAGTCAAATATATCCATTGGTTTGACCTATTTATCATCCTCTACTTTGTTCACCATTGCTATTCTCCTTTTAAAAATCCTATATGTACGGAAACTTATCATTTCTAGATGTGAAATCCCCTTCTTACTGAATTGTGTGTACGTTCAACCTGCCATCAAGAAGTATCCTCACAATACCGAAACATTGTTCCAGGCCAATTAGATGATAATTGAAAATATTCTGATCAATAATTGTTAGTTTATTTACTATTAAAAATAATTATTTGTTTACTTCTAACCTTGTGTCCTTCTTCCCCCAAAAAGTGTGTATTATGCGATCGCTTGTCTTTAGGAAAGAGGTGTGCAAACTAAGTTTCCGTTGACTGGCAGTTAGTAAAGTAATACTAATTCTAAATAGATAAATTTTACTACTTATCTTATGACAAAAAATGTCACAAATATGCTTATTTTTATAACAAATGCCTATAATCTTTCTCTATTTCCAAGAGCTTCTCGTTGGAATGTTTTATTACACCGGTATCCTGCTACGTGACCGTCTATGGTCTACCGGACACTGACCTCTGAAAGCGCACCAGCCAAGATGCGGCAACGACAAGTGTGTGTTCTCCTGGTTAGCACCATCCTCGCTCCGTCTTAACACAAACACGCATGATACTCGTTCTCATCATAACACTTTACTTAAGGCCTAACTTCTGAATTCCTAAATAATGTTAGAATTGAATAATGTTACGTAAAAGCAAGCGGAAAGAAATTGAGGATGATATGTAAAGACAAGAATTCTTGTATTTCTCCCTTTAAATTGACAAGCTTCAAAAGTGGCAGTGATTTAGATATCGAATTAGAAAGTATACACGTAGCATTAATACATTTTCATGTTACTGCGTTTTCGTAGCGTGCATTTACCTACCTAACAATTTTCGGAATACTTGCGAATACATCGCAAAATGAAAGTTAAATTGATATGTTGGTAAAAGTAAAATGGTAATACATTACAGAGAGGACCTTGCCCAAATTGAAAGCCCTATCCATTGTGGCCGGGGAAGGGGGAGAGATATGGGACATCAAATAAGAATTTGTTGTTGAAGTGTAGGGTTTTATTGTTTGTTTTGTTTTTGTTTATTTGTTGCTGTCTTTTTGCAAAATGGAAGCTTAAACAGAACATTATTAATTTACAATTAATATATTAAAGTTATATGAAATATGTTGAGGCTACATGTCAGTAGAATACTCGCGCAACACATTCCATTGCTGGTCAACAAATGTTTATGTCAATTGCATTTGACCTGTGGAAGAAGGATTATTTGTTTGATAAACTTCTAGTTTGAACCATTTTATTTTAGAAAGTTCAGTACTTATATATTGGGGTATCAATAAAATGCTATAAAATAACGAAACAAATTTTAATGTCCTATGTACATCGTTTCGACAATGATTTATTTTTACCTTTAGAAACTGTAAATTATAAAACTAATGTCATTTCTGGGATAGTACCTTTTGTTTTTGTTACGAACACTTTTGTAAAAGAAAACGAAAAGGAAAGAAAAAAGTACTTGAATGTTACCTGGGACATGAGGTTGAACATGAAACTGAATTTTAATTCAATTTTCCTGGATTGTTTTCGATAAATTTCATATTGAGGATTATTTAAAGTGATGAATGGAACAACTCAAAAAATGGATAAGACGGAAAACAACAGAATTTTACTTTTTTAGTCTTCTAATTCACCTGTTTACTTTCTTAATTCCATTTTGTTTATTCTTGTTTTGTATTTCCCTTTCATTTTTCATCTGGACATGGTGGTAAACGCTGCAAACGATAAAGGAGGATTTTCGGCCAGCCCATAGCCATGCACCGCGTCCCGCTACTCGCCGTTCGCACACAACGCATCTCTCGGCGAGTGGTTTAGGCGCTCGCCCGGCGACTTCCGTGTACCTCTTCTGCGCTTGCGCGTGTACCCACGCGTTCGTTTGTTGAGTACACACGCGCACGTTTAAGAAGACTTACGTTGCCTTCTTAACACGTAACTTTGTCCAGAACTGCGGTGGACGAATGAATGCCCCGTGTGGAACGACAGGAAAAGAGATTCTGCTAGGCATCGGTTGGAAGCTTAATTTTTTTTAAATATATTGAATGGTTTGAAAGGTTGAAATATACGGACACAAGCAGTGGAAAATTATTATTCCTTAGTTCATCTTTAAGCGTTTTATTGACTCAAATGAAGTTTTTGAGAGATTAATCTAACATATATTACAGTAAAATAAAGTTGACTAGATGAAATTAGTATAAATTGGTGAAAATATATTATATTGTGCTTTAAATCAATATTAATGAATTTAAGTGTTTTATTTATTAAAGGTGATAACGTTGGAATGTGCGGTGAATTTTCCCAGACTTCTTGTTACTTCTAATGAACTTTATCTTCCAACATTTTCCTGCCCTAATGAAGAACATAAACTGTCCACGAAGACGCAGGCCCTTAAGATTCACTAACAGATATGGTTGTTTAAATGGCAGGTGTGGTATGGGGCAGTAAAATGACCAGCAGGTGGAAGTGGAAGGGACTTCTCTTTATACTTTGTTTCGTCTCGGCCTTTTATACTCATTTTGCGTTAATTGTTAATCAATGGGTATTTTGACAGATGTGCATCCGATGTATTTATCGATGTTTTTATAAAAATAATTTAAAATGCAATAAAAAATAATACAATATAAAATCTCTGCAAAAAATCGTCAATGGAATCTCTTTATAGTCCTTAACGTTAAAATTAACAACGTGGAATTCAGCAAGATAACACTGATAGTGAAACTCAAATAAATTGATGAATTGATTGATTATTTCTTGCATCTCACTCGTTTTGAGAACAAAAAGGGTATTAAACATAATTTAATTTTTGTTTTCCTTATTTTAATCTTATACCATTTACAGTTTTTCGAAAATATGAGTTAAATATGAGCAAACATGATTAAACAATTTTTTCCCAAAAAGTCCCCATTTTTTTCTTTACATTTTTCTCGGTTATTTTTGTAAAAAAATTTGCAAGAATGTGACATTGCAAAAGTACAATAGTGATTGCCTTCACTAACGAAATGTTGTAGTAATTAGATATTTAAACAAGGCCATACAACTTTTTTTAAAAAAACGAAGCCTCTTCGCCTAATTTGTGTTTGAAGTAAAGGTGCCCTACGTTTTTATTCTCAAAATCGGGTTCAATTTTTTTCCTGGGATATATAGCCAAAGGACGCTTAAAAAAGGGCGCAAAATCTACTTTCGTTACCCTCTCTGAATTTTCAAAAATACCAAAAGTTACAAATAATATGAGAAAGTATGTGCTGTTACTAGTTAATACATTTCTGACGTCAATCTACTCATCCGAACCATTCGCTTTGCCGAAACGGCCGGACACCGGCCGTTAGTTGGGACCGTCGGAGTTCTACTGCAATAAGAAATGCGAACCGCGAAGCAATAAAGAACCACAAAAGATCGTATAAACACAGGGGGAGAGGCGCGCAGCTGGCCGCGTCCGATGTTTGCTCGATCAATATTCCGGGAAGACGCCACCGCGCGCCGCGAGTATCGCTGCTGCTGCGCGCGCGTCGCCGAAGCGTCTCGTCGTGTCACGTCGGCCCTCGCCGCCCCCGCCCCCGCCCNNNNCGGCGCCACCGCCCACGCAGCCCCGTGCCGCCGCGCCCTCGCGCTTCCGCGGCCCGCCGCCGCGCGCGCCACCGCCGCCGCCGCGCGCCACCCTTTGCCGTGTGCAGCGGGTTCGCGAAAACTCCGCATTATCGGAAGTTTCATTTGTTCATGGGAAGCTTAATGTTCCGTGGCGCGTACGAAAGGACCAAATCCGTAGAGAGCTTTATTTTGATTCAGTGGAATGGGGGATATTATTACACAATTTTGAAATTTTTACTTCAATATTTCCTCCTGCCCAGTTGCAATAACAAAGCTTTGATTGAAAAATAAAATGTATTCAAATCGAAGAATATCATCTAAATGCTGAGAAGATGATTTATTGTATTGTACATAATTTCCTAAAAGTAGTGCAATATAAAAATCTTATTAATAATTGAATACAAGTTATATGATACATGTTCATCATTAGCATTGCATCATATTTTTTTCTATTTGTATAATTGATGAATGGATACAGTTATTCTTAATTATGCAAAGCTTGCAATGTTTTTGGAACTTCAGCGTTCAGTGAGAACTAGTGTTTGACTCATCAATAAATCTATGAAAATTTGTGTGGGAAAGAAAATGTGAAGTACGTAAAAGAGAAGTTGTTCTGATGTTTAAGAATTAAACAAACATATAATTCAAAAGTCGAGTCAATGTTCACCTTAAAAACTCCTCTCTCTAGGCCGCATATTCTTTGCCTTTACTACAAATGGACAATTGACATACTATAACTGAGAAATACGGTGATGAGGTAATTACTGTTTCCTTATCACAATCTTTCTTATTTACCTTATTTTTTTTACTTATTCATAAACTTGTCCGCTTGTTTACTTCATTCATCACTTACTTATTAGCCAACTATAAAGGCCTACATAATGAGAAATTTCGTGGAGGAGAACTCCGGCTGCTCTAAACGGTAGTTTTTCGTGGTTTCTCCGAACAATACCATGCTAATTCTGTAGTAGTATTCGAACAAAAGGACCACAAACCGCGCGTGATCTTACCTTCCTATTCCTTCTACTATCATCTCCCGTTACACGACCACACTTACACTTACCTGCACTACTGCACATGTCGGGAGGCCAGTCAGGAACTTTAAAGATTGTCCCAGCTGTGGCGGTGGCCCAATGGAAGGCAGATACCTGGAAGCGGAAATTTCTCAAATGCTGAAGAGAAGATAGGCGCCAAATGACCTTATCCTGCACGGATAGAATCATCACCACCTCCCGGGTTAAAGCATTCTATTCTCTAACGGGTGTAATGATCACAGTTGTTGAAATGCCCGAAATCAATCAATCATTATAAGTATGCGAAGTATTCTTCAGGGAAGACCTCAGTTTCGACGGTTCGCAGCCACGCGCGCCACCGTCGCTCGCGCCATTCGCTTCGATGTCGATGAGGTTCGCTCATCGTTCTCGACAGCTAAAGTGTTTAACAATTGTTTTCAAATTGTGTATGAGGAGGACTAAACTTCTTAAAATTTAATATACTCGAATCAATGTTCGGCTTGAAAATGTGACCTCTTAAAGAGCATGTTATTGTGATTATTATAAATCTTCATCAAAATAATTTGATTAGATCCTTTACGGTACATTCACGTACTTCAATGGATAGCATAATGTAGACATATTGACCTATTTATGTGATAGAATATATTGTACTTCTAGTGTAACACTTGATGAAATAGTACTAATTATGATTAATAGTATATATTAATACACTACCTTTTTCAATAGTCAGGTTGAAACTTCCATTTTTGTAACAGAATTATTTCCATTTATAATTGTTTCTTGAAAATTATTTTGCAAGTTACTTTGTCGAGAGAAACCCATAAATGCATCGGTTAATTATTGTTCCATGTAATAAGTACCACAAATGTGCAACGTTCTCATGTAATTATATTGTGCTTTAAAATTTTTGCTAAAAGTCTCTTTCTTTTTCTTTTATAGCACCATTTATATGAATGATGTTTACTAGTCAGCTTTCGACATTTCGTTCTACGCTACCACATAGTATTGAATTACTTTTTACAGACTTTTTGTAATTTATGTAACTATCAAACCCGAAAAAAATTAATAATCTAGAAGCAAATTGATCTCAAGAAAAAGTTAAATTGTTTCCACTACAGTTTGTATATGCGGATTTTGTATGTACCAAATTAATTTAAACTTCACATAAAATAGAACGATGTGTGAACAGTAACTAAAAATTGTGTCATTGACTAAAAATTACATAAACTACAAGATGAATTTGAAGATTTAAATTGTATCTAAATGGTGTCTTTTCTTGGGACTATTAGGGAAAAGATGACATCAACACTTTTAGTATGTCGCTCAAGATGTATCTTGCGTTCTGGAAAACACTAAAAATACCAGAACAGCTGTGTCATGTCTAATGGAATAATGTCTTTCTGGACCTGTTTCTTCTGTTATTTCATTGTTCTCTCATTCGTTTTTTATCCAGAGAAACGAATGTTGATGTTAATACTTTGCTGGAATTACTTTGGTAATTAGCTTATTAATTCCCAATATTTACCAATATCTCACTAATATTTGCCAGTACTTAAGTATTGATTATGCATGTGACAGTCTTTCATTTCTCCTCCTCTTTCCGATCGATTTCTTGTTTTTGCCTTTCTCTCGTCCGTCTACTTACTTACATACTCACTTACTTTCTGTCAATATGTATGAATATATTTAAAAATGAATACCTCTTAGAGTTCAACGTTTTATAACATTTTTACATTATTTGCATACTTAACACTTTTATAATTTTAAATCGTAACATTAAATACCGAAAGAATGTTGTCAAAAACACTCTCTCACTGGCAATTCTTGATATAAACTAGTCTCGAAACAACGAGCGTTTTAATGACTTAAAAGAACAATTTTCATTAGTTTAGTATTTGAAATGTGTTTTTTGACGTTTGGATGCCCTTGCCTTCTACGGAATTGTAACGGGCTATAATAATAATAATAATAATAATAATAATAATAATAATAATATAATAATAATAATAATAATAATAATCGTAATCATAATAATAATAATCGTGTTAATAGTAATAATTGAAATTTGTGATGAAAGTTCATAATTTCTTTTGTAGTAGAACTTTTGGAATTGTAGACAGTTAGTGATAACCGCGCTAAATGCAAAAAATGGAATTCCGAGATAAATAAGAAATACATAAGAAATGGTTTTAAAAAGCTCGCGGGGCTTGACTAAAGCACAGTCTAGTGGCGACAATTTGAACTCCTAAGAATGCGAATTTCAGATAGCTCATTTTACACCGCATTGCGCTTGACACCACGCTTTTCAGCACAAAATGCAAATTTTCATATTTTGGCATTTCTCCCGGGTTTCATTTATGATCTACAATTGTTTCAAAACTCTCTTCTTGTTTTTCACTATTTTTAGGCATCGAATCGCCTTCTTTGACTTCTATTTTTGCACGTGAAGTTTCGCCGACTAGCTTTAATAATTTAATACCTTCGGGAAAAAAGGTTGAAACATTCAAAAACAATTTGCCTTAGCAGCTCCCTTAAAACTGAAAATCCTAATGTCAATAGTAGTTGTTTATTGCTTTAATGTAAATAACGATTAGCAAATAACGTTAAGTTTAGTTAGCCAACATTCTCTTGGTAGGGACAATCTTCAACATAGTTACAATCCATTTTGCACAGTGCTGTGTGCTGGTTTTATTGTGTGAGTTACAACCTTTTTGCTCCGAAGTATTCAATTGTTGTGTCTATTTTCGCAGAACAATGCAAGTATACTATCACAGAGTGTATATATGTATCATAAAAATTACTATTGGTCACAATATGCTATAATTATGATGTATAATTATTATGTTGCGCTTTGTTGAAGAAATAAATAAAATAAAAAGTCGAAAGTGAGAAATGAGTCTTAGGCGATATGGAACTTCGAGATTTATAACAGACATAAAACCTCAACTTATATCAAGTACCAAAATGTTTTCAAGTGCGATTGACTAGTACTTAAATTAATCAATTTAAGAACAATTTTCTGTGGTAGGTGCAGTGCAATATCTAAATTCGAATACTCAATAATATTTGAATTAGTAATAGTCTCTAATCACGATTTCAAAAAAGATATAAATGGAACTAAAAATAAAATATTAGGTGGTATTGCGGAACACCTGTTTTGGGAAGGCATTTAGTAGCGTTTTCATTAACAAAACCAGTGTCGAAGCTGATTATATTTTCTTCCACATAGATGAAAAGTGACGTGAAAGTGACATCTTGCCCCCAGACGGTCATTTACCAACAAATGAAAATGTCATAAGATGTTATATTTGGGCCTGACAAAGCGTATACTTAGAGATGTTTCTTGTGGAGAAGAATGCGTAGAAAGAGTTTACGTAAGACTTTAAGTAACTCAAATTACTTAGTACGCTAGACCGACATCGATTCTAATGAGCCAGATTTGGTCGAATGTGGCGTTTGTGTCACTCTCTTGTTCTCCATTGTCAAGCACGCGAGCTAACAAGCTCTCTGTATACGTTGGGTTAACTGTCTACTAACGAAGTGCCTTATATTCTGTAATTTTAATTTGCAAACGAAATTGCCATGTAATTTCAATTTATAATATCCCAATAGTTTCCAGATGCCTTTTTGGCGCAAATATTGTTGAATTAATTGTTGTATCCATGCCTAGTAAGGAGTAATTAACCAAAATATTATTCTGAATTTGAAAGTCATAAATATTTGTTAGTTACGTTGATTTATTTATAATTTGCTGAGAATAAAACTTTAAAGTGAAACTACATAATTAAGCACATAAATAATTATCTATAAAATAATGCCCTTTTCATGGAATTCACGATATTTGTTTTTTAGAGGGCGTAGAAAATACGCTAGTATGAAATAAATTATGTTATATGTTGATATAAGGTATACAAAATGTTTGGAGAACCATTTAAGATCATCTTAGTCCATTTAGTGCATAATGCATGAAACAATTTATGAATATTTTGTTTCAAAAAACACTGTTCTTCCGGTAATTCAACCATGTAAATGTGGAGTAGAAAAACAAAAAAGTATTCTCGTTGTCTGCTGAATTGTACACACTGAGCATATGTTATTTGATTAGTTATTACTCGAGTCTCTGGAGGCTAAACTGCAAGATGAAAGGGACATGAATAATTTATTTACTTCATAGCAGTGATTGCTTCAATGAAAAGGTCACATTATAAAATATATAAATTGAAGTAATGAAATCAGCTGTTCTTATAAAAAGAAAAATATATTTATTGATGAAAATTGTCAGTTCCTTGAAATAATTAATTTATATTATACACAATTATTAAAATATTCATGACAAGTGTATAATACACAGTATAAAATTAATTACACAAAGTGCCTCTTGAAGAATGTTTTATAGAAAATAATTTTAGAAAATTGTAAGGGCTTTTGGCATAGAGAAATATGAGAAAAGTTTGTGTCTGAATATTGATATTTTTGTCTTTTGACAACTGAGAAGTTTCTCCCTAGCGTTCTTTGAGTTTCGTTTTGTAGTATTACATTGAGTACATTACCTCACATCAATTACAATGCACTGTTTGTATATGTCTGCTCTTAAATGTTGTGATTAGCTTTTTTTAGAAAAGTAGCAATAAAATACTCAATATTACCTTACCTCGCTGCCTTTATGGGGGTCTATTGTTTCTCGTTTTGAACGTATCATTCATTTTCGCCTCTTAACATGAATTAAATTACCTAAGAGTTCGAAATGCAACCAAAACTAAACTAAACATCTTTCTAAAAATTCCAACTTTTTTTCAAAACATTTGTAAGCCATTTTTCTATTGTAACAAACAATACACTGAGGTTCTTGCTTAATACCATTTCCACTAGTAGAAAATGACAATTTTAGCATCACTAGAGACGGATATGTGAGGGTCGTTTTAAGAACGATTTTTTAAATGTATCTTCGGGATTTTGGCATCGCAAGAAAAGTAAATATATGTTTCTAAATTATTATCTATTCTAACAGAACTACTGAAACCCAAGAAAAGTACCGCAATAAACTCATTGACTTTATCTAAAGTATCGTAACTAATAATTAAATTCAAGGGAATACATATTAAGAGAAAAATGCAAATCTTGTAATAAGGGTATTTAAAAAAAACATTGTGGAGATCAATCTGTCAAGAGTCGCATCCTGAATTATCGAAGAAAGTTCTTGATTCAGTGAACATTCTCGGCATTATACGTACCAAAAAGTATAAGAGAGAGATCATCAAGCCCGTAGGCTACTTCGACAAAGGAAAACTATGTATCGTATTTAGTGTTCACAAAATACCACAATAACTTTCAACATAGCATCTTGAATAAAAAATATTGTAGAAGTAGTGTAATTTTATTTTATTTGTAAGTATATTGAGAAACGTATTTATATTGGCAAAAGCCGAATAGTATCACTAGCTTGTTGTGGACAAGAGATTAGTTCCAGTAAAAATGAAATTCTCGTAGAAATTAATTAGAAAAGAGTAAATACTTGTGGCTTCATTTTTTTGTTTCTTCATTCGATAGTTCACTTAGTTATCAAGGTGGATAAATAATGTGATTTTTCGAACAATTAGCTCTTGAGTATGTTTATTGTCTTTTCTGTAAACTTTTGATTTAGCCACATCCAAACCCGTGATATTTAATTCTTAGAAATCATTGAAATACGTAGAAAAAACATGAATTTGAAGTAATATAGAAATTTAACTAGTTCCACAATTCAGCAATAATTTCATTTCCATGTTCCACAAAATAAAATAATATTACAGGTTATCAGGGTAGAGAGCTAATAGGCGATTAAGTGCTCATTCTTGGCATTTCTGAGCGATAATATTGAGATTTCAAGATTGCTTCTCCCCTGCGGTATCTCATGCACCATCCCCACCCTATATCTTCCCCTTCTCCTGTCCATCTGATCTTGCCCTAGGGTCTCCCGGCCCTACATACTCCGGCCGTATATCCTCCTCTCCCCTTGCTTCCTGTCCATCCCTGAAGTGGAATTTGTAAATTGCTTAGTATTTTCCCCCTACATTCACAAGCTCACAACATTTCAAACTCGAGATTTCACTCCACAACACTGAATTCGAGCGGTTACCAGCACAACCGTCTGCCAAGGTTGACTTCAATCATGAATTTCCCCTGGAGAATCAGCGGCATCCCATACAACGACCTGTCGGACTTGGTCTCGCTCTTTGGAAAGGATTTAGCGTCTCTTTTACCTCCGTCCCGATGTGTTGTGTGCACAACCTCGGATTAGCAGTTTAGCCACGGCCATAACGGTAATGCGCGACGGAGACTCGCCGGTTCCCCGACGCCTTCCCTCCACCCCCTCACCCACCGAGTCCCACACCCACCTCACCCCACTCCACCGGCCCCCACATTCTCCGACACCCCACACTCCATTCCCACACACGCACCCATCCTCTTTCTATCTCTTCATCAACCCGACCCCTCCGTCCAGGTGATCCACGTCCCCCCAACCCCACATTTTCCTTTTCCTTCCCCCAAGTCCCCCGTCCACCCGCCACTTCAGCGTCGCTCCCCCCTCCCCCCGCGTGCATACGGTGGGTCGCCGCAGCGCTGTGGTGTGTTGCGGTGGTTTGCGCAAAACCGGTGTTGCGCAGGGGCCAGCGCAAAAAACGGCCGAGCGTAAGTAATGGGATAAGTGGCGACGGTCCCGCGGTTCTGCGTGTCGCGGGGAACCAATCAATTGCCGCGTTTCTTGTGCGCGGTTCCGCGCTCCCGCCAGCCCGCCGGCCCGCCGGCCTCGCGCCGCGCGCTTTCGGTCAGGTTTTTGTTTTGTTTATTGCGTTCCTTCGCCTCGTTTGTCGTCGCTTTATCGATGTCATAGTTCGGCCGAGCTGCTCCGCTTTGGAATTCGTGACGTCTCATTTGAACTCGTGGTTTTCTTTTTTTTCTATCTTTCGATTTAATTTTTCATTCTTTTTCTGGGGTATTTTATTAGTAATATGCGAATCAGATTGTTCCGATAACTTGCCTCACGATCTGAAAGCAATTTCGTACGGGTAACTATCAAATTACGATCTCGGACACATTGGCACAAAAATGTGTGATCTTAAATTTCTGCAAAACTCGAAACCTTAATCGATTCTCTCCTTTTTTGAATACCCAGCCTGAACATCTGTATCAGATAATGTCGACGAGATGAAACAGCATCCATCTGGGATTTCAGGTAGATGTAATTGTCACTCGGCCGTGTACTAGCAGGGCAACGGGTATGCGACCGCACAAGGTCCTGCAAACAAATAATTTCCATTACAATCTTTCAAATTTATGACGTACACATTAAACTTTGTATGTATTAACATGTACCATTGTGTATGCATTTGATTTACAAAGAAGAACATATGTAGCAAAGGTTTTTCTCCATTACGTGAAGGAAACCCGACCACAATGGAATACTGATAGAATACGGAATGACGTAGCATGTGGGCGTGGAACAATAATACCAAGGTAACCCGATCGCGTGTACTTACTTTGATCGCGTCTCGCCTCGCCTCGCCTCTCCTTCCGCCGCCGAGGGAGGACCGAGGAGCGGCCGAGCGCCAAGGCTCCGGGGCATTCTCCGCTGGCCGGTCAAGTGAAACCGGTGAGAACCTTCGCCGGCCGGGTCCCTCCGAGATTCGAACTCCAGACAGTTGGCGGTGGCCTTCAAAAGTAAATTGAATTAGAACAGTTAGTAGGTTACGTGTAAGCAGGCGGCGGCTGCTTGTTTGAAATCGGCGCGGAGGTGTCAGTCCTCTCCGATTTCACTGGCCACCGCCTGGCCGGAGCGGGGAGAGGAATTAGCGATAGGAGGCGAGGTGTGGATATGGGACGGAGTTTCAGACCCGGATCTATCAGGTACTTTCTTGTCTGAGCTTCATAATGGGAGTTTCACTTTCTCATTCTTTGCCTCTGACGCAAAACCTGAGTCAGACTAACATTCCGAAAATTGCACGCTTATATAGATTACAGGTTGCTTCAATTACCGCTATTTCCAATTTCCTGATCTGAATTATTAATAATTATTAATATTCCACTGGAGTGCTAGAAAAAACCCTAATGAATATCTATACAAATTCATTTAAATGTATAATCTATCGCCGTTTTTATTTTGTTTTGTACTGCATAATTTGCATAATATGTGCACTTAGTCTTGTTCTTAAATAACAGTTTAAATTAAAAAATTCAAATGTAATTTACCAAAAAGAAAATCAAACCCGTGTCACGATGTGTTCTCATTTAAAACAACTAAGTTAAAGAGAACATTATTTTCTACAAAAACACCACAAGTTTCGTAATGAACATTTACGATTTGAGTACCATTTTCTACCAAACTATTTCATCAGAACTGGCCCTTCGGACACGATTTATTTATTAATTGGTTTTTCTGGACGCGTCAACTACAAATGCCTTCGGTTCCATAAGTGTAGTGTATGTTTTAGCGCGTTGGGGGGGGGTGAACTTCCCCGCAGGATGGTGAGATCTGATCTTTTTCCCAACCAGGTGAGAGGGGCACTGCCCCAGCCGGTTTGAGCTCTAAGCTTCCACTGGTGTCCCGTGGTAGTGTAGTGCATGTAAGTGTCAAAGGAAGAAAGTAGTGGTGTCTGGTCAAGGAGGAGGAAAGAAGGATGGGCGTGGTTGTTTGGAAAATGCCCCAGCATTCGCCTGGACCTTCTAGCAGAGCAGCCGGCCGCTAGAATTCTCCTTCAGGCAGCGGCCGAATTTGGACCAGCTAAAAAGCTAGTCTCGAATATCCTACCACCGTTTGAACTCGAACCCTAGGACTCCCAGTCAGATGCACTGTTGTGACATCAATTGATACCTTGAGCTCCCAAGCCGATTTCAGACGCGTGTGAATCACAGAAATTATTCCATTGCTTATTTTGTGCATTTTTTATGTTTTTATTCTGTTCAATTAATCTCTAAGCTCTCATTGCACATCACCCAGTACATCACATCGTATTACGTGACCTTCGCGATCTCTCCCTGTTCTTCCATTCTCTACATGCACTACCGACCTCTTATGTCTCTTTCTATCACCTCTCCACGTCTCTCCTCGTATTATTATGTCAAGTCTGGCGACCTTCAACGCCCATCGACTTTTGATATCGCTCAGAAAATTATTTATGAAGACAGGGAGTTCCGCATAGCACAACAATAAAGAACGAATAAAGCACTTTATAGTCCATTTCGACTACAATAAAACGTTTATCGTCCGTTTTGTATACATGTGAAACACTAAGTGATAGAATGCATCTGATCTGTCTGTCACTATGTCAATTTGTCATTTCTGTAGGATAACGCGGTGACTTATAAATGTAGGGAGATAACTATAACGTTCCTGTTTAATAAGTACGCGTACTTAC
>BOPP01000009.1:2102508-2122954 GCA_017312745.1 Gryllus bimaculatus | reverse complement strand
CGGGCGGCAGCGGGGCGGCGTGGGCCGCGCGAGCGAGCTGTTCGCGTGCCCGCCCCGCCGGCGACGGAAGACAATGCGTGACCCAGCCCTCGCCCGCCGGCTGCGCGGAGGCACCCACAGTGTCTCTATCTGGAGGGACTCCCTCAGCGCCGCCGGCCTGCAACAGCTTGCCACAAGAAGAAAGTCAATGCGGGTTCATGGATGGGATCAGACGGATGATCCGCGTCATCCAGTTGAAACAGAATAACATGGGAAGGATCTTATTTAAACCAGGTTCTATAGAAAACTACATTTTTTCTCAATGCCGTAACGTATAAAGTGATTACCGCTCTGCCTGTCTCCTTGCCCTAATGAGCCCAGTCTCTCTGCCGCCTCTCGCGTCTATCGCCGACGACGCGCTCGTTCTATCTTAAACTTAGCATGCATATGGGCCCATCTACTGTAGTCTGACCCTTCATTAATTATGCTACACACTATATCTACATTGTCGTGAATCAGCAAGTCGTGCATTCTGTACCGTAGAGGCTCCGAATTCGGATAGGCCTTATCCTAATAGAGATCGCAAATGCACTAATGTTGACATCGTCTAAAGATTGATAGTTTAGATATTTAGTCATATCTTAATGTTTCGTTATGTAATACTATAACGTTAATATTTACGTTTTATGCAATAATACTCCTACTATATGAACACCATAGTTAAACTTTGAAAAAAATCAAGATTTATAGATTTATAATATGATTTTCGA
Source organism: Gryllus bimaculatus (assembly GCA_017312745.1). Lineage (NCBI taxonomy): Eukaryota > Metazoa > Arthropoda > Insecta > Orthoptera > Gryllidae > Gryllus > Gryllus bimaculatus. Next base: position 2,122,205 of record BOPP01000009.1, on the reverse strand, counting down.
AGAGACCTACTTTCGATTAGCATTAAAGCAAGAAGCGATGAGTTTACGATAACGAGGATCAATTTATCATTCATTATAATTAATAGAAAAACTTACATAGCTCCAGAATAATATTTTTAGAGTGAATCACTATATCTACGCAGTCTATTGTGTATTAATAGTTACATTTAAATTGACTTTTAGCAAATTATTACACTAAGCTTCTATCTCTTACATTGAAAGTCGATCAAGGTCAATATTACTAATCCTCGAACTATATTATTAGATCCGACGTAATTGGTAAGTACTTCAGCTTCGCGCTGAGTCAGTTTATTTCACTGTTGTTTCAAGTAGTTTATTCAAGTACTCTAAGTATGTCAGACGATGATATACTATCTTTACTTGATTTATTCAATTAGCATAAAATCAATACATGTGTTCGAATTATACCTTAGATCAAACGATGTTGTTCCTTTAGGTATTTTCTACGATTTATGCTCTATTATCCATTATGGTCGTCTATATTTATATTATCCTTATTAATTCCTTTATTTACCGCGTCATATGCTGTGGCAAACTACAACTGCATCCATGTACAAAGTGACTTGTTGCATAGTCGTTAATTACCTCCTGCGTGGTTAAGTAGAGCGATGCACGACCTCCATTTCAATTGACAGCTGCTATATGCCAATGAGCTTATAGCGACTAACCTAGCGCCCTTCGCTTATCTGCTCGATCGAAAACGGTCACTGTACAAGAACGCGAGTAGCCACGTATGTGGACAACAGTGAACTACCAGCTCATTTTCGCGCGCAGATCATCCCTGCTGGATGGCATTTTCCAGGATCTCCTAGCAGCCACATTCGCTCCCCATTCGGATAGTCCAGCAAGAAGCTTCTGTCCTAAATTGTAGTGTCTAGACAATCCGAGGACACATTCAAGACCTTCACAGCTGTATTCTCGATCTTAGAGAACCTATACATTCTAAGAGCAGTAATTCTCAATATCGTAAATGATGATCTATTACATATCTTTACTTCGATGAAACGAGCATACTTATGTCAAGATACTGCGTTACACTGTAAAAGTGATTCTAACACTCATCCAACTAGAGACAGCTCTTTACGTAAGCCATGCTACTCATTCACAGTCTCATTATTGGCGTTTCATCGTTTTGAAGTTGACGCTGTCATTACAATCATTCTTCAGACTACTACGAGAGAAATGAACGAATTCACAACAAATCCGTAACTTTATGCGATATATCTTCAACGTGTCAGGAAAATGCATAGTCTAGAAAGCATTACCACAGTATTCTTAAAGAGAAACAAATATATTCTTTAATCTCCACTCTCATGAAATGAGCCATCGGATAATACTACCTTTCTAAAGGAGATTGGGTTTCTGCTCTAATCGATTTAGTAAATAAACTAGCATTTTCTCTCAGAAATATAGTATGGAAACGATAAAGATCTCACCTGCAGATAATACTTCTTGACACATTTGAATTCCCTGGTTATGCTTAATCCCTAGCTATCGCAGCACATGTGCTAAATTTACAAGAAATATCATAACGCAGCAATGTCCTCGCGAGCTAATGTATAGCGCGGTACTCACATCAAACCGCGTCAATTGGTCAGATCGACTTGTGATATAAGCCGCGCCATCGCGTGACCTCGTTCACCGCCCAAGTAATCACCAGCATAACTCCGGTCATTATGACGTACTACTGCAAGCGCTTCCGCAGTTGCGGGCTCCGCTTCTAGCCACCCGCGGCGGGAGCGCTTACGACTGATCGTAACTCCCGGCGCAGAGGCATGCGGGCGCTGCAGCTGGGACCACAGGCTAGCCTCTCGTAAACAGTGTCGTCAGTGCCGTATATAGCCAGATTCCGTCTACTATCACCCACTGTGCCTCCCCGGCACGCCACCTGCCCACCGTCGCCTGCACGACCCTCATCGACGGCACCCCGCATTCAGCCCCGCCCTGTACGAATTAAACGCCGGCTGACTCACTGACGATCTCTACGCTGAAACAGCGATGCTATACCATAGCGCGCACTAGCCACGGACAATAGATGAGCCGCTTGGGTGAGGACGACACATGGGCTATCTGCAAATGCACACCCAAATAATTATGATGAACCGCCAACTTGTCATCGTCAATCAGATAAGGCTATTTCATGGCTACCACAGCGCCTCCGATAGTGACGTACTATTATATTATACTATATATGTTATCACCTAATACTAAGTGCACAATGCTGAAATAGAAGCCGAACTTAAACTAACTATATATCTATTAGTATATCTATAACGCCGGATTTAAAGCTAATAGCTTCTAATTTTTAGTTCAGAATCTAACTGACCTTCTATGCACTTAATCTCCCATCTACTTAGTCTACGTCATCTATATAAAATTAAACTGATACATTACCAAATCGCCAGTACCTTTTCATAGAGCAACGACCTTACCAAACATAGTCGCATATAATGAAAGTTATTAATTACATTTAATTGCGATGTCTTCTCCATATTGTCAGCATACCATATTACCCTTAGCACGAGAACCTACTACTCTGATTAGGATTTCTCTACATCGATAACTCAGTAAAGCATATTTAATTCAGTAAAGTGTTAGTTGCGTGACCAGTCAGTGATTTCCCCACCCATTTCGATCGAATAACTATCAAAAAATGGAATACTTACTACGTAAGTTACACTCCGCATGTGTGAAATTTATTATTACTGTCTCGCCGAGTCGCTACGCGCCGCGACGTTGCTACACATCTGCCATCCACTCCAACTCATATCCACTTCATATTCTCTACAACTCACAAAGATCGCGATCATCTCTACGTCCCCCGCTTCGACAAACTACCATTCTTACTCAAACCTCACATCGAGCAGAGAAGCTATACTTAACGCCACAGTGTAGATATATTACCATGATGCATCAGAGATCTAACCCACTTACCAGTATACAAATCCGTAATTATCTTATGACCGTTAGGTGTCAACTATTAGGATTAAAATTGTCTCTATTCAGATATTTACTACTGATACACTGCTGAACTTAATAAAATATCAGAATGAACACACGTCTGATTTTTGTCTATCAGTCATACTAGCATTCTCGAAGAAAATTTCGTACCACGCTATAAATCAATATACTTAGCTACTATAACTATATAATTATATAATGATAAACAGTTTACAAAGAGAATACTATATAACAATGAACATATCATATATATTGGTAAAAAAGTATGACTTACTCAAATCATTCACACTATCCTATTCATACTCCATCTATTCTGATACCTGACAACAACTACTCTAAGTCATAACGTATCCAGAATTTCGTTATTAACAAGACTAGGCCTTTGCCCGCTAAAGACAGATCTTTGACTCTGCATCTATGTGTGGGCATGATAATAAACCACCCACTTCCACAAAGCGGACCAAACCAAACAGCACCATTAAGACACCAATTTACATATTGTTCATTGTTTGCAACAAATAACAGTAGTTTTAATCATATGAATTTCTTAACAACGACTTACGAAGCGAACCGTCCGCCTAGAAACTTTACCATGCGCATACGCGAAGACAGCACTATCCTCACAGCATATTATCAATATAACGTCAAAAGAGAGCCTGTAATTCGAAGTCCTACGTGTACTACTTCATCGCCACTTATTCACGACGAGTCCCATAGTCCATTTAGATCCCACAGCTGTCGTGACATACGTCTACTTCCATAGAATATGCGCATGCCACGGATCACCAATGCTACATACATCAGTGTGACTGCAAGATCTCTGTCCTCTCTCGATATAAGTAATTATTACTCACCAATAAAAATGGATATCCGAACACCTTATTATATGTTATACTATTTCACACCACACTAATCTAGATACAAAATATCCTCATTTTATTCATCTTTATGTGAGACATATAAACAATGTATTATAGGTCCTTTCCTCTCATCTGCTTCACTGTACTACTTGCAGGTGTGCGTGTATCAGTTTCGTGAGTCATCACGAGACTCCACGAGAACAATCCGCATCAGTTCAAGATATATATTCACTCAACGTATATTTACAAGCATTTCGATAGTATCAGATATAGTGATAATTAAACAATGTGTTTGCGCTCATTTTACACACCTAGTCGTTGCTATCTTACACAGCATTCTGCCGGTTCGCACAGGCCGCGATGTCTGGATCGGAGTATCAACAGTGATCCTCCTGTAACATGTATGTTCCGCCCCTAGGCAGCAGTTCTGTTTTGCCTTAGCGCAGGTGCCACGCTTGCAGCCTGGCGGGGGGAACACACATTGTCGCGGAAACAGGCCTTGAGCTGCTAGATGCTGTGTTCCGCTGCCGGCATGCGGTGCCGGCCTCCGTGCGGATGATGACCTGCAGATCGAAGAGCACGTTGCCACACCGGTGGCGCACTTGAGTCGCGCGTGCGCTGGAACGTGTGCGTCCGACGAGTGCCCGTTGCCAGAGCCGTGCTGCGACTGCGTGCGGTTGGAGCAAGCCAACGGCAGAGTGTGTGGCTGGTAGAGGCGGTGCCGGCGAGTCGCGCGCCGCGGGAGTACGACACTCGAGTACGTCCGCGAGCCGCTTGCGGTGGGCGGCGGTGAAAGCAGGGCGTGGGTGTTGCTGCGTATTGACACCGCCGTGTAGGCCAAAATTAGTTATCGCTGACTGAGCGAAGACGCTGCCGCCTTGGCGCTGGCGTGAGCGCTCGCACGAGTCGAGCCTAGTGCGCCCGTCTGGCCGCCCGATGCGTTACACGCTCGCCGCTGCCGCTGCCCATGGTCTCTGGGGAGAGCCGATGGTGGCAGGTCGCACCTGGTTTCGTACGCGCTGCGCCCATGGAGTTGGCTGATAGACGTCGGTTCTTTTGTGTTGTCGCGTGGGCGCGTTCGGGCATGCGGATGCCCTGAGTCCATGTAAGTAAGTAATAGCTGTTTCGCGGCTAGTGGGTTGAGATCTGTCTGTTTGGCTTGCTGACTAGACACGAGATCCATTATGGCCGCGTGACACGTCGCTTGCCTGGCTTGCAGTAGTCGTAGTCATCCAGTGCTGGACTGCGGTCTTGTCATATATCATGTCATCTGGGAGTTGCGTACAGCAGTGATGTGCGTGTGTGTGCGTGTGGTGTGTTCCGAGTAAGGGACTATGAGGCGGTGGGCGATGCGCTACGTAGGACAAGAATGAACAGAACGCGGGTCGATTGTCGCTCGTCTTGTTAGGCTCCGGGCCCTGTTTACCGCCCCTATGTCCCCTGTACCCAGTCGGCAGATTGAAGGCGCTACGAGTATGACTGCGAGAAGATGAGCAGTCCGTCGGAGCAGACGTGCGCGTTAGTGACATCCCTGGCTCAGTGTGGCGGTGAATCTCGGGCAGCCTAGCTGCTAGTGATGCAGGTTAGTAAGACCCGTCGCCCTGCGTCGTTCAGATCGTAGATGCTCTGGCCGGTCATTCTGAGAGCACGCAGATCTGAGTGTGCAGCCAACATTCGTTTCCTTCAGCCACTGGATCATGCCGACTTATCAACTCTAGACGTGGAAGACGTGGCGCTTGTCTGCGTGTTGCGCTTCGTGCTTGAAACGCACCGTTTCTTCCAGCGGCTCATCTTTGCTACGCAACAGCAGGAGCTCTAGCGATCTATGCGTCAGAATACAGCTTTCTCTCCACGCTACATTTCTCTACTCTTATACAGATAATCGTTATTCGTACAATACGATGACATATAGCTGACATACAAGTAGATTGAGTCCGTTATAAAAACGATATTTAGTTTCATTATCACCAAGTATTTACTATAAGATGACATGCCCAAGTATAAATTATGTTGAGCTAGTCGTCTATGCTGATATTGTAGAGCTTCTTGCGCAGATGTAACGAAGAAAGTCGGATGCCGCATGATACCATGATAGCAATCGCTAATTTGATCAAGACATGTGATTATTGTGTTCTGGGCCCTGTCGAGTTATAAGAGTTTGAAGACCACGCAATACTGACTGAGCTTCTATATATATGGAAGAGATTTCGATGGAAATCGTGTATCTATCTCGATAATACTCATGGTTTCGAGTTACCAAATTATCGCGAGAAAAGTAGTGTTTAGACTACTAATACAATCAATAATACATCTACAGTGACCGACATTTGTAGTAATTCGTGTGATTTACCGTACATCAGTATTAACTTCATAATGTAGTAGAGTGCTGCACATGAAGAGGAATTTCTATTATGAATTTTACCAAGATTCTACTATCACTTAATAACAAGATAAAATTATAAATATAGCTCACGAATTACGGTTGAGTCGGATTAAATTCTGAATCTACAATAGTGAGAGTGATGTCTGCATAGCATAAAGGTAACAACAAAAGTATCACATCCCAGCATTGAACAGACTGATTCGTGCAATACGAACATAACTGAACTTATTGTCTTATAAACCATAAGAAGTGATATGAGCTATCACAAATAATCGAATATTCTATATATCTAATCATACCATTTGGATATTTCACGCTCATGTTAAAGCGAAGCGACAGATATATTGTGCTCTCTTAGAAGGAAACAACTTCAAATTAATTATATTATATAGTTATTAAGTAATCAGAATTATAGCATGATATTTCTTACAGAAATCACAAATCATTGTTAGATAATTGTCATATGCTAGCTCTACTACACTCATTAAGACTTTCGTCTTTCGTGTTAATCTGTGTATCCTCAGTACTGTTTCTATAACCAATCTCAAAAGTGCACGCATTAAAGTGTTTCAATTATTGTTGACCAAGAGACAGCCCACTCGACAGTGGCTGCGTTCCTTCTCCTTGTAGATGTCTCCATAGCAACAGTCCTGTGTGTTTTAACCTCTCCTTACTCCCAACACGACGTAATGCGTAAAATGCCATACGACCACGTTCGTTGCTTGTCCCATCAAAAGGGCGTAGCGATGTCTACGAGCAAAACGCTCTAAATAATAGTAGGCTCTATTTATCACACAACTTTTTGAACAATGGCTATAATCCCAATGTATTCCTCATTTACAAGAATTCCTATATCTCTTATCCATTCTCAGATATCAAATGATACTCTCTCAATACCGAGCATCGAGTATGTTTACGTACCTATGCGTGTCGTTCTTCAGTATACAACCCTATTTACAAGTGATAAAGAGCTCATGTGGTGCGAAGTCAAGACAAGATAATTTTATTAGATTTAGTAGTGATGTCAACAAGACAAGCAAGTATATGCTTTCGTTTTTCCATGACATATTAACACACAGATAGCATTCTAGCTCTACACCATACAACAGCCACTCGTTCAAAATAAAACAACTTAAAAATATTCAATCACCTCTCATTAATGGACTACTTCAGCTATAAACTGAACCTCGCAATCTATTAATAACATCGATATCAATTTTTATGAAATAGCTGGTGCTAATTAGATCAACTTGTTATCATAACCTTCCTATTATTATATATTCCTTAGTGATTAATATTGATTTATCTTCTATCTCATTTCATAGTGTAAGTATACACTTCACTCTACGTGATTCTGTAACAGTACTAGATATATGGATACTTAATGTACTTTATCCTTCACAGTTTTACCAAATTTATATAAAACGTCGAATGATTTCCATTGCCAGTCATTTCTCGTGTACACGTAGTCTTAGGATTGTGACATGTAGTGAAGATGTCTGATTAGTGCTCGATCAATATCGCTCGCTTATCAACCACGTAGGTTGACTTTACAGACGATGGATCTGGTGCTAGTCTATTGATGACACATAAACACATCACTTATTTATGTAATTCTCTTACATTCGTGATATAAGCAGCGCATTTGACACTTACCACAAGGCATATAGCGACCAGACGCATACTTGCAATATGTGTTGTAGCTTGCGTTGGCTAAAAATTGTTCGCGTGGTTCGGTTCGTGTCAAAGGGTTAGCGACGCCATGTAGATATTCGAAGAGTGTGAGCATCTAGAAGAGTAATGAGTCTGTTCGGTGCAGTTTCTGATTTGTCGCTTCCTCTGAAGAAGGTCTACCAGTCATGACCTCTAATGTGAGTGTCCATGGAAATGTGACATTATTGCCGAATCAGAAAATAGTGCAGACATTAGTACTCCTATGTTCATACATGACTCAAAATAATCCTATATATGATTTGACGATATTTTCTTGATCAGCTTATTCATTCAGATACATTCTTGATTACCGAAACAACTATCGGTATCTTGGGTTGATTATTTCCGAAAGATAAATGTAGTTTGTATTTATTTTAAAATACGAAGTAATATAACAAGATTAGTTGTGGTATGTTCATTCTTTTTTTACGTCTCATCTTACATAGTCCTTTTTTAAAAGACTGTTTTTCACAACATTACTCAAAACAGTAAGAAGATCCAGGATATGTTTAAATTTGATAGTGATTTGGTGTCGTACTCACCTTATTATAGCTCCTATTCGCTGATTAATTCTTGCCGATCTCTTTACGATTATATGTTATTAATGTCGAACGCGAGATCTCAAAGTCAACGTATCCAAATCATCCAGTCATTATCCTGATGCAATTAGACAGAACATATAGCTTGTCGTTTCAGAAATCAGCCTCTACGCTAATTTTCCAGTAGCACAAGGCCCTTGCTTGTGCAGTTCTATACAAGCAAACCCTCGCCATAGATCACATACTATGCATAAGTCTCGCTCAGTCTCATTGCAGAACAGCAATTAGGATTCAAACCGCTGCGTCCAGATGTCTCTCCGCCATTTTCCGTCAGCATATCTCTCGCAGGAATAGCTGACGTCCAGCGAATTCCTAAAAGTGCAACGGTAGAAAAAGTCGCAGAGCAGAACGTACGAGCGTAGAGCTCGGTTCAAAGAAAAGTAACTAATGTGTATTGCTCACGTTCATTTTGTTTCACTTCAGAGACGAGACATGACGACTACGTCTGAGATTGCCAAGTGTGTCAGTAGATATGTGTCAGTGGTCAACAAGTTGGCATGATGAGCGATCCGCAGCAATGACCATGATGCCCTCTGGTTGGTTGAAAAAAACCTAGGAGCAGAGGGCATCGACAGGCGGTGGCATTTTTCAGGAATGGTTATCAACCGATGACTTGTCTAAACGATACCATGGAATAGAGCCCCATAGCGAATCTTCCCCGATCTGCGCGCGATCGGATCGTCGATCGAACGGACTACGTGTGGGTCCGCACTTCGCCGAGAACGAATACTCCATCCGAGACGCCTGAGAACTCGCGCCAGGGCGGCCGGCAGAGTAGACGGACAGACAGGCCCGCAGGCGTCACCTGCGCGCAACCTCCGCGACTGCGCTGCTATCGCAGACTCTTACGGACGCGCATCGCGCGCCAACGCGCCTGCCGCGGCGGCCAGCACGGCGAGTCAGAGCATGAGAACAGGGCACAAAGATCTACTGGTCAAAGCTGCAGCGACGAGACAGACCTCATCGCCCGAACCCGCGACAAGTCACGTCACCACTCCAGACATGCACCAAGACCTCGAGCGATCAAGCTCGACTCTGCGACGTCGTCTTGGCGTCGACGACCACGAGTCTTCGCTATTCCGTTCATCGAGTGAGCGACCACATCGCACTCCAGCCCTCACGCCACATACAGTGTGCCAACGAATGGAATAGAACATGAATATGCTTCGTCTTGCAGCCGAGGTCCCAAGCATTAGACCTAAGCATTGTATGATTCAGTGCGGTCACCGTCGCGCAGTGTTTCGTCCGCGGTAATTACGAGAATCGGTTCGTTGTTGACGTCTTCGCTCCGATCGCCTCGACTTCTCCGTCGCTGTGAGCCACCGGCCTCCCGTGCGGCTGCATGCAGCTCCTGCGTGCAACTTCGCCTCGACCCGGAGCGGCAACCTGCCCCACTCCTGGTCTATATTTTCATCCAAAGGTACCGTCTTAATCCAAGATACCTGTTCGTCTCCCAGCATGCAGGGAACGACGGAAGAAGCCATCAAATATACCTGAACCGTAAGTTCTCTTTATAAGGTGAATATTGAGAGTAAAAAATAAATGGGTTTAGATGTTTAGCAGCCCATATGGTGCGCAATTTGACATGAAAAATTTCACCATTTCAGGCTTTGTCAGCAGCGGGCAATTTTACATATTTTTCAAGAGCCATCTTATATACACCAATAGTACGAGTCGAATGAGTTTCTAAGAAGTGTATCATTTTTTTAAATCTACATTGAGCCATCACTACTCCCATCACAGTCTCGATTCAATTCCTGATCTTCGAAACGCCAGATTCTAACAACAAAACGATATCTTAAAAAAGATATTAATTACATTTAATTCGCTTGTCTTCTCCATTTTACATCCAATTAGAACGCGGAACCATTACGAAGACTCCAAGTAAACTCAGGGAACTGCTATTAATGCATTAAATGTGTTTGCGTGACCGTCATAATTCTCGATATCGATCGATGACAAAAAATAAATGACCACCGTAAGGACACTCCGAGGTGGAATTATTAACGGGTCACGCCCGGCGCACCGCGCCGCGTTGCTCCACGCCATCCACTCCACTCCACTCCACTCCACTCCACTTCACTCCACTCCAATCCGTACCTCTCTCGGCCTCTTTCGCAAACCTTCTTCCCCGCACATACACAGTGCAACTACGGCGCACAGTGCAGATATTTCTCACTCTGCTCGGTCTAAAGCCCACTTATCAGTTTCATCGTTGTTTTATTGGTCACTAGCGGATTTCTTTCGATATTTTCAAAAGTGTTGAAATGTTTATGTTGAAATTATTATTGTTCAGTAAAAAATGGTCGAAGGTTTGAGTATAGGTTTTGATTTGAAGGCTTATGGAAAACGTTTGCAATTTCAGTATTTCTTTCCTTCGTGTGGTAGAAGGCTCCGAGACTTCACGCTATGATTTTTTTGCGTGCGTGTATCTATAAATTAGTATTCCAGAGACAGGTTGTCCTAATCAGTTGTTTTCAGGAATTCCTCCGCAAAATTCTTTGCGAATGTCGAAGCAATACACGATGGAGAGGTGGGATCAACTAATGTGTTTGCAGAGCCTCTGAAAGGGAGACCAGCTATACTTTTCATGGTTTCTCCGATCAACACCAGGTGAATGCCACGTGAAGGCGAATGTTCCTTAAGAAACGGGCCACGGACAGCGCGCGATCTTTCATTCCTCTTACTTGACTTATTCTCATCCTTTACTTACACACACACGTACATACACTACCGCACATGCCAGGAGACTGGTCGGGAGATTTGAGCTTGTCCCGGTTGAGGTGGTGCCCCGCTGGTGGCAGATACCTGGTAGGGTATAACCTCGCTAGCAGATGGTAGGTCGGCGCCTGATACTACCATCTAGCGAGAAGGTCACCGCCACCTCCTGAGGGAAAATATGCACTACACTTACCGCACTGATGACTTATGCAGTTAACACGCCCGGAATTACTCATCAATCAATCAATCAATCGAAGCAATACTTTCGACGTCGTGACATAGCGCCCGATGTTTACTACATGAAATCCTCGTTTTCGTGCTTTGAGTCGAGCGATGGTCCGATCACCCTTATCGATTCCATTGATACTCCATCGATTGCGAAATTTTTGGCCAAGCGTCGGTGATCCAGAATGTAGATTAACAGCTGCTTGCCCCAAGACACTGTTTCATCGTGGGCAGAAATAAACACACACACACACCCACAAGCACAAACGCACACAATTAGACCCAATTTAGATGCTTCATTTGGCAAACAAATTCAGGAGTTTTAACGAACTCGCACAGCGAATCTGCCGCCTTAGAAGCTTCCATGCGCATACGCGAGCGCACTAAAACTCCAGAAATCGTTCGTCAAAAGAAGCCTGTAAATCGAGTCTTACGTGTCCTTCTCGATCACGACATGTCCAGAGACCGTACTTCAGGAATCAGGGTCCCAAGTCAATCAATGGACTGGGTCTCTCTCCCTGTTAGTAATTGAACCCAAAAAACTGAACAAAATGTTAATATTTAACACAATTATGTAAAATAATTATTTAATATTTTTTTTTAAAATCTGTTTTATAATTTCCACTTACTTGTAGTTTTTATTTCAGTAATCCCAACATTTCAAAATACGAATTAAATAAATATATTTAAAATGATATTTAGTACAATAATTAAAAATTGTTTTCCCATTTTCATAGCCTATTTTTTTAAACATTCTGGGGCCATATTTTAGTAGTATCAACAGTGGATCCTCTGAAATTATGTCCCTAGGCAGCTATCTAGTTTGCCTAGGCGGCAGTCCAACCCTTGCAGCCGGGAACGACGACATGTCGCGAAACCAGCCGGGAGCTTAGAGCTTGTTCCGCCCGAGGCGGTGCCCCTCCGGCGGAGATACCTGAAGAGCAAAACCCTCACAATCCGCCGACTAGGTCCGCGCCGTGGAACGTTTTCGTCCGAACGCCTTCGAGAGCGTTGCACTGCGCGGCGGAGGGAGCAACGGCAGAGGTGGCTGGCGGGAGAGGCGGCCGCGAGTCGCCCGATTACGGACACTCGATATGTCCGCGAGCCGTCGGTAGCAGGTGTGGCTCTATTAACCGCGGTAGCAATTTAGATTATCGCGACTGACAACGCTGCCGCCGTCCGCGGGGAGGGTTGCGATCGACAGCCAGTCGCCCCGGTGCGGCGCGGCGACGGCACACCCGCCCCGCTCCGCTCCCACGTCTTCGGAGCGGAGCGCCCGGGTTCGTACCTCGCCCATGGATTGGATAATCGGTTATTTTGTGTTTCCGGGCGCGTCGGATGCTATGCTCGTTAGTCCCATAAGTGTAATGTATGTTACGTCCTGAGGGGTGGAGATGTTCTTTTCTTGCTACAACACGAGATCCATCACCGACATACACGTCGGCTTGCTTGCTCTCAAGTATCTCCACCAGTGCGGCTGGTCTTTCGATATGTCATGGTCTGTATTGCTTACAAGCTAATGTGTGTGTGTGCGTGTGTGTGTGAGTAAGGATAGTGGAATGGGCAAGGACAAGAAAGGAAGGAACGCTCGATTGTCCGTTTGTTAAGACTCTTTACCGGTATTCGCCTGGTAATGATCGGAGAAACTACGAGTAATGACTGGAGAAAGACCAATCAGAGAACATGGCGGTTAAAAATCTCCTCTAGTAGATGAATTCGGCCTAGCTATACAGCCAGTGTTGAAAATCCGCCACGGTTGGAGCTTCAATCCTAGATCCTCCCATTTAGACACACTGATGTGCCAACAGTGGTTTCCTTCAGCCACATCAGCCGATAACTCTAGAGTGGAGCTGCGCTTTGGGATCTGCGCCATTTCTTCCAGCTATCTGTAGAAAGTTTAGAATCGAAATGAGCTTTTCATTCGTACTTTTTTTTAAATTCGTATTTACAATAGGAACTATTATAAATAGTAGTGTAAAAACGTAGTTGTCATTTCACTCATGAGATAAGAGTGACCAATGCCAAGTAATAAAGTGAATCATGCTTGTGACTTCGGCAGTCGGTCGGGACGAGATGCAATGTGCATTGTCAAGAATGTGATGTTTTGGGGGGAAAAGGAGACACTTGGACATGGCAAGTAATGGGCGAAGATCGTGTATTACGAAATAGCTGTTTCGAGTTACAAATTTCGCGAGAAAAGTAGTTTTAGGGTACAATCAATTAACTGGTAATTGTGTGGTATTATACAATCAATTAACTCAGTAATTGAGGGGGAATTTCGAGAATTCATTAATGTAAATTAACGAAATAAATATAAAACGGATTCGGATATTTCGTAAATTGTAGATGAGATGATGAAAGGTATGAAACAAACATCGCCCAAGAGAGCTGGATGTCGTGCAAAGTAGAACGAACTTTTCATATATTATTTTAAAACGAAATTCAATATATTTTAGAAGAAAAAGTTTTGTTTTTTGAGAATAATATTTAGTAATGATCAGAATTGTTAGTAAAGATATGCACACACTAGACTTATTTTTTGTGATTTTTAGTAATTTCATAAATGTCAAAAGTAGATTTGTTTTTCAATATTTTCAAGTGAACCATTCAAGTGTTCGCTTCTTTGAGAAGATATGAATATTGTGTGTTTTAACGTGAAAACACGACTTGTAAACGATGGTGCGAGGTTGAAAACGCTAAATAAATGGCTAATATCGTCGCCATATTTGAAATGGTATTAGTGAATTATTTTTTAAGAAATTCCAATTTTCCTCAGATAAAATGAATCAATTATATACTGACACGTTCGTTTCGCGGACAAAACTTTCGTAAAAGCTCATGGGAAAACAAGAGATAATTTGTGAGCAGAAGCAAAAATGCTGATTTCCAAGTAGCATGTTTTTCTCCTGCAGCCACTTGTTCCAAAATAAAACGAACTTAGAAATATCAATACCTCTCATTAATGGACTACTTCACTTAAATATACTCGCAACAGAATACGAATATTTTTATACTTCAAAATCAACTTTTTACAAAACCTTTCCATTTATATCCCTTTGATTATTTTGAATTATTTTCTCTTTCTATTTAATTTCTCTACTGTTTTTCTGTACAGATATTATTAAGCATTTTCCGTCGTTTGAACTTGACAGTTTCTCGTGACAGTACGTCATTATAGTATGTTGTTGGAGATCCATCGCTCGTTACACCCACGTAGGTCTTTCGAAGAAGGCGTGACTGTTATAACATCTATCACTTTTTAAGTGTCTTTGCTACATTGTGAATGGACGCATTTTGACATCAAAGCGTTGCCGAGCTGTGGGAGCTCTGGCTAAAAATGTGTTCGCGTGGTCGGTTCGTGTCAAAGGGTAGCGACGGCCAGTGAGAACGAAAGTGACACAGGATATGAGTATGGGCAGGTCGATTTGCTGCTGAAGAGGTTCTAAGAAGAAGTCTTTATGGAGGTCCATGAAACAGTTGCCAATCAGGTGAACAAATACTCCTTTTCAAAGGACCAAAAATATATATATTTATGATTTTTATACCTTATCAACATAGGTGTTACAAAATTATTGGGTCATTTACATAGCCTTTTTAAAAATGTTTTCACAAATTTTGGTAAGAGATCGGTATAAAATTATGATATGTGATGGTGTCTAGTCATTATTATAGCTCCTAGTTCGCTATAACTTCTGGATTCCGCGATTTTGTTATTGGAAGGAAAATCATCAACACCAACACGTCTACGTCATTTAAAAAATATAGCATTGAATATTTATTTTCAGTTTCGGTTTTTATTCATACAAAAGACGCAATAAATTATTGATATATCTGATATCATTTCAGAAAATTTCAAACTGCTTCAATTCATCATTTTTAATTCCTCAGTATACAAATACTGAGGTACGAATTCTAAAACTAACTGTAGAAAAGTAAAAAAAACGTATCTTCAAAAAAGTAACTAATTTTGATACGTTCATTTTTTCACTTCAGAAGACATTTTCATAGACACTTCTGAAGGGGTTTCCAAGTATTCATGATATTTCAGTTCAACAATTTTATGGCATACGGCAGCAAATATGCCTCTGGTTTGAAAAAAACCTGGGGGAATCACAGCGAGGATTTCTGATTTATCAACGATACTTTCTAAACGATACCATGGAAAGGAGGCCCTATGACGAATCTTCCCCACCGTGGAACGTTTCCGATGAAAATACGGTCCCGCACGCCAAGAATCTCCACCACTAAATCAGCGGCGGCAGGTAGGAGGGAACGCACGTCAGTCGTTGAACGTCAGACGCCCGAAGCGGGCGGCTGGTGGGCGGCGGCACACGGCGCAGAGAGAGAGACAAGGGGGCAGCAAAGCGCGGAGGCAGAACCCACTCCAGCGCCACCTGCCGAGCGCGGCGCGGTGCGTTGGCAGCCTCGAGTCTTCGCTTCCGTTCATCCGACTCCCACACGCACCCACCCTCCGCCCGGCCAGGGGGCGTGACGTCGGAGGCGCAACATTGTCGCGTCGCCGTCGCGAGTGTTTCGTCGGGTAATTACGAGAATCGGTTCGTTGGTTGACGTCTTCGCTCCGATCGCCTCGAACTTCTCCGTCGCTGTGGAGGCCACGCGCCTCCCGTGGGCTGAGCAGCTCCTGCGTCACGCGCCTCGACCCGGAGCGGCAACCTGCCCACCTCCTCGGGTTATATTTATCCAAAGGTACCGTCTTAATCAGATACCTGTTCGCTCAGATGAGGAACGACGGAGAAGTCAAATATGACTGAGACCGTAAAGTCTCTTTATAATGTGGAATATGAGAGTAAAAAATGGTAGGGTTAGCAGCCCATATGGTGCCAATTTGAATGAAAATTCTCACCATTCAGGCTTTGTCTAGGCAGCGGCAATTTACAATTTTCAAGAGCCTATCGACAACACAATAGTACATCGAATGATTTCTAAGAATTCGCTCGTGTTATCACAAGGTATGAAGTTTGGTGAAGGAGTTTGGATATGAGAAGCGGGCTAGAGAGAACAGATGGAGCGAAATGCTGATGATGGTAAGAAACAAATTAAAACTGATCAAATGGGGGAAATTAGAGGCAACGGAATGAAGAGGAGAAGGAAACAGGAGCAGGAGATTTAAGAGAAGCATGTAGTCAAACATCTCTTGAAAAAAAACATTCGCGAACTCTATTTGACCACCCACAAAGTTTACACAAGTGTCCGAAATTTAAAGATCTCGGGCTGTCCACTGTTCTATGCATGTATCGGGCCCATATTAAAATTTTATCTGCCTCTTCCCAACACTTTTTTCTGCTGGCCATATTTCTTCTTAAATAATTTTTAATCTGTTCGTTGTATTTCCGTCGTCACCACTGCTGTCCTTCATCGTCGCATCCCAAACCAGACGCCACTCCCAAACGCCTCTTCGTCCTCGTCAGCTAACTCGCTTCTCATTCGCCCGCCTCTCCTCCAGCTACTTGGACCGCCCTCTCACTCTCAACCACTCCTGTCTTTCCGCCTGCCATCCCGCGAACCTCTCCGTCTAATTCCCACTTTTGCTTCGCCCACCAGACGACCACGTTGCCCGCTTCGCCTGGCATCCCTTTCGCCAAGCCTCATTAAAATCCAGCTACTTTAGGACGATATCGAACTGGCGGATTGAAAGGCCTCGTCGAAGTATCAGCAGTGAGAAGGTTGGGTTGCATATTCCTTCCTAAGCCACAAACTCGGACCTTATTTCATCGGCGTATGCTTCAGGGTGGGAAGGGGGACCACAGCAGATGGAAAGTATCCTTCTTCATTTGGCAATGATTAAGGAAAAACTAACACTACTTATTGGAGGAGTAATCTCTTACAGCTTGCTGAGAATCTTCCCCTGATACGTCCGTATGCCGTTCCACCAATTACCCCCTTTTCCCCCTAACATATCCCTGCGTGTCACTCTCCATCATCACTCCATCCATTAGCGCATAAATCGCACCCGTAATTCACTGCACCCTTCAACACCCAGAGCCTAATTCGCCCAGTCGTTAGGTCAATCGACCGCTCGCCTTTCCATCCCCCCTTGTGAGTGAGTGACCGGGGACCTCAATTACGTTGCCCATTACTGTCGTGATGCGTATTATAGGCGAGAGTTGGTAGTATTTCCTCTTTGCCATGGGATCCGATGCCGACCAACACGTCCACTTGCAGGCTTTTTCCTTCCAGTTGCTGGAAGATTCGACGCTCCCGGCTGCTCCCGGTAATTTTCCATAATTTAGGTGCTTCGTATTGATCGAATAAATTGCACAAAACTACCAATATGAGCAGCCGACCTCTAAAATTC
This sequence comes from Gryllus bimaculatus, assembly GCA_017312745.1. NCBI lineage: Eukaryota > Metazoa > Arthropoda > Insecta > Orthoptera > Gryllidae > Gryllus > Gryllus bimaculatus. The sequence continues at coordinate 2,104,406 of BOPP01000009.1, read as the reverse complement.
TTCTTCGGAAAGAGCGGCTCAATTCGACCTAGCAATACGGCTAATATCAAAAATCCGCTATCAACGAACCTCGAATCCTAGAACTTCCCAGCCATTCGTTTCTGCGACGATATACGTTGTCACTGAGTCACATCAACCTGTTCCCTTCTCGTCTGATAGCTCTCTCACACACTGTAGAGTCGAGGATCATCGAGCAACACTAGGTTTTTTAAATGAATCAGTCTCCTCGCCTGCAAGCGCGGCTGCTTAATGGCGTCAACTCATCTACGTTCCTAGGCTCTGTTTCCAGTTTTTCGTTTCGTCGCCCGCTCTCATCCGCACACTCCTTGCGATCGGGCAACTCACGCCGCCCGGCCGGCGCCGCCGCCCCCCGCCGCGCGCCGCGCGCGCGCGCGCCCGCCGCCGAGACCCGACCGACCGACCGACCGACGACGACGACCGCCGACGACCGCTTACCGCCCTTCACCCTCCCGCCCACGCTTCGCCCCACGCCTCGTCCCACGCCGCGCCCCGCCGCCGGCGTGCGCCCCCGTGCGCCTCTTCCGACTGTTTAATTGGTTATCGCTTATCGATACCCGAACGACGGGCGGCGGCGGCGGCGCAGGCTCCGCTCTATTCCTGGCCACGTAATCCCGCCGCCGCGCCGCCGCGTCTCCATGGTGACGGGCGCCCGGCCCAGGCCCGGCCAGGCCCAGGCCCAGACCCAGACCCAGCCAGCGCCGGGCGCGCCTCCCGGGCCCTGGCGCTCCCGAAACAGCGTTGGGCGAGTCGATTTGATTCGCGGAACGAAGCATCCCCGTCAATAGAATTACGAATCGATATTTGTGATCGTTAACTGACATTCAATTTATACGAAGAATGAATGATTTTTCTTCAACAAAATTGTATTGCGTTGAATGGGTTGGCTTTATTCCCGCCAATATACCTTTTAGTAGACCTCATGCGTTCTATCGGATCCTTGACATTCCACTTTCTTGACAAACTTGACTTTCTTCCACTTCTTGATCAGCCACAAATTTTTATTTGCGTTGTTTAATTGCCTTGAATCGTGATGAATCGTGCCAAAATCAATCTCGAAAATATTGATTTTCATAGAATCAATAGAAATTGATAGTTTAGACAGGGGTTCTCAAGGGAGTCGATATCACCCCCTGGGTATCCGATGAAGTTTTGAAGTGGATTAACAATTATCAGGGGGTTGATTAAGAGTCTAGAGCCGCATATGAAAGGCGATTTATAGCTATATTCAGATAATAATAATAATAATAATAATAATAATAATAATAATAATAATAATAATAATAGAACCACGTGTTCGGATATGGGCAAAAAATTAAACCAAATTGCAGTCCATGCTTATTTTCCACATTGTCACCAGTCATATTTTGTTATATAAATTAGATTTAAAACTCTTGATTTCTCATTTATTGCATACAGAAGCCCCATTTTGATTTTCTAGTCTGGGATATCCCAGAACCTGGCTACACAAATACTTGGGATGTTTAGAAAACTCAATAAATTGAAACTGTGTATTGAAAACTATCTAATGCGGAAGAAAATACTTCTTGTAATATGGACAGGAAAAATGCTCAACATCTTGTGATCATTGCACAACAACAAAGAATAGAAACTCAGCTACTCAGAAGCGAAAGTGTTAGATTATTGTAAACCTAGACATTTATAAAATATTGATGTACAAAATTATTATCTTTAAAACATTTACTGCTAATTCTTTCTTATTACTGTGTATGGTATGTTAAAGAAAATAACGTGAGGGGGTCGATGAAGCTAACAGTGGTGAATGAACGAAAAAGTTCGGGAATGCCTGGTTTAGTACGTTCTAACCATTCAATTTATCTGTGATACCAGCATTTAATTGAATACTGTTTAATCGCTTA
>BOPP01000009.1:2082491-2097301 GCA_017312745.1 Gryllus bimaculatus | reverse complement strand
GGGTGGGGTGGGGGCCGGGGCGCGGAGGCGAATGCCAGCTCGCGCGCCGGGCGCAACAAGTGGTGTGACGTCATCGTTTGCTCCCCCGCCTTCCCTCCTTCCTCCCCGCGACCCTCTCTCTCCAAGCCCTTGCTCGGGCCAGGCACGTCCCTACAGCGCGCCCAGAAGCTGATCCCAGCCTTGCTGAATCTGCCGCGTCGGCGCCGCCGGAGCTTACGGAGTTGGCATGAGAGTGTTCTGGAAGCAATGCCGCCTTTGAAAATGTATTTTCTGAAAAAAAGATTTACAAGACAAATTTAATGTTTGAAATTATAAAGGGTATTTTACTTGAGAATTTGTTTAATAATAACAACACTTAACGTATTTTTAGTAGATAAGCAAGATTTTAAACCTTGTCTCCGGGTTAATATTCAAACGGGATAATAAAAAAAATACTAGGAGGTTCGTTTATAAATAACATTTACAACTCTTTTTTCAAATTACATATGAATTCATAAATTCAAGTTGAAACAAATATAGAAATATAATAGTTATTATTGTTATTAATACAAATAGATTCAACTTTTTAAAAGTTTTACCATATTTTTTTCCTCTTCCAACTTAAATATTCTTTAAAGTCACCCTAGGCTTCGTCCTATCATTGACGTTACATACACGAAAAGACTTGCCATAACAGCTTTTGGTTTATTTGACTTTTTTCGGTTAACTGCAGACGCTCTGAAAATGATGAACAGTAGGTATATGAAATGAATGACAACATAAAATTCCCGTTGTATCGATTAATAGATTATCAAAGATCGATAGAAATAGATTTGTTTAAGTTCATCTGAATAAATGCCTAGACGGATTGTTTAACTTGCCTTCAAATGAGTGTCAAAGTATTTTTTGATTATGTAAGCAATTGTAATGTAGATGGTCAAGATGAGAACTTTAAAATAAATGGTAAAATAAAATAGAGAGATTTGTTTTCACAGGTTATTGAATGTCACCGAATTTCGAAGTTATGCTCTGACTGATTTTCTGAATCTCAACATAATTTTCTCTCAATATTTAATGAGAGAGATCTGAGATCTTTCAAAAGGAATATTATTCAATTTTCTGGAAAATTTGGTAATTAGAGAAAATGTAGGAATCTATATTACTAATATCAAATGAAGAGAATATTACGCATCCTCTAGCCATGTGAGAGGAGTCAAAGATTTCCTTAAATACGCAGGATGACTGCACAATTACAAAAGCAATGAAACAGTTTCGATTACGGCTAAAATGGAAAATACTGATTGACTATGTTCATTCACAATTTATGACACATTATGTTACGACTATCTTTCTTAGTGCGTCAGTGTTTTGTGGCACAGCTGACGTCATGGAGAGAGAAAGAAAGTGTCTTTTGCATTCACGAATGCAGAAACAGACAGCCAACTTTTCCTGTTGGAAGACCTTGCCACTGCAGAATATTAGTACTAGCTAAAACTAATCTATTAATTTTAACGTCCCATATGTTCATTTGAAAAGAACATCGAAATTTAAGTGTCTTGGTATTAATGTATTTTGTGACTTAAAAAAATAATTAATTTACCAACTCATTTCCCTCTAATGTTTGATAGTTACTGCATTCCTCTCCATCAGAGCTCTTATTTTCTCTTTTCCGTTCGGGTGCATTATCTCCCAGAGACAATCTGTATTATTTCCTCTTTCAAGAGCTAGTTCCCTACTGAATTTTCAAATCACCGCTCAGACCTCTTCTTTCAGCCGATCGATGGCAGTCCATTTATTAACGCTCGAGACGTCTTTCCACTTGACGGGAAGTTGCGAGACGTGCCGTCGACGGCATTGATGTCGCTCTAGCTTCCAGCCCAGAGGCTGCAAAGAACCGCGCTCCTACCGCACTCGCTGTGACCTCTGAGATGCTTCTGCTATAGAGAACGTTCAGCTAACGCTCTGGCCGTGGTGTACATAAAAAATGTCGACGGACATGAAACGACTAAAAGGGGATTTTGCCTAGGACTTACAAACTTTTCATGTAATACCTATCGGCGAACAAAAGTTGACAACAGCATTAAAATGGATCGAAATTGACCTTAACGTTGAAAATACCTGTTTTCTTTGCGTTACTTTAGAGACAAAATCGACAGTTTTAGTTTTTTATGTAAATAATATTTATTTACATACAATACGTTTAATTTAATCTATAGAGTACCGTGGTTAGCGTGTGTAAAATTGTGACCCCTTTTTTGGATATTTAATGTCTGAGATGACCAATTTTTGACTTCTGCCAGAGGCATATTTTGGACATCAGCGAAATATAAATTGATGCTGATCGCTGCCTGGATGAGAATTCTCGCTGCTGCGTGCTATAATCCGTTGTTTCGGGCTCCTCTGATCAACTTCAGGCAAGTTCCGGAGCAACATCATGAACAATAGGTCACAACTGAGTCTGAACGTTTCTTTCCCAACATGTTTCCATTCTCATTCTTAATTGGACTTCAATCCAAACCTTATGGAACTTTCTAGAGTGCGAAAAATAAGATTAATAATTCATTAATGCCTGGCATGCTGCGGTAGTAAGAGTGGCCACTGCATGTCTTGTCTTTGACCGGGAGATCCAGGGCTCGAGTTCCAACGGTTGCAGGATTTCGATAGTAATTAGCTAGGTCAAATTCATTCGCTATTTGGAGAAGAATTCTAGCGGCCGGCTGCTCTGACCGGTAGTTTTTGGTGGTTTATGCAACCGAAACGGGAGAATGCCGGGATATTACCTTAATGAACACCGCGCGCTACCTTTCCTTTCTCATCGTTGTTTTCTTACCTCTCCTGACACACACACACACACACACACACACACACACACTCGCACACTTACATGCCCTACACTCCCCGAGATGTAGGGAGATCAGTCGAGGACTTGGCTCGGTTGAGCCGGTGTCTCTCAGGCGGAGATACCAAAAGGGGAAACCCCCGCAAGTCGACATGTAGGTCGGCGCCGAACCACACGTTCTAACTGGGAGATGCCCTTTGAAAATTAATCCATGCAAATTGTCTTATATTAATTTACTTGGTTAGCAATATTCGCAGAGCCTCGAGTTCAGCCAGATCAATGGAGGAAAATCAATACTTGAGAAAATTGTCTCAATGTTTTAAGCTCTAGTGTTAATCACATACTGGAGGACTGTCGGGCAGACATATTACCGTAAATCAATTTTTTTGGTAACAATGATCCACAAACGTGGATTCCGACTACAGAACGTGTTAGAGGAAGTAATTTATTACATACGAAACGCGATATTTTCACTTTTTTAACATCGCGGTACCATAATACCAGTATTTTCTGACAAAAACACGCCACCTTCCATTGAATAATTAAAATATTTCTCTTTACTACGAAATATGTAGAGGATGAGAAAATAAAAATTGATGCTGTAATCAGAAAATGTTTCCATATCAGAGATCACACTGCATCGCGGACGATCTGTTTAATCAATTAAAGTTGATTTATTTATTTATTAATTTACAGTCGCTTTACCTTCTCCATGTGGTTTCGACCCACATCTCAGCCATCACAAATCATGCATCTATGGCACTACTTAGCATGAGACGGATCCCCGCGTAATCACCTCCCATTCTCGTGGTAGTCCTTGTCAAACATGCACTAATACTTTCGGAGGTACCCTTTGGGCACCACTACACACCTTCATGATTTTAGAGGTAGGGGAGCCAACCCGCTTATTGCGCCGTTTCGACATAGACATTATGCTTCTTAATAAATAAACTTATTACGCCGAAATGCAAGGACAAGGTTTAGAATGCGATTAATGGTGGTGAGATGAGCCCCACCACCCCACATAACCCAATTAATTCTCGATTCTGGACCCGAACACGAAACCTTTTGAATCTAGGAAGTGTACATGTTCCGGCCTAAACAATCTCGAGCTGACCGGGTCTTTCTTACACTTAAGAGGGTTCATCATATGCGTTGATAGTAGTTATATATTTGACACTTATGAAGTTTCATTATTAGCTTTTACGCTGAGAAGTGAGCAACTGAAACTCTAACTGAACAATGGTCTCTAAAATTTTTTTTTTTCGTTAGCCTACTACCAGAGAATCATTAATGAAAAAGATATTTCATAATTCTGAGATCTCCGAATCATCATTGCTGACATTTTTATTTTGTTAGTTCCCCTTTCTTCTAAAAGTGGCATAAGCCGATAAGTAGCGCACACGTTGTTTATCGTCTGAATAATGTTAGCGATTAAATCTGCTAATAGCTCTTCCTTTATAGTAATTTAGTACATTTGTAATCACTTGATAAAACAAGCAAAGTTTGGAACATGTCTTTTATTTACCCGGATCTCATTACACCGGCACCCCTCTCCTCGGTCAGGCCATCACCTTTCCTTCGCGGGTAAAGCAACTGCGCTGTTATGAGAGCTGGAAATAGATTGAAAGGAATTATAAATAAGTGCCTTTCAACTTGCTACCATGTTATTACTATTTGAAAGTCTAAATAGAAAAGAATTTGCCAATCAAACCTTAATTATCTTCACCGCGGAGTCCATTCTGTAATGGACAAACCAATTCGAGGCCTTAATGAAATTAATTGTTTAGTATAATACGCAGCCAGCAAGAAGTTGTGGATATGGAAACATCACAAGGTTGTGAGACTGAGATGACGGGGAGATAGGAAAATGGGTGGGTAGAGCGAGCCGTGGAAAGAAAGGTATCCACAGAGAGATGCGGCGGAGGCGTGGAGAGAGGAAGATGGATGCACAGGGGTAGAGAATGTAAAATATCTGAGGCGTGCAGGAAAGGAAGGTGTGTACGGAAAAACAGGAAGAAGAGTGGATGCAGCGAGGCGATAATAGTGTCCGGTCGGGAAAGGCGGAGGAGCAGACGAAAACGGAAAAAGGAAGTTAGGGCAGGTAAAGCGGAACCGAGGTAGGAGAGAAGGTAAGAACGCGGATGGGAATTCGGGAGAGAAGATGGGTGAAAGTGACACGGGAACATAAGGGCGTCCCGGTGATGATAGAGTCAGAGGCAGGAATGGGGAAGGAGAAAGATGGACAATAGCGAAGAAGGGTGTTCTGGCGATTGGGGGCGTGAGGCGGGGGTAGTGGCGGGAACGGAGGAGGTTATGCCATTTTGAGGAAAGTAAGTCGTCTGGGCGGGGGAGTGCGGCGGAGGGGAGATAGTGGCTGAGGCGGATGGACAATTTGGGGCTGGCGGAGGGTGGCAGGGAAGACGGAACATGGGCCATAGTGGGCAAGGAAGAATTTCAAGATGGTGGTGGGAGTGGCGCCGTGGAGAGGGATGGGGAGGGAGGAACGTGGGCCATAGTGGACAAGGAAGAATTTTGTGATGGTGGCGGCATGGAGATGGGTGGGAAGGGTGGCGGGAAAGGAGCCATTGTGGGCAAGGAGGGGTGTCCGTGCGGGGGTGGTGGAGGCAAAGGCAGAGGCAGCGGCAGCGTCGGGGGCGGCTTGATTGCAGCGCTCGTGACCACGCCGCCTCTGTGATCAGCGGGGGGCGGCGGCGGGCAGGGGGCCCCGGATTGAGAGCTGTAATGATTCGGTTTAGCCGACCGCATTCCTCCCGTGTGGCCGTTGCGAGATTGAACGCTCCGATCGCGTTGCACCGGCCGTGCCCGATCCCGTCGCCGCCCAGGCCTGTCCCATGACGAGTTCCTTGTCCCGCGAGTTCACCTACCTCTCGCGTCTGTCCTCCCTCTCGGCTCCCTCTCGGCAGCACGCTCGCTGTTTTCATCTCTTATCGCTGCGTCATCCTTCGCAGTTTATTCACCGTATCACGTTCAAACTTAATGAAGATGTCAGATGGAAGGGCATTTTTGCTTCAATATAAGCATTCTCAAAATTAATAATTCAAATAATGACAACATGCGTAATTAACAGTGTTTTCTATGGTAATTACATAATTATTAATCGGTACGTGGATTATCACGCTCAACACGTGATTCATATGTTATATGTCAGCAATATTTGTTTGTTCTTTTTATTTCCAGACTTCTTCCTTGAATAGCTGATTTCGTGAATAGCTCCCTCGTTAGTATGTCGTTTAAAACAAATGCTTATTGAATAATTTGGTACTGTCTCCTCCGTTGACTCTGAGGCTAACATTCTCTCAGCAATTTTGACTGTCTTCAATTTGCTTAGCATTCGTGTTCGTGCATTTATTTGATAAACTCTGTAAACATATCTGTTCATTACGGTGATTTATTTCTCACTACAGCCTCACTCATGTTTGGTCTGTGTTTGTCCTCTTTCCTGACTTTCAGTCAGTCTACCTGTCAGTTTGAGTTCGTGTCACCCTTTTACTACTTCCCCTCTCCTCACCTCTCCAGACGCTCTCTGTTCTCTCTTTCTCTTCTGCAGGTTAATCTTCTGAGAGATTTCTCAGTTTCTTTCGTCTTCCTTCTCCCTCCGTTCCTCGTTCACTCCTTCACTCACACTAACCATTCCTCCTTTTCCTCTTTCAAACCCTAACGTTTTCACAATATTTTTTTCGCACAATTGTGTTCCTTAACATTCTTTTTAGTTAAATTCATTTTTCCAATGGCAAAGCAGTGCAACTTTCTGTCAAAAATCATTTTTCATACAACATCCTTTCCATATTGAGTTTATAGAATTAAAACATATTCGCCCAAATATAAACTTTTTACGTGATTTGAATATTTTTTTTGATTTTGCAACGTATGGTCTAAGGCTTTTCTTTCAGAGGTTTGAGAATCTCTTTTGCTCTTGCTTGCTTGCTTGATTGATTGATTGATGTTTTAGCCTGCGTTTACTGCTAAGGTCATTAGTTCCGTGGCTGTAGTGCACCTTATATTCCGAGAGATGGCTGAAGTACTCCTGATCTAAGACATGAGATCCAGTGTCGACCTACACGACAGCACGAACACTCATGCTAATAATAACAAGTGTTACTGACTTTGCGCGAGTACGCTACATGAACGAGATCCTCTGAGTTTGAAACTGAGTTTATTTTAATTTTGGGGGTTACTTTGCATATACCATCGCCAACATTTTCAAATTTTTCTCAAAAAAAACTTCAAATGTATTAGTTAAACTTTGTCCTCGGATAGAGTAAAGAACACTTACATATCTATTTTTCGTTGAAATCCCTAATTTTTTGAAAATTGCAACAGTTCACTGTTTTTCCTTCAACTACATTATTGAATGAAACACCAATACAATATTAAAGAGACACAGAATTGATTTTTTTTAATAAAATGTTTTTTAATACAGATGTTGAAATAAGGTCGTTATTCGAAAATGTTACCAGTTTTCATGTTATTTTGCCTGAAATGTAGGCTATTTTTAATTAATTTATTTCTCAAAAACCGCCCCAATTTTTTTCCTTATATTTTATCTTGAAATATATCAAATAACGGTAAATATTGTTCTAGTTTCATGAATGTTCCACCTAATGAGGTGGATTTTCGAAGGGCTGAAAATCCTTGGTGTCATGGTGTGTCTATCGTCAGATGTCTGGCAATATTCAATTCTACGAGTCTTGTGTATCTGTTTTGGTGTTTCACTAACGTTGAGGGCGCGGATGGTTTTCGCTGTTTTCGCAGAAAAGCATGAACTACCACACGCGATCGCAAGAGGGAAATGTTCGTATCGGTTCAATTACCATACCATGACTCGAGAGTATATAAAAGTAACTACTTGTGGAAAATGAAAATCACTCATTATGATATCTCACCGGATATTGTGCCATTTTTCAAATCTTAAAATATATTAGAATAAACGACAGTAATATTTACTTAAAATGTGACACTCAATTTGCAATATAATGCGTGCAATTTCTAACACATTTTCCCTTTCCCCTTTGATACAATAGCAAAACTATTGACGATAAATATAAAATTATATCTTTCCATTATTCTTTACGGATAGTTGTCCTAGAATGAAAAACGCCAAATATTTCAATGAATTTAACAGTAATTTGCGTTATACAGACTGATCATGCATCATTCACAACTATCGTGTATAATATTCTTCGCATCTCTATTTAATTAGGAAATTACAGCACTGACAACCATGTTTATAATTTTACCATAGTTATCCATGTTTATTATTTTACAAATACATTCACTTCTTAGCTTTTCATTATCGACAATACATTTGACTTTTTACCACGATTGTTTTGGGTAATGTGATTTTGGCATGAACTCATTCTTTAAAACGTAAAAATGACCAGAAACTAAATAGGAGATATTGTCTACAATATTGATAAAGAATAAATGTAAAATATTGGAGAAAATGTCGCCAAATCAACAAAAAGTTTATAGAATGTTTGAAAAGTATATCAGAAATTTCAGACCAAGGGGCAGGAAAAATGGTGCACTGATAAACGTGTCTCCGTCCTTGTCGCAGCCTCTCGGTGCTTTCCTTATCTGATCCAATCTATTGCAATTCCTCTCTTTAATCACAACCATCTTCGACATTACCTCTGTCTTCCATCACAGGTGTCCAATATTCAACCACCCAACATTCACTGTTTGTGCAGGGTTTGATTGTGTGTATTCGTGTGCATGCGTGTGAGAGCGAGGTAGAATGCGTGCACGCAAGAAAGTGTGTGTGTCTGTGTAAGTGTGAGCGTGCATGCGTGTGCGGGGGCGTGTGTCTTGTGTAGATGTAATCTGATCGCGCGCAACCGCCCGTTTTACATTTTCCTGTTCAGGCGACGTAGCAGGGTTTGGTTGCTGTGGCGAAGAGAAGAGACGTTGGGTGATAGGAGTAGGTGATGAGAGATGGGGGATGGGAGTTGCAGAATGGGGGTCGGGGGATGGTACTTCGGAATATGAGTTGAAGGACGTGTTGGAAGACGGGAGTTGGGGGATGAGAGTTAGGGGATGAGAGTTGGGGGATGAGAGTTGGGGGATGAGAGTTGGGGGATGAGAGTTGGGGGATGAGAGTTGGGGATGAGAGTTGGGGGATGAGAGTTGGGGGATGAGGGTTGGGGGATGAGAGTTGGGGGATGACGAAGTTGGGGATGAGAGTTGGGGGATGAGAGTGGGGATGCAGAGTGGGTGGATGAGAGTTGGGGGATGAGGTTGGGGAGAGAGTTGGGGGATGAGAGTTGGGGGATGAGAGTTGGGGGATGAAGAGTTGGGTGATGAGAGTTAGGGGATGAAAGTTGGGGGATGAGAGTTTGGGAACTGTAGAGTTGGGGGATGAGAGTTGGGGGATAGAGTTGGGGATGAGAGTTGGGGGGATGAGAGTTGGGGTGAGAGTTGGGGCTGAGAGTTGGGAGCTGAGAAGTTGGGAGCTGAGAGTTGGGAGCTGAAGTGGAGCTGAGAGCTGAGAGTTGGGAGCTGAGCGTTGGGTGTCAGGGAGAAGAATATTGTGGAGTGTGGAATGAAGAGTGAGGATCTGGCACTGAAGAGGGCTAGTTGAGAGATAGGGGTTGAGAGTTAGGGGTTGGCAGCCTGAGAGGCCGGGAGCTGGGGCGGTGGAACGGGGTCGTGGCGGCCGCGGCGAGGCAGACGGCGGTGGGGGCAGTGGGGGCGGCAGCGCTGGCCCCGCGACCGCGGCGGCGCGTGCCACGGCCCCGCGCGCCCTGCTGCCCTGCTCCCCACCCCGCCTGTACCGCCCGCACCCCGCTTTACACCCTCGACGCCACTGCCGCCGAAGCCGCTTATAGTCGGTGCCCGTGATCGCTGGGTGCTCCTGAGTCTAGTACGAGGCTTGAGGACTTCGGAACCATATAGAATAAGACGGGTAAATTGAAATATATCCGATGCTGCAGCGGGAATATCTCTGGACGCTAAAAACCCAGAAAAATATGCAGTTTATCCTTCGTAAGTAATTCTGCTGGAATAATGTTCGGTTTGCTCTCGATCCAGCTGAACAACAGTCCAACTTACTGACGTAATGTGCCTGGTTGCATATCACTACTTTTCTTCCTCCACTGTGTCCAATATGGCTCGTTTCCGCGTACAGACCTGTGTCTGTCCTCACGACAGTGGATATTGCATAGTTATTACGACAATTAAAATTCATCAGAGCATTTTGAATTTCCCGTGACCTCTCTTCGACACTGGTTTCCTACCGTCGTACTGCAGCCACCTCCATAGTTAGACAAATAGTCATAACTACCATGTATGTCCCTACTATTTTTCATCGCTATAATCTTTCTTACTGAAACTTTACTCCGTACAAGCCATAAAATGCCTCTGAGTCATTTTGTTATAACATACAGTGTACTATGTGCAGCTCTAAACTTGTAAGAGACAAGTTCAATCACCAACTGAACTTCCAACATACCGCATTCGCCAATATCGCAACAATCCCATCATCTCATGGCAATCATACCATTCTTATTTTTTCCTGTGGTTCTTAGGTCGCAAATAAGTTGAAAAATAGTTGAATTGAAATAAGTTGAAAACAGTTGAAAAATAGATATAAACAATTTTAACTATTCTTTCTCGATATACAAAAATAAAAATTAATATTTTAAAAAACAATAATTTTGTTTAAAAAGCAGTATAAAATGTAAATGAAATGGGTTTAAAATACATTTTTATGTAAATATTGTACCTTTTACTTCAATATTTTAATATGTGTAGTATATAGTCCTCCATATATTTTAGGCTGCCAGTTCCGGAGAAGTCTAGCGGCTGGCTGCTCTGATCAGTAATTTTCCGTGGTTTCTCTGATAAACACCAGGCGAATGCCGCAGCAGCGCCCTTACAAACGGGCCACGGAACGCGCGCTCTTTCCTTCTCATTTCTTTGTTAATCCAACCCTTACTTACACTTGCACTACTCTACCAGACACGCCGGGAAACCGGTAGGGAGTTTAGAGCTTGCCCCATCTTGAGCGATGTCCCGCTGGTGGGAGATACCTGGTCGGAGAAAACCCCTGTAGTCAACGGTAGGTCGGCGCCGGATCTCACCATCCAGTAGGCAATGATCACTCGCGTTTCTCACGTTAAAACGTGCACGACATTTACGGGATGCGAGTATTTATTTTTATTTTTTACAAACAGCTAAAGCATATTTAGATTTCATCGAATGATAAGTCCTTTTATAAGGTATTTATCCCACTTCAGATCTGATTCAGATATAAGAAATTGTTATCCCACTTCAGATTATCCAACATCCCACTTCAGATCCGATACCCACAACCATATCCTTCGTAAATTTTGTTATTCAGGTATCCTACGTAAAAATTGCAGTTATTCATGTATCGGAATATTCAATAATCCTGAATGGGATGATGCTTGAAAGTCTTGGAGATCTCAAACAGTTTTAAACAGCGTACTTTTACCACTCTGAGATCTTATCAGCCACATACCAATAGCTCACTCACCAATATGACTTGTTGCGTGCGACGTCTTCGATGCTGCTGTATCTTCTTACACTTCACAAAATTTCCTTTACTTCACCTTGATCCCGAATGGAATGATCTTTGGAGATCAACGATGTTAAACAACATACACATTACACTCATTGGATGAAATCTAAATATGCTTTAGCTGTTTGTCAAAAAATAACTCGCTTATGGGACTAATTGAAATGAATTGAATTAATGCCTTATTTTACGTGGCGAGACTCAGGCCATGAGGCCTGCTCTTCCGTCTGACCACGCAAATTTCGCTACGCTCCTTTCACCAACTAGCAAAGAGAGGAGGTATTACTTGGGCGAGAAATAGGCGATTTCAATTTAGCTCAGAGGCGTCATTTAGGCTTCAGGATCTTTTACATACAAGTAAAATCTACTAACATGGGACAGCCGGCTTTACTTCCCCTCCCAAGGGAGGCGGAAGGACTAATGGCTTTGATGCGCCCGGAATCCCTAATCAACCAACCTAGCAAGCAATTTCTTCCACCGGCCTCGCTTCCCCGTGCCAAGAGACGCGGCCGAGAAACCTCCCTCTGGCGGTTTTTGCGCGCTGCCCAGCGGAGAGCGCGGCGGCGCGGCGCGGCGGGCGGCTGGTCTTGCGCCGACGGACAGGTGCGCCCCGCGCGGCGGGGAGCTGCGTCTGGTTTCTTTCCCGAGCAGGAAAGTCCCTAGCGGCACTCGTGCCCCGTGCATCACTCGGGGATTATTTTAGCCCCGGCGTCGAACGATCTCGGATCAGCACAATGGCTGTAGTATTTATTAAACGTTCTTGTCCGTCACACTGAATGAACACAGAAAAACTCTTTGGTCATTCATCCGACGAATAGATTCTTGTATAAAATATTGCAGTTAATAAACTATTTATTATCGTTTTAAAAATGCGGCGTTTCGAGGCAGACTTTTCCCCATCATCAGACTTATTATAAATTATATCAAGTTCAAGCTATGATTTATTTAAATATTGGTTGTTTTCTAAAGTTGTATAGCTTTCAAAAAATCAAACGTCCCAGCCGCCATTTCGCGCTAACTGTCTGCAAAAATAAGTCTGCAAGACAAGTATGTCCGGTAGGGGTGTTTGATTTCTTGCAACCTATACAACGTTTGAAACTGCCAATTTAAAAACTAATGAGGCTAATTTAGCCAACAATCATCGCTTTTTTTGTTGTAGTTTCTGCATGATTGCGTGCCTCTATGGATGAGTGGTTAGCTATCAATGGTGGGTGACCTCTTCATTCCAAAAATGCTCCAAGGTGCAATCCCGGCAGAGATGCGTGGGTTTTCGAAATGCGGAAAATTCAGGGCCCATGACACACGTGCGGAATGCGTGACAAAATGAAATTCCGCGTTAAACAATGATTCCCTTTCCAATGGACCTGCGAATCTGTATACGTGAATTTTGTTTTCATTTATTATTATCTTACCAAGAATCCAATATGCATTTAGACTCTCAAGGTACATAAAAGTATTTAATTTAAACTTGTAAGAGACAACTTCAATCACCAACTGAACCTCCAATATTCCGCATTCACCACTCTCACAATAATCCCATCATCTCATGGCAATCATACCATTCTTATTTTTTCCTGTCGTACTTAATCGCAAATAAAAGTAACTTCAAATTTCAAGCACCTTATCCCACATCCATTATGGCAAAGAAAATATGCCCTAAAGCAAATTACTTTGAGCAACCTATTGAATTTTGGACTTCACTAATCATTATTGAAAAGTAAAGCAATGATAAAATAATATAAACGTTATTAAGATTTTCAAAATTTTAATTTTCCAGTTTTTGAGTCATTTGCAATTAATTTTCCAAAAATCAAAAAAAAAAAATGTCTATAATTCGCTCAAGATGCATGCTAACAAGGTACATTGTCATGCGAAATGTTTTCAGGTCAGGTAAATAGATGTACATTTGAGCCCATTCTACGTAATGGCTGTGATAAAACTTGTACGAAGGCTGTTTTGAAATTAAACATACATTTGATTTTAAAATGTTCGGATCTCTTGAAAATGCCGAATCTTTTAAGTATAAAGATCCCTTCTTTCTTTTTCCTCTTGTACCAGATTATACAAATGTCTTGTAATGAATGTTACAATCTTCTTAAGGCATGTAGAGGGTAGAAAATAATAACATTTTGCCTGTGAACATATAAAGAAAAGTTGCTTACAACGAATTCACTAATACACGTGAGATTTTCCCCCGATTGCAATGCAATTCTGCACGTACAGATGTTCGGCGGGTACATGAAATCTCTTTGACTGCGTCAGAACGTGACCTGCCATATACCTGTGTGCCGTGTATCCTGTACGTAAGTTGTTGCATAAAAAATTGCGGAAGATGGTAAACGTGTAAATGGTATACGTAGGTCTGTTATATGTACTTTCCCACTATATATTCATTTGCAAAAAGTGATAAAATTCGATCCCTCTATAGGCTCTTTAATTTGTTTCATTTACTCTGAGACATCCTGTAGTTATTAACGTCATTAGGCAGATATAGAGCAAGTAACGGATGCGTTGGAAGTAAGTAAACCGAGGCAATAGCGGAAGTTTTAAAGAACTAAGGCTGTTATTTGTGACATTAGCCGTTCGTCGTTCAATCTTTTTCCTAATACTGTCTTCCTGAACGATAAATCATTTATAGAAAACTTTTTCGTAGAATACGAGTAGTACTCAAAAGCCATCTTCAGCTACAATCATTTACCTTGATAATTCTTAACGGACGGCAGTTTGTTGAAAACCTTAAAGGACGAGAAGCATCACGAGTAGCACTTCGATACTCTAATAGGGCGCTTTAATTCTACATGATAGAACAATATTAGGAAAATAAATTATTTTTTACGGTCACGTTATTTCTTTTCATTGCCTTCGATGCAGATCTCGATTTACTCCGCACACCTTTCCTGGATCGAGGATTTTGTGGTTACGAGGGAAATATGAAACGACTTGACTCTATAAGATATCATGATGCTACGTGATATCTTATGGAGGGAATTGTAAATGGGAATTATGGGAGGGAAATATGAAAAGGCATGTTAAAACCAAAACTTTACAAACCGAATTAACATCTAGTTAATTAGTAAATAAGTAATTCTGAATCACTAAAATTAGGTAAAAAATAAAATCTTGTTTGTACCATTAACTGGTACTGTACCGTTAACTGGTTCTAAGGACAAAGCGGTGACAATAAAACGCGAGGGCCTGTGGCCTGACGGCTCTTTGTCGCCCGAGATAACCCCTTACAACGCCCTTGGTGCTTGGAATAACTATAGCAAATTAGTCTTCCCCTAACGGTCGGCGCCCCCTGCGAGGGAGATTTGCGGGGCGCCCGGTGGCCCCGGCGCCCGGGTCGCGGCTGGCGGGGCGCCGTGTGGCGGCCGGGGCGGCGAACGCGTGACCTTGCCCTCCGCCGTCTCTCCGCGCACGCCCGCCCCC
>BOPP01000009.1:2050522-2075606 GCA_017312745.1 Gryllus bimaculatus | reverse complement strand
TCGAGAAACCACCAGTGGAATTTCAGAGCGCAATTTTTAATAAGAAGTAACTAATAACGGATGCGCAATATGCCCTTCCAGTAATGTTAACGTTATTTCTACTTTTGAAACAAACATATGACTTTCTCCCAATACCCAATTAGAATGACAAATAACGCTAATATAATAACAATATTCATTAAAGGGATATTTTTGATTTAGAATTTTCTTGAGAAAAATCTATCACTTTCTGTGGTAACAAACTACATTGAAGGTAAATGGCTAGCAACGATTAGAATTTCACTGCGGACTGCGGGACTCACGCGACCATTCCATGGGCCGAATAATGGAAATAACCTAAATACAAATAGTATTCGAAAAAGAAACAGGTCGTCAGGGGCTGCTGAGTGGCTTGTTTGGAAGAGTTGGTTGCATGTGTGTATTTAGGAATATTTCAACCATTCAAAGAACAAAAAATTGTGCGAATTTCAATTTTTTCGATATGTTTTCAAATTAAAGATTCAAAGATGAAGCAATTCACCGCCTTTCTTTATGCTATTCTCGTTATTCTCTTAGTGAATTATATTACAAACATAACAAAGGTATGGCAAAACGGTGCAAATAAGAAAGTTATTCCATGTATTGCTGATAAATGTCATTTGCTAGGTATGCTTAAAATCAAGTAATCTGTTTTTTTTATATTACGCGCTTAAGGTTCAAAAATTTCCAATTACGGGCTGCGACAAAACCCAACAACATTCTGATAAGTGCCCCGTTCCCGTGGTGGCAATATTATGCGTTGCATCCCACGGGGCCGCAATTTCTCTTTGCCATTTGAAAAACGGAAATGTAATTGTTTCGTTTACCAAGACACCACACTTGCGCAATGCGCTGCTGTTCAGTTACTGAGATGTAGGCGGAATTAGTAACCGTGAACTCATATACGCTAAACGATTTTAGCGAAAATAAATATAAAGAAAGAGAAATTTATCTAATGAGTCAGGCATTTGCATGTTCAGGAACATATTGCCTAGGGTTCAATTTTTTTACAATTAACCTTATCAGTAATAAAATATGGTAAGCAAAATGTGAGAAACCGATCTAACCGTAAATAATACAAATCGAAAAAAAGGAATAATGTATAACCACAATAAATATAATATTTAATTCTGTCCAAAGATTGTGTATTGCGCGTCGTGAGTTGGTTACTGTATTTTGTTTTGTTCGTACCTTCCATTATTCTTTCCCCTTCAGGGGCACGGAAGGTTCCGATTATTTTTCCCAGGGAGTAGCTCAACATTACAGATTACAGATAGAGCTTCAAAAACTACTCGACTAAGTATGGACAACAGGTAGGAATAAACTTACTGTCTTATTCTGCGGATAAAGCGAGAGTTAGAAATATAATTCATTTCTTTTTGTTTAACAAATGATTGTGATTCGAACTATTCGGGCGTCTGCTTTACTTTCACTAACTTTTAAAAACATGGTAATTAGAATTTTAAAAATATTTATCATTGAATCCTATATATCTAAAAACTATACTATTGCGATTATAGCGCTACATTTTCAAAGTTAAATTTTTTCCACCTAGAACTCTAAAATATTAAGATGGACATTTTCCCTTCATGAAATAATGTTTCCAAAATAACAGCTTGCGACCCTTCAGGTAATGAAGCATTTTGGGAAAACCCTGATTTGTTTTTCAATCTTTTTGCCTTGAATGAAAGCTAATTTTTTTGGTTAAAAAATGCCTGCCAAGTTTTTCTGGAAATTTTTTCCTCGATAGAATTCCAACTGACGCATTAAAGTACGAACAAAGATCTCTTTATTGTACTTTGATTTTTGAAAATGGCTTAAGTTATCAAATAATCCGTGAAAGAAGTGATTTCTTTTTTTCCTCGGGTCGGTGGGCATATGGAACGTCCAACCATCGGCCCTCGGCGGCGCGGCTCGAGCAGTCGCCGGCGTACGCCACCCTCGCCCAGCCCCAGTCTCGATGCCCGACCTCGCCAGCGTTCGCGTCCGTCCTTCGCGTTCTTCGTATTTGATCGGCGGGCCGCGAAGGGCCGGCGGGGGCGGAGGGGCGCGGGCGGGATGCGAGCTGCGGCCGCGGGAGGGCGAGACGGGGCGCAGGCGGGTGCGAGCGGCGGCCTGCGGGTCGCGGGGGCGGCTGGCGCCGTGCCGAGCCGGCGGGGCCCGACACGCCGCGGGTGCGGTCCGGCGGGGAAGGCGGCCGGGCGCGGCGGGCGCCCGGGGGCCCGGCGCCCCGGGGGCGGCTGTGGTGCGACGTAGCGCCGGCGCCCGGCCCCGAAGGAGTGCCGTCGGCACGCGGGAGGCGCTGCGCGACGGCACCGCGCTGCGGAGGCATGGCGCGAGGCAAGGAGACGGTCTCCAGTTGTGGCAGAATGAGTGTGTGCTGGATGGCAAGAGGTGACTGCTGGCTGGTGGACAGACTGTTCAATCTGTGAGTAGTCAGTCGGTCGTGTGAGGTCAGGATGTCCAATACTTAGATGGACCCGTTACAATTGCCTACAAGTGTGAAACGCGAGTATTTTTGCGGGAATGGAAAGTCGCAATCAATACACGAGTGCTATCAATTCTATGAACACGAACTTCTTGTTGTTGGAAATTCATAAAGATTCCCGTTCTTATAGTGTCTGACAAAGGTTAAACGACCATTTCCTTTACCATCATCATTATAGTTGAGTATTTTAAACGGCATATAAGGCGTTCGGACCGGAGC
Source organism: Gryllus bimaculatus (assembly GCA_017312745.1). Lineage (NCBI taxonomy): Eukaryota > Metazoa > Arthropoda > Insecta > Orthoptera > Gryllidae > Gryllus > Gryllus bimaculatus. The sequence goes on along the minus strand of BOPP01000009.1, from coordinate 2,072,881 downwards.
CCCTGCTGTCCAGTTATTTTTAGTTTACCAATTAATCCGGTTTAAAATAATTTCTGTGTATGGGAACCAACCACACTTTCCCATGAATATAAATACCCAAACAGTGTAGCGTGGCATTGCAACGTTCGGTGTTGCAGATAGCTTGAAAACAACATGGCGATACTTTCCACTTCTATGTTACCATTTCGCAGTAACTTTTTTCTGAGAAAACAGATTGACAATGAGATTTCAACAAAAACCTACCTTACATAACACATACTTGCATTTTCACGCAACGTTTAAAAATGTGGTGAACAAAAAACATAACACATGAGACTCTTCGAAGTCATGTACAACGTTTATTGATGAACTGAACCATACCTCTGAAGGTCAGTAGTACGTGACGCCTACGCGAGAAAATCGTTACGAGAACATCGTGTGATCTTTCGGTGCCCCGATGTAATTATTTTGCTAACAAAACAATAATAAAATATTTACAACATATAACCTTTTTTGAAAAGAAATGATACATGGTGCATAATTTCTCAACAATTTAGAAATTATATATTTCGAAAATTTAAATATTTGATTATGATTGTGTTTTTATAAACTTGAAAAAGTTACCCTTTGCTAATGTGCTGGCGGAAAAATTGGCATTAAAGTAAGCTTTGATTCATCCAGTGACTCGAATGGGCAAACTGTGTCAGACGCAATGTGGTGACAACTGATGATAGCATGAATGTTTGATATAATAAAAAAAAAAGAAATGATTTCGAAACAGAAATGATGAGGTGTAGCATAGTTTACTACTCAAACAGAAGGGAAAGGGATGGTTAGTGAAAGTGAAAGTTAGAAACAAGAGAGTAAACCAACACCAATCATTTCCAAAATTCTTCACAAAACTGAAAGCAAAGTTTAAAAAAAATGGGTTACAGCACGTCTTTTGGTTAAATTAAGCCAATGTGTCCTTTGAAGATGGTGAGCCCCAGAAATTTTGGGGACTTCCGGAATATTTCTTGGAAACCACCACTGTGAATGAATGGCTGAGAACAAATAATGAGTCCCGAAAGAAATAGTTTTCGTTAAGAATATTTGTAATTGGGAATTAATTCTAATTGGTGTTCTGAATACCCAATTTGATGATCCTTATTGTGATATTACCCTACAAATTATACCTTTTTATGTTATTTTTTCATTGTTATATTATGAATAATTGGATTATTGCCAAGCTCATTTTATTGTTGACTTGCGCAGAAAGAAAGTTTGAAACACTTCCAGCTAATTTGTACAATTATCCAACAATTTTCTTTTTTGAATCCAATCAAAAGTTTGGAAACGCGGTTTAAGTTTTTGTATCTCCGATCATTGGCAAAATTCATCCGTGGATTTCTTACGGTGCCAAATCATTTGCGTGCCGGAGTGAAATCATAGAAATAGGCAAGCGAAAAACAAGCGGGGATGCGTTGTGCTGTAGCGTCGCTAGGGACGGAAGAGGATGTCATGGTTCTTCTCTGAAACTGGTGGAGGCCCCAACAAATGAACCCCGGCAAAATGAAACAAGTGAGAGTTTTGCAGTAAGTGACAAAGAGTTCTGAAAGGATTCAGACACGCCCCATAATGAACTGACTGGTCGAATAGGCGGATAATGGGTTGAAAAGAAGTGTGTCGGAAGGAAAGCAGAGAGCAACTTAGGTGATTCGGGACTATGTGATCCGAGAAGGTAGAATGATTCAAAAACGAACGTGTATTGTCCGAGGAAAAGTGTTTAGCGGAAAAAGTCGAAGTGGCGACAAATTTTTGACACACACGACTCGTCGAGAGAATAATCTGTGTGTGAGTGTGTGTGATAAGGTGTGAGGAAACGGGTTTGGTAAAGGAGCAATCAAGTGGGGGGAAAAACTAAATGTTCGAGGCTGAAGTAGCGGAGGCGGTAGGCGGAAAAATGAAAGAATATTCAATAGTTAGAACGTAGAATTGTGGAATAGGACTTGTGGGACTGTCGAGCGAAGAGAAGTGAAGTATTGTAAATGAGCTAGCAAATGAATACTTAGAGACTAAGGCGGATGCAGTAACCACTAGAGCTGGATGGAAGAGTGTTGCGTAGTTCCGGCCAACGAGGCAACGGGTGGGGGAACCACCAGGATGCAGCTAAATAAGAACCAGTGGTGAACGGACAGTTGAAATGCGAATCTTCGAACCAAGAGCAAATTGTAAAGATGATGCCCCAGACTGTGCGGCTGGATGACGTGCGGACGTGTAGCCGCTGCTGAATGGTTGTGGGGTGTGGTTAGAGAGTGTTGGTGGACGTGCGGACACTTGAACGAGAGGTGAGTGGGTAAGCGAAAGAACGGGTAGAGCGAAACAGCCTGTGCAATTGCGAGTGGCGATAAGGGCGATGGATCTTCGGGTTTAAGAGGGTAGGGCGGGCTTAGCCAGGCTCGAGACCGGGCGGGTTGGCAGGGCCAGGGGTTACGCGGGCGAGTGAATGGCTGAGTGGACCGCGCGGCGGGAGGCGAGTGGGTGCAGAGGAGCGGGTATATGGCCCGCGTGCCGTGCACGCGCCCGCTAACGCAGAACAGGATGTCGATTTGTTTTTTGCCCCGATCGCCGTCCGCGCCGAAGAGTAATTGCTTAAGTGCCCTTTCTCCTCCCGCGTTGGAATTTCCCCGCAGATGTCATTATTTGTAGCAGCACATACTATCTCCCGGGTAAGTTACCCGTGTTGGGAGAGGCTGACGCGGCCAGTGGCGAGTGGCGGAGTGGTTTTCAAAAACCGCCTTCGAGATGCTCGCCACCCGAAGGAACCGTCTCCATCCATTCCTGCTCGCTTACTATGTCAAGTGGCTAGGGAAATACCTCTACGCAAAGTAGATATACGTTTCTGGTTAATATAGGCAGTCAGAGAGAAACGGGTAAGTTTATTTTTCTTATTACGATAAGTCTTAACATATTCAATAATAAAGAATATTAATTTTTTCCTTCATCCTAACTTTGAACATAACACATTTCAATAGTTTCTAAATAAGTTTGGTCCGCTTTTTTTGGCCCAATATGTTTCGTGGCCAATGGTTTTCCGCAAAACACATGCGTTAAAAATTACATGAGTCACCACTAATTCTAAAGTTTTACAAAATAACAAACCTGAAAATTTTTTTAATAACATCTTATTACTGAATTTATCTGTTTATTTCAATTTTGGTTCCCTATAATTTTTAACCAATGTCTTAATATTTTTGCTTTTTTTATATACATGAACGTTTGTGGAAAATTATTTAAATTAACGTAGAAACATGTTTGTTTATGTCTTTAGCTTTCCACATTATTCATTACATGATAATGTTCATTTGTTGGAATAATACCAAATTAAATCTTTTACATTCATAACATTCATTAGCCTCCAAGAAATAATACACGACATTCATACAATTAAAGTAATATTAGTACGTTTTATTGTTTGGGCACAAAAGAACTTGTATTGAAACCATTTTAACAAGATTATGAAAAAAAGTACCACTTCGCGATAATGAACGTCATTTATGTTTGATCGACATGATATCGAGAACATTTATTGGATAGTTAGGCATGTTTTTGCACGTGCAAATAGAAGATCTCTCAGCCGAATAACACTGTAGAAACAATTGAACCCATGTTAGACATTTTTAGTATACCTTGATAATGTACACAGTACGCGGACCATAAAAAACTCTTAATGACATATATATATATATATATATGTATATATATAATATATATATATATATATATATATATATATATATATATATATATATATAATAGTATATATAGTCAAACAAATGGCAAATACAAAGCTCGGAAAAAACCTTTCAGCAACCAAAGATCTTTCTAGTGTAAGGAAACCAGGATTTTATGGCAATAAGCGTAAATTGGATGTGAAATGAGGCGTCATAGTCTTTCCTTTAACCCATGTACCATAACCTATATCAATGGTAAGTAACATTGAAATAAAGATATGAAAGTTTACTTACCATGGCTACATTCCTTGATAGACATTTCATGGAAATAAAAGTTAATGGGATCCATAAAAAAATATATGAATTAGCCGACTTCCGTATCTTTATACCCTTGCAAGGTGTATTTAAGGTTCAATAATGAATGATTGTAGATGCCATTTACGTAATAGACATACGGCTTTATGTCCCGTGCAGACTATAACACACAAAAATCGCATAATTAATAGAGATAATTCTCTGTTCCTTCAATAACGTCAATGTAAAGGTTTTAGTAGTCTTCATTGTGAATATATTACTATAATACTTTCATTCAAACAAACGTACAAGCAGCCTCTGACAAGGGTTCTGAAAAAAATATTGGTGGTGTCAACAAACACTCATACCTTTATCTATTATTTGTAACTTTTGCAATTTTGAAAGCTAGACTTCCAAACGAACATCGGACCTGCAAAGAATGTTATAAGCAAATTCCGCTCTATCAGAGAAAAAAAAAACAAAAGAAACAGTTTGATGTCAATATTTCAAAATAAATTTAAACTGTTGCAAAAGGCGTCATGTGAAGTACTCCAATGACTAAATAGCCAGAATTGATCGGGAAATATAAGTTTTTGGTGAAACCTCCGGCCTAATGTCCGCAGACGCCATTGTTACGAGACTGAACAGACAGCGGACAGGCATTTTGCCGTAAACCAATGGCCGAAAAAAACGCCGTTTTTCCTCTGCAAGCATTACAAAAATATGTATTATATATTTCTTCTCCTTCATTCTTCTACTACTAACTATTATTAATTATTATTATTATTATTATTATTATTATTTATGTTATATATTATCTTTGTCTATACGACCTAAGTAGGTATGTGAAAAGGTAAAAACAAGAGAGGATGGCGTACCTAGTACGATGATTACGTTTTTTTCAGGGAATTCATCATTACATTAACAGCAGATTTTCCCAAAACTATTGTCTTTCATTGACCCGTTTTAAAAGGAATTGAGTTTCTTCATCGACCCTGTACAGCATCAATATCATGACAAAGAAAGAATTGCACCGTGGACAGTTGGCAGTACTATAGGTGACCCAGTTTTGAACACCCAAACATTTTCATAAATATCCCTCGATTTTCATATAATCATTAAGCAATCCATTTGTGAATAACCAAGTTTTCTCAATCTTCATTATACTGATTACAAAATAACGTGGTTCTTTAACAAAACTTGGCCATAACATTTCTTTCAGTTTTGTTTGCCGTAGAGAATCTTCTTAAAAGATAGAGTACCGTTGTTTGGCATATATAGTTACAATTTATTCATGAAGTTTTCTGAATATTCTAATTCTTAATGATGAACGAGGATACAGAAAGAAGAGAAGCGAAATTGGTAACTTTAATTTTATAGCTGCATTAGTTATAGAGATGCATAGTTATAACTTTTTCCCTTTTGAATTTTCTGACATCCCTAATTTCTAAGGATGTACGAGGAATACGTATGTGAGAGCAAATTTGTAATTTAAATTATTTAGGTTTTTTACTTTATATTAGGAAAACAATTAGTTATTTTTTTGTAAATCCCCAATGCATCTTGGATTATACTGATCCCAGCCCGGGTCATATTTGCCTATTGAACACCCCAATCCCGAACCACTTGATCATCACTGATCAACCAAAAATTCATCAACCCCAGGACGTCTATACATACCCCGTCTTGGAATCCCTGTCGTTACAGAAGTGGTTGGTCATTGAAAAATATATGTCTTGTAGTCTTGGGCCCCATAATGTTAGCAAATTAAATACACCAAAATACTTGCTTTTGAAGATTAATTCGATTTTTCAATTAGGACGTAGCAACAACCACTTCTCATCCCAATTGATATTTCAACACAAAGATATTTTATTTAAGTTTACTGTCAAAATATTGGTTCACAATGTAATTAACGAAAACACCAATTTGTAACTTGCAATTCATTTTGTTAGATTTGTTCAATCGATATTATAATATTATCATGTAAAATATGCATATAATAATCTCACATTTCAATTATTAACGCAAGTAACGTATTAACCTGTACAGGCTTGCCATGCAATTGGTTTCATTGATATCCTCCATTCATTGAATGTCCAATGTATTAATTGAAAACAGCCTATGAAATATAGTTTGATTTTAATCTCCAGTTATGTTTGTAGAAATATCATGGACCCAGTGGTCTGGCCCTTCCGGGTTTCCCTTGGGTTTTCAATTTCAATTAATTGAATGGAAGATGGCGTTAAAAATTCCATTTATCTTTTCTATTTACACATGTTTTATCGAAATCATTACTAGTAAGTATTATGAAATTCCGATCGATTGCTTGTTGTTTGCCATCACGATTTGGTATTTGTGTTACCTTCTTGATCCAGCTATTGTAAGGTTTCAGATTCTTTCCCAAGATCTGTTAAAATTTGTATTAATTTATAATCTATAATATTTTTCTTTAAATAGAAGCAACTTTTTTATAACAAATGTTTTTTTTCAGTGTCTTCCCTTTAGTGAGCATAAAAGGTAATAAAAGGAAGTAAGGAGAAGAAAAGTTGTTACAATTACAATTAGAAAATAACTTCAAACTTTCCTCATTTCCAGAAATAAATAATAAAACAATAATAATAATAACTAATAATAATAATTAAATAATAATAATAAATATTATTATATTATTATTATTTTATTATTATTATTAATGAAGATTATAAATACTTATCAATTAATTAAATACCTGGAATGACCAGCTCTGGACACAATGATCCTTCAGTTCAATAAGTTTGTCACTTCAATGTTTTAGTTGTTCAAAGGCCTTGTGTAAGACAGTTGACCGAGGAATATTGCATTGATGGATATCTAAAGTCTTTCAATGTATACAAAAAAAAAATCATATATTTCTGCCATCGCTTGACACGAAAAGAATTCGGAAAATACAGATACGGGGGACGAGTAAGAAACGCGATTCGATTTTATCCATTACTCTACATCACATTATAGAATCATTTAAAAACAATGACTAGTGTGGTCCAAATAGACCACAAAATTAGCTTTATCAAAACATTTTTTTCTTGTCCCAGGGTAAGGACACATTTAAGATACGCCCCTCCTCCCGCCCTCACTACTATATCGAGTTGGATCCCCTTGGAAAAAAATATCCAGTTTGACTGAAAACCTTTAATTTGCTAATAGAAATAACATTTTTAAACACATACAAAAATCTGAGGCAGGACTCAGGCGACCATCAACTGATATCACTCCAGTGCCTTCTCACCGGAGATTCTAAAGTTTGAATTCCCATCTGTGGCCTGGATTGTGAACACTGGCTAGATACACTAGTGCAATTCTGTTTCTACTGTATCACACATGTCGGGAAGACGAGTCGGAAAGCTTAAGCTTGGCCCTGCTGGGGGAAGTACCCCGCTGGGGAGATACAGCTGGATCTGTCGGCAAGCCAACGCTGTATATGCGCGCGCCGGATGTACCCAAGCACGAAAGGGATGAACACCAATTTCCACGATAAAACATGAACGACATTACGGAACTAATAACCCACAGCCGTTGACGAGCCGGGAAACTCGAAAATAATCCAATGAATCCACCCAGACTTGAACATTATACAATAATTTATACCGATGCATGTTTTATGCCCATTTTTATGCCCATTTTTTTTCGGGTGACGTGAGCGCCACCTTGTGGATGCGCCTAAAGAGCAACATATTATTTTGCTTGTAGGTAAAATCCTACCCTGGTCCCGATGACTAATGAATCTATTGGCAACCTGACGGCATTCATCACTTCGTCGCACCGTCTCCACGCGCACTTCAAGCAAACATGAACCCAACTTTCAGTAGATATACCACAAGTGTTGGACGGCACGGAAACTCGAAATAATTAAATGAATCACAGAACACTTGACATTTACATACAATTTGATTACCGAATACCAGCATGAATTAATGCTATTTTAATGCAAATTTTTTTCGGGACATAGGGGACCTCCTTGGATTGGGCGCCTAAGCAACAGATTGTTTTGCTTGTAGGTAAATTCCTACCGTCCTGGTCCGAGTCACTTTAATGCATCTCGATTGCAACTCTTGACGCATTCATCACTCGCGCCCGCCTCCAACCGCCACCTTCCGAAGACAAACATGAACCACAACTTTCAGGATTAATAACCACATAGTGTTTGAACCCGGCCCACCCGGAAACCTCCGAAATAATTAATGAATAACCAGAACTTGAATATTACATAATTTACCTTACCGAATACCCAGCATATGAATTATGCTATATTTCAATGCAATTTTTTGGGAATAGCGGACAAGGTTGCAATAGATTCATTAGTGCATCGGACCAGGGTAGGATTTACCTACAAGCAAAATAATATGTTGCTTAGGCGCCCATCCAAGGTGGTCCTCACGTCCCGAAAAAAATGCATAAAAATGGCATAAAACATGCATCGTAATAAATTATGTAAATGTTCAAGTCTGTGATTCATTGATTATTTCGAGTTTCCCGGCTCGTCAACGGCTGTGGTTATTAGTTCCGTAAGTGTGGTTCATGTTTATCGTGGAAATTGGTGTTCATCCCTCGTTGCTTGGGTACATCCGGCGCCGATATACACGTTGGCTTGCGACAGATCCAGGTATCTCCCCCCAGCGGGGTACTTCCCCAGCAGGGACAAGCTCTAAGCTTCCGACTCGTCTCCCGACATGTGTGATAATGTAGAAACAGAATTCCACCTAGTTATCTAGCCAGTGTTCACAATCCAGCCACAGATGGGATTCAAACTTTAGAATCTCCTGGTGAGAGGCACTGGAGTGATATCAGTTGATGCCCTGAGTCGCCTCAGATTTTTGTATGTGTTAAAAATGTTATTCTATTACAATTAAAGGTTTTCAGTCAAACTGGATTTTTTCCAAGGGGGATCCCAACTCGAAATAGTAGTGAGGGCGGAGGAGGCGTATCTAAATTTGTCCTTACCCTGGAAGAAGAAAAAAAATGTTTTGATAATAGTAATTTGTGGTTCTATTTGGACCACATAGTCATTGTTTTTAAATGATTCTATAATGTGATGTAGAGTAATGATAAAATCGCATCGGTTTCTTACTCGTCCTCGTACTGGTATTTTCCGAACTTTTCGGTGTCAAGCGATGGCAGAAATATATGATTTTTTTTGTATCATTGAAAGACTTAGATATCCATAATCAAATTCTCGGTCAACTGTCTTACACAAGGCTTTGAACAACTAACATTGAATGACAAACTTATTGAACTGAAGGATCATTGTGTCAGAGTGTCATTCCAGTATTTATTAATTTGAAGTATTTAATAATCCATTCATTAATAATAATAATAAAAATAATAATAATAATAATAATAATAATAATTATTATTATTATTATTATTATTGTTTTATTATTATTTCTGGAAAGAGAAAGTTTGAAGTTATTTCTATTGTAATTGTAACAACTTTCCTTTCCCCTTACTTCCTTTATATACCATTTTATGCTCACTAAAGGAGACACTGAAAAAACATTTGTTATAAAAAAGCTGCTTCTATTTAAAGAAAAGATTATAGATTATCAAATTTAATACAAATTTTTAACAGATCTTGAAAGAATCTGAAACCTTACAATAGCGGATCAAGAAGGTAACACAAATACCAAATCGTGATGCAAACAACAAGCATCGATCGGAATTTCATAATACTTAGTAATGATTTCGATAAACATGTGTAAATAGAAAGATAAATGGAATTTTAACGCCATCTTCATTCAATTAATGATTGAAACCAAGACGAGCAGACCCACTGGTCCATGATATTTCTACAAACATAACTGGAGATTAAATCAAACTATATTTATAGGCTTTTTACAATTATACATTGGACATTCAATAATGGAGGATATTCAATGAAACAATGCCATGCAAGCCTGTACAGGTAATACGTACTGGTATAATTGAAATGTGAGTTATTATATGCATATTTTACATGATATATGTATAATATCGAATTGAACAAATCTAACAAAATGAATTCAGTTACAAATTGTGTTTTCGTAATTACATTGTGAACCATTTTTACAGTAAACTTAAATAAAAATATTTTGTGTTGAATATCAATTGGGATGAGAAGTGGTTGTTTCTTACGCCAATTGAAAAATCGATTTATCTTCAAAACAAGTATTTTGTGTATTAATTTGTAACAGTTATGCCAAGACTACAAGACATATATTTTTCAATGACCAACCACTTCTGTAACGACAGGGATTCCAGACGGGGTATGTATAGACGTCCTGGGGTTGATGAAATTTTGGTGATCAGTGATGATCAAGTGGTCGATTGGGTGTCAATAGGCAAATATGACCCGGCTGATCAGTATAATCAAGATGCCATTGATTACAAAAAATAACTTAATTGTTTTCTAATATAAAGTAAAAAACCTATAATAATAAATTACAAATTTGCTCTCCATACGTATCCCTCGTACATCCTTAGAAATTAGGATGTTCAGAAAATTCAAGAAGTTATAACTATGCATCTCTATAACTATTCAGCTATAAAAATAAATTACCAATTCGCTTCTCTTCTTTCGTATTCCTCGTTCATCATTAAGAATTAGAATATTCAGAAAACTCATGAATAATTGTAACTATATATCCACAACGGTACTCTATCTCTTAAGAAGATTCTCTACGCAAAACAAACTGAAGAAATGTTATGCCAAGTTGTTAAAAGAACACGTTATTTTGTAATCAGTATAATGAAGATGAGAAACTTGGTTATTCACAAATGGATGCTTAATGATTATTGAAAATTGATGTGATGATATTTATGAAAATGTTGGTGTTCAAAACTGTCACCTATATACTGCACTGTCCACGTGCAATTCTTTGTCATGATTATTGATGCTGTACACGGGTCGATGAAGAAACAATTCCTTTAAAACGGGTCAATGAAAGAAATAGTTTGGGAAAATCTGTGTTAACGTAATGATGAATTCCTGAAAAAACGTAATTCATCGTACTAGGTATGCATCCTCTCTCTTTTTTACCTTTTCACATACTACTTAGGTCGTATAGACAAAGATAATATATAATAATAATAATAATAATAATAATAATAATAATAATAATAATAATAATAGAAGAAGAAGAAGAAGAAGGAGAAGAAACATAATACATATTTTGTAATGCTGCAGAGAAAAACGGCGTTTTTTCGGCATTGGTTTACGGCAAAATGCCTGTCCGTGTCTGTCAGTCTGTGAACAATGGCGTCTGCGACATTAGGCCGGAGTTTCACCAAAACTTATATTCCCGATCAATCTGGCTATTTTGATCATTGGAGGTACTTTACATGACGCCTTTGCAACAGTTTAAATTATTTTGAAATATGACATCAAACTTTTTCTTTGTTTTTTTTTTCTCTGATAGAGCGGAATTTGCTTATAACATTTTTGCAGGTCCGATGTTCGTTGAAGTCCTAGCTTTCAAAAATTGCAAAAGTTACAAATAATAGATAAAGTATGAGTTGTTGTTGCACCACCAATTTTTTTCAGAACCTTGTCAGAGCTGCTTGTACGTTTGTTGATGAAGTATATAGTAATATATTCCAATGAAAGACTACTAAAATTTAATTGACGTAATTGAAGGAAACAAGAATATCTCATAATTACATTTTTGTGTGTTATAGTTCTGCACGGGACATAAAAGTATGTCTATACGTGAAATGCATCTACAATATCATTCATTATTGAACCTAAATACACCTTGCAAGGTATAAAGATACGAAGTCGCTAATCAATATATTTTTATGGATCCCATTAACTTTTATGTTCCATGAAATGTCTATCAAGGAATGTAGCCATGGTAAGTAAACTTTCATACTCTTTATTTCAATTTACTTACCATTGATATAGGTTATGGTACATTGGTTAAAGAAGACTATTGACGCCTCATTTCACATCCAATTTACGCTTATTGCTCAAAAACCTGTTTCCTTACACTAGGAAAGATCTTTGGTTGCTGAAAGGTTTTTCCGAAGCTTTGTATTTGCCATTTGTTTGACTATATATATATATATATATATATATATATATATATATATATATATATATCATTAGAGTTTTTATGAGTCCCGTACTGTACATTATCAAGTATACTAAACAATGTCTACATGGTTCATTGTTCTACGTGTTATTCGCTGTAGAGATCTTCTATTTGCACGTGCAAAAACATGCCTAACTATCCATAAATGTTCTCCGATATCATGTTCGATCAACATAAATGACGTTCATTATCGCGAAGTGGTACTTTTTTTCATAATCTTGTTAAAATGTGTTCATATCAAGTTTTTTGTGCCCAAACAATAAAAACGGTACTAATATTACTTTAATGTATGAATGTCGTGTATTATTTCTTGGAGGCTAATGAATGTATGAATGTAAGATTTAATTGGTATTATTCCAACAAATGAACATATCATGTAATGAATTAATTGGAAAGCTAAAGACATAAACAAACATTTCTACGTTAATTTAAATAATTTTCCAAACGTTCATGTATATAAAAAAGCAAAAATATTAAGACATTGTTAAAATTATAGAACAAATTGAAATAAACAGATAAATTCAGTAAATGTTATTAAAAAAATTTTCAGTTTGTTATTTTGTAAAACTTTAGAATTAGTGTACTCATGTAATTTTAAACGCATGTGTTTGCGAACCATTGGCCACAAACATATTGGGCAAAAAAGCGGACCAAACTTATCTTAGAACTATTGAAATGTGTTAATGTTCAAGTTGTGAAGGAAAAAATTAATATTCTTACTATTGAATATGTTAAGACTTAGCGTAATAAGAAAAATAACTTACCCTTTTCTCTCTGACTGCCTTATATTAACACGAAACGTATATCTACTTTGCGTAGAGGTATTTCCTAGCCACTTGACATAGTAAGCAAGGAATGGATGGAGACGGTTTCCTCGCGTGCGAGCATCTCGAAGGCGGTTTTGAAACCACTCGCCACTCGCCACTGGCCGCGTGCAGCCTCTCCCAACACGGGGTACTTACCCGGGAGAGTTATGTGCTGCTACAAATTAATGACATCTGCGGAGGAAATTCCACGCGGGAAGAAAGGCACTAAGCATTACTCTCGGCGCGGACGGCGATCGGGCAAAAAACAAATGACATCCTGTTCTGCGTAGCGGCGCGTGCACGGCCGCGGGCCATCTACCCGCTCCTCTGCCACCCACTCGCCTCCCGCCGCGCGGACACCAGCCTATTCACTCGCCCGCGTAACCACTGGCCCTGCCACCCGCCCGGTCTCGAGCCTGCCTAAGCCCGCCTACCCTCTACCCGAAGATCCATCGCCCTTCCGCCACTCGCAATTGCACAGCTGTTCCTCTACCCGTTCTTTCGCTACCCACTCACCTCTCGTTCAAGTGTCCGCACGTCCACCAACACTCTCTATTAGGCGGCTACACGTCCGCACGTCCATCCAGCCGCACAGTCTGGGCATATCTTACAATTTGCTCTTGATTCGAAGATTCCATTTCAAACCGTCCGTTCACTACTGTTCTTTTAGCTGCATCTCTGGTTCCGCCCACCCGTTGCCTCGTGCCGAACTACGCAACCTCTTCCATCCAGCTCTAGTGTTTACTGCAATCCGCCTAGTCTCTAAAGTATTCATTTGCTAGCTCATTTACATACTTCACTTCTCTTCGCTCCGACAGTCCCACAAGTCACTATTCCACAATTCTACGTTCTACTATTCGAATATTCTTTCATTTTTTCCGCCTACCGCTCCGCTACTTCAGCCTCCGACATTTAGTTTTCCCACCCACTTGATTGCTCCTTTACCAACCCGTTCCTCACACCTATCACACACACTCACACACAGATTATTCTCTGCGACCAGTTCGTTTGTTCAAAAATTTGTCGCCACTCGACTTTCCGCTAAACTTTTCCTCGGACAAACACGTTCGTTTTTGAATCATTCACCTTCTCGATCACATAGTCCGAATCACCTAAGTGCTCTCTGCTTTCCTTCCGACACTTCTTTCAACCCATTATCCGCCATTCGACCAGTCCAGTTCATTATGGGCGTCTAATCCTTTCAGAACTCTTTGTCACTTACCTGCAAACTCTCACTTGTTCATTTGCCGTTCATTTGTTGGGGCCTCCACCATTTCCAGAAAAACAGACATCCTCTTCCGTCCCTAGCGACGCTACAGCACAACGCATCCCCGCTTGTTTTCGCTTGCTATTCTATGATTTCACTCGGCACCAAATGATTTGCACCGTAAGAAATCCACGATGAATGTTGCCAATGATCGGAGGATAACAAAAACTTAACCGCGTTTTCCAACTTTTTGATTGATTCAAAAAAGAAAATTGTGATAATTTACAAATTAGCTGGAAGTGTTTCAACTTCTTTCTGCGCAAGTCAAACAATAAAATGAGCTGCAATATCCAATATTCATAATAAACAATGAAAAAAATAACATAAAAGGTATAATTTGTAGGGTAAATATCAAATAAATCATAAATTGGTATTCAGAACACCAATTAGAATTAATTCCCAATTACAATAATTCTTAACAAAACTATTTTCTTTCGGGACTCATTATTTGTTCTCAGCCATTCATCACAGTGTTGGTTCAAGAAATTATTCCGGAAGTCCCCAAAATTCTGCTCACCATCTTCAAAGAACACATTGCTTATTTAACCAAAAGACGTGCTGTAACCCATTTTATTTTAAACTTTGCTTTCAGTTTTGTGAAGAATTTTATGGAAAGATTGTGTTGTTTACTTCTTTGTTTCTAACTTTCACTTTCAATAACCATCCACTTCCCTTCTGTTTTGAGTAGTAAACTATGCTACACCTCATCATTTCTGTTCGAATCATTTTCTTTTTTTTTATTATATCAAACATTTCATTGCTATCATCATTGTCACCAATATTTGCTTCTGACACAGTTTGCCCATTCGAGTCACTGGATGAATCAAAGCTTACTTTTAAATGCCAATTTTTCCGCCAGCACATTAGCAAAGGGTAACTTTTTCAAGTTATATAAAATCACAATCAATAATCAAATATTTAAATTTTCGAAAATATAATTTCTAAATTGTGAGAATTATCACCATGTATCATTCTTTTCAAAAAGGTTATTGTTGTAAATATTTTATTATTTGTTTGTTACAACAATAAATTACATCGCACCGAAAGAATCACACGATGTTCTCGTAACGATTTCTCGCGTAGGCGTCACGTACTACTGACCTTCAGAGGTAGGTCAGTTCATCAATAAAACGTTGTACATGACTTCGAAGAGTCCTCATGTGTACTGTTTTTGTTCACACATTTTAAACGTTGCGTGAAAATGCAAGTATGTGTATGTAGGTAGGTTTTTGTTGAAACTCATTTGTCAATCTGTTTCTCAGAAAAAGTTACTGCGAAATGGTAAACATAGAAGTGAAAGTATCGCCATGTTGTTTTTCAAGCTACTGCAACACCACGTTGCATGCCACGCTACAACTTGTTTGGTATTTAATTCATGGAAAGTAGTGTTGGTTCCATACACAGAAATTATTTAAACGATAATTGTAAACTAAAAATAACTGACAGCAGGGTCCGTCCGAAGGCTTATATGCCGTTAAAATACTCAACTATAATGATGATGGTAAAGGAAAATGGTCGTTTAACCTTTGTCAGACACTATAAGAACGGGAATCTTTTATGAATATCAACAACAAGAAAGTTCTGTCATAGAATGATAGCACTCGTGTATGATTGCGACTTTCCATCCCGCAAAAATACTCGCTTTCACACTGTAGCAATGTAACGGGTCATCTAAGTATTGACATCCTGACTCACACACGACTACTACTCACAGTTGAACAGTCTGTCCACCACCAGCAGTCACCTCTTGGCATCCAGCACACACCATTCTGCCACACTGGAGACGCTCCTTGGCCTCGCCCATGCCTCCGCAGCGCGGCCGTCGGCGCAGCGCCTCTCCGCGTGCGACGCACTCCTTCGGGCGGCGCCGGCGCTACGTCGCACCCACGCCGCCCCCGGGGGCGCCGGGCCCCCCGCGCCCGCCGACGCCCGCGCCTTCCCCCGCCGGACCGCACCCGCGCGTGTCGGGCCCCGCCGGCTCGGCACGGCGCCGCCGCCCGCCGCGACCCGCAGGCCGCCGCTCGCACCCCGCCTGCGCCCCGTCTCGCCCTCCCGCGGACCGCAGCTCGCATCCCGCCCGCGCCCCTCCGCCCCCGCCGCCCTTCGCGGCCCGCCCGATCAATACGAAGAACGCGAAGGACGGACGCGAACGCTGGCGAGGTCGGGCATCGAGACTGGGGCTGGGCGAGGGTGGCGACGCCGGCGACTGCTCGAGCCGCGCCGCGAGGGCCGATGTGGACGTTCCATTGCCCACCGACCCGAGGAAAAAAGAACATCACATTCTTTCACGAATGATTTGTAACTTAAGCCATTTTCAAAAAATCAAAGTACAATAAAAACGAGATCTTTGTCGTACTTTAATGCGTCAGTTGATTCTATCCGAGGAAAAAATTTCCAGGAAAACTTGCAGGCATTTTTTACCAAAAAATAGCTTTCATTCAAGCAAAAAGTATTGAAAAACAAATCAGGTTTTCCCAAAAGTGCTCATTACCTGAAGTACGCAGCTGTTATTTTGGAACATATTTCATGAAGGGAAAAATGTCCATCTTAATTATTAGAGTTCTAGGTGGAAAAATTTAACTTTGAAAAATGTAGCGTATATCGCAATAGTATAGTTTTTAGATATATAGGATTCAATGATAAATAATTTTTAATTCTATTACCATGTATTTAAAAGTAGTGAAAGTAAACAGACGCCCGAATAGTTCGAATCACAATCATTTGTTAAACAAAAAAGAAATGAATTATATTTCTACTCTCGCTTTATCCGCAGATAAGAAGTAGTTTTATTCCTACCCTGTGTCCATACCTTAGTCGAGAGTTTGAAGCATCTATCTGTATCTGTAATGTTGAGTACTCCCGGGAAATAATCGGAACCTTCCGTGCCCCTGAAGGGGAAGATAATGGAAGGTACGAACAAACAAAAATACAGTAACCAACTCACGACGCCAATACACAATCTTTGACAGAATTAAATATTATATTTATTGTGGTATACATTATCCTTTTTCGATTTGTATATTTACGTAGATCGTTTCTCACATGCTTACCATATTACTGATAAAGGTGTAATTGTAAAAATGAACCCTAGGCAATATGTTTCCTGAACCATGCAAATGCTGACTCATAATAAATTACTTTCTTTATATATTTCGCTAAAATCGTTTAGCGATATGAGTCACGGTTACAATTCCGCCTACACTCAGAACTGAACAGCACGCATGCGCAGTGGGTGTCGGTAAACGAAACAATTACATTCCGTTTTCAAATGGCAAAGAGAAATTGCGGCCCGTGGGATGCACGCATAATATTTGCCACCACGAAACGCACTTATCAGAATGTTGTTGTTGTCGCAGCCCGTAATTGAATTTTGAACCTTAGCCGTAATATAAAAAAAACAATTACTTGATTTTAACATACTACAAATGACATTTATCAGCAATACATGGAATAACTTTCTTATTTGCACCGTTTGCATACCTTTGTTATGTGTAATATAATTTCACTAGAGAGATACGAGAATAGCATAAAAAAGGCGGTGAAATTGCTCATCTGAATCTTTATTTGATAAACATATCGAAAAAATTGAAATTCCACAATTTTTTTTCTTTATGGTTGAAATACCTAATACACACATGCAACCAAACTCTTCAACAGCAACTTCACAGCCCCTTGACGACCCTGTTTCTTTTTCGAATACTATTTATTTAGTTATTTCATTATTCGGCCCATGAATGGTCCGTGAGTCCAGTCCAGTGAAATTCTAAGTCGTTGCAGCATTACCTTCAATGTAGTGTTACCACAAATGTGATAGATTTTCTCAGAAAATTCTAAATCAAAATATCCCTTTAATGATATGTATTATATTAGCGTTATTTGTCATTCTAATTGTATTGCGAAAGTCAATGTTTCGTTTCAAAGTAAAATAACGTTAACATTACAGAAGGGCATATGCGCAGTCGTATTATTACTTCTTATTCAAATTGCGCTCTGAAATTCACTGGTGTTTCTCGATATGATAATATTCTCACATTTTATGTTAAAAATATTCATCCTTAATATTGGTAGTGGTACTAATGGCACAATGTAATGCAATGTGCTCTATCTCTTGTAACTTTCATATCCCATTTGAAAAATTAATCTGTGGAGCGCGAAAGACACCAGGAGTATTCGCTAATGTTGCCAAGACCAAAGTCAAGACCCGAAGTGAGTTGTAGGACCATCAGAAAGAAAGAAAAGAGTTCATGTACTCGTATTAGTACAATTAACGCTAATAAGTATATTGCTAATAATAAGTACATTTAATGTTAATAATTTTAGCATTCTCTGCTTCAAGCAACAAGTTTAATTTAATTCTAAAGATATTCTTTAAGTGATGTGTAATAATATTTTGGATAAAATAATACCCAGATTGCATAAAAAATAATGGTGACTAAATAAACGCTATGCAAATGATTCCTGCAATTCTCTCTTCATTGAGTTTGAAAATGTTCCCATTTCCGAGCCTTTTCGTTTACGAATCATAAGGCTTGTTAAAACTGACTTACTAAGGGAAAGAAACGAGTTTCAATGCAACGAAATTATTTATTATTGTAAATGCAGCTTAGTAAATATAGATTTTATGTGTCAGTATCAACAGTATTTAAAAAGGTGCCACGTACAAAAACACAAAAAGTTATTTCACAATACCGCGAACAAATACCAAATAGTTTTTTTCTGCAGTATAATTATTTTTATGCAGTTAAATTGTATACTCATTATTAAAAACAAAAATTATTGTTTTGTTTATTATTGACGACTTATTTAAATTGAGATAAATGAATACTCTAATTTAAAACGTCTAGCATCTGTCGACTTCATAAAAGTGCGCTAACTGAAAGTCACCTTCATTTGCGAGTGTTGCTTCTCTGGTAAGTTTGCGACCATTTCTCATTCCCTCCAGAGAAATGTGAGAACAGTGCCAAGAAAATTAGGGACAATCTTTGCTTTAGGGTTGGGTGTAGGTTTTGGAAGGGCTGGTAGCATATACGCCTCATTTCAGAGAGTTTACACAGTAAATGTCCACATGAGCCACTCAGCTTGATGTGTAAAGTGGTTGCAAAATCAGGGGAAGAAATGGTTTGCTCAGGTATCATACAACCCTCACCCCATAGTGAAAAGATCATGTACCAATGATAAATATTTATTACAGAAAATCTATTTGGTATGAAAATTTAGACTTATGGGCTGACTTACTGTCTTGGGTGGAAATGTGTTTTGTAAAGGCATTCTTTACATTTACTACTTCAGACTTTGAATTGATTATTATCGTATCATTCTTTCTACATCCCTCAAAAACGGAAGCGATGCTGAAAGAGCCGAAAATACATCACTTCCGATTTTAAAACAGTTAATGTTACACTTTTTCGTAACCTCATTTTTTCGTAAGCCTTTACTACCTATTTCCAAATCTTTATTTGAACCAAGAAGCTTTTTTGTGATTATATTTTCATTCCTAGAGTGAGACGGAAGGAAAAGAGCATTCTTTGCGATATTTCTTTATCCCTTTATAAGCCTCATCTTTGATATTCTGTAGAAGAGTCGAAAACAATTTTTAGCCAGATATGTGACGTTTAGTATTATTAGCTGACAGAAACACCATTTTACTTCTTTGGATCTTAAATTTGCTCTCTGCCAAGATCTGTTTAGGCGGTAATGTACTGATTTTAACACTTTAATAACTACTCTAATTGAGTTCAAGATTTTTTATTGTAGCTAACTGTTTCTTTTCAAGCTATTTTGTCTTCTTGCCTTTGTATCGTGAAACATTAGTGGCACAGCAGTACAATGTAAACATTATTCAGCAACTTCCGTGCACTTTCGCCCAGAAATGTTTCAATATCGTGTAAATCATATATCTGCATTGCTCGGAACGTGGAAGCGCGCCCCGTCGGCTACCGTGCGTTTCGGACTTGTAATCCTCTCATCTGCGGCGATTCTGCTCCCGAACCGGTTCGCGTTCGCTCCGCGGGCAGGTTCCTTTATCTGACCAGTTGCCTTGCCAGAACTCGCCGGGGAAATCAGGGCGCTTGAGTGTGGAGTATTGCGCAGGTCGTGTAGTGTGGTTGACTTGTTTCCTTTATCAAAACCTCCATTTTAGATGGGATAGTTACTGGAGCTTGCATGATATGGAGAAAATTGAAATAGGTCGTTATAGCATTACTAAACATTTTATTTTCTCTTTTCTACCTCTTTATAAACTTGATCATTTATATTTCTGAGCCGCATCTTCATGAATAAAACATTACCGTACCAAGAATTGTTCCACGATTCTATCAATGGTTTTCATTTGTTTCTCTTTCTTCTTTCTCTAGTTTAGAAGTAAAAAGAGTGTTTGCGTAAAAAGCAAATGTTTTAAGTAGCTCAGTACCTATTATCCAAATTGAAACCATTTCTCAGGAATTACTGATTTTTCAATTAGTAAGAATTTTTAAATTTGTGGGATAAGGGTATTAATCTTAAAGTGATTCTTCAGGTATCTCTATAGATTTTTAATTTATTTAACGATTTTAACATCTCAAGATTCATCAAAAATCTTGATCAATATGCTTAAATGATGTAAAATTATTGTATCCGCCTTTTTAAAGATATCAATAAATTTAATGTTTATAAGAACATGCTAATTTTAGAGTTACAAAATGTGACTGTTTAAAACATGAATATAACAATTAAACTAAATTGAAACCAAAAAATAGTTTATTATGATCCAGAAACAGATTACGTGAATGATATTTTTATTATTTCGAGATTAAATTATTTTATTTATCTTTTAATAATAGAATTGAACCTCTTTTTTTCTTATTGCCGATTTTAAAGAACGTAGATTTGTATTAAATGTAAATGTTATAAAATGCCAAGACTTCAAAATTATTGAAAACTAAGTGTGATGCCACACACTAATACTCTAATTTCCTTCAGTCCATAATTATTAATTTCAGCACGACGGAAATTAATTTTTTCGCGCGCTATGGCGTCAATGACTATCGAGGTATTGCGTCACTTGTCCACGAAAACATCATCGCCTATTACAAAGACAATCCTAAAATATATTCTGTAATTACATAATGAATTATTGTTTTGCGCAATATTCCAATGCTATTCTTAGTATAACTGAAAAGTAAACATTGTATTCATTCAGCACCTGCAGTTGTGTGTTATTACTTAATTTTATAACGGAAGCTACTTACGACAGCAATATTCGTCACTAGTATGGGAGGTCACTTCCTCGTCTGATTCAGTCACTCTTGCGTTCGTCGGACTTCCCGTTCCGTTCCTTCGTTCCATTGTATTCATTTAGTGAACAGTTAATGTTGGGAGGAGGCGTCATTTTGAGTGTTTGACTGTGCTGAGAACTGGTTTTCAAACCAATCTACCTTCAAAACAAACTTACATTGGTTCAATGAAGAACGTAAACACGCAGGCAAGTATTTGAAAACAATATAAAACACTGGTTCTTTTGTTGAGGTTTTAAATTTGGCATGTTATCAACCCAGCGTCATCACTATGTTAATTTTGCTATGGCTGTTAGTGGCTTGAGCTCGTCGTGATAATATGTTCGACCTCAAGGTCACTAGATTCTATACGTTCCTTATTGTCTTGCACCATTGTTATTCCATGCAGCGAAATAAAAACATTGCATTTCTTCAGCTTACGTTAAAAAATATTTTTAATTGGATTTCAACGTGCCATGAATGCTAAAGCATTTGCTTGAAGTTGTATCATTAATCACATGATGTCAAACTCCACTAACTCGTTGGCAGTTCAGACAACTATTGATCTTATTAAATACGCAGAATCCTTCACTGCAAAATTCTGCAAAATTCCAAGTGTGAGAAAATCATTTCACAGTCACCAAAACATGTGTCATAATTAATATACATTTAGCCAAGAGATTGTAAGAATCTTAAAATATCAAGAGATTAGTAAATTTTCCGTTTTAAACAAATAATTTACTCAGATTCCCAAACATTGTACTTGGACTAACACTAATTGCACAAATATAAATAATCAGTAGTTAACTTCTTCTGTATACATAAAATTGAAGTGTCAGCCTGTGATTTCTAAATAACTAAATATGCCCATGTCTAGTATTGTAAAGGAAATAATCTCCACAAAGTTTTAATAATTTTATTAACAATTTTCCAGAGTTAACT
>BOPP01000009.1:1977753-2042973 GCA_017312745.1 Gryllus bimaculatus | reverse complement strand
ACGTAAAATAAGGCATTAATTCAATTCAATTCAGTACAAGCTCGGCGATGGTGTAACTATTAGGATATCGGATTGTTGTACCCAAGTTGGTGGTTTCAAACCCAATCAAAACCGTGGATTTTTAAGGGCGTAAATCGTTCGTACGCCTTCCTTCGGAGGGGAAGTAAACCCGGCTGTCCCATGTTAGTAGATTTATTTGCATGTAAAAGATACTCAAGCCTAACGCCTCTGAGCTAAATTCAAATCGCCCAAAGAATACCTTCTTTCTCTGCTAGTTGGTGAAAGGAGCGTAGCGAAATTTGCGTGGTCAGACGGTAGAGTAGGCCTCATGGCCTGAGTCTCGTCACGTAAAATAAGGCATTAATTCAATTCAATTCAGTACAAGCTAGCGCCACGCGAGGTAACGTTTTCGCCGCGTGCTTCGGGCGTAGGGCCTTAGGGCGTAGAGCGCGCGCGCCGCCTGCGGGGGAGGCGTGCGTGGGCGGCCATCGGAGCCGCCTCGCGTGGGAGGGAGGTGGCGGGCGCGTACTCGATCTCCCTTGCGACCCGTTGCTTGTGGCTCCTCCTCCCAGCTGTTGTTCGCTTTCCGCCTCGTTTGCCGCTTTCTTCTGCTTTCTTACTTTTTGTCGCGTCTACAGTTACGTTTTCTTTAGGTGCAGTTTCATTTCGTCTCCGTTGACCTCTTACATCATTTGTTTCTTTTGTTATTTTATTTCGGTTATTTGAGCCGTACTCTTCAAAGAATAATATTTATTTATTCTTCTATGCTTAGATCATTGTTTGGCATTTGCTTCGTTTAGTTACTACAATTGCTAAATATAAAATTTATTCAAACTACGTAAAAATGTTCTAGTGTTAAGTGTTGATGAAAATACTAAAACAATATTGTTGATGATTAGAGGTAGCCGGAAAATTACATTATGTTTTAAGGGTACAAATTACAAGAAATATTGTTCGCATTACTTTGTTAAGTATAGTGTTGGTAGGAAGATGAGCACACAATGAGAAGTAGGGAAGGGGAGTGACATTAAAAGTCGCCAATAAACCAAGTGAGTTACTTTTACTTCCTTTCATATGGACGTATTCCCAAACCACATGCATGACTGATAATGCATTGATCGCTTCAACATATTTACTTTTAGTGCTTATAATTAAGCAGGGAAACATTTTCCCCAAATGGGGAACTAAAAGAGTAGTCACTGTGATATTGTATTAATTAACATGATTTACAACTCAGAAGTGAAGATTTAACTTAAAATGCCCCTTATAACTTTACCATAAACAAAACTAGATAAAATACTTCCGGCTTTTTTGTAGTATATATGTGCACTCTGTCCTTTCTCAAGGGTTTTTCCTTCTCTCGTTTCTCTCATGTCGTTTTGTCTTGCACTTCTCTCGGCACTCCCTCCTTTCTCCTTTCCACGTTCTCTCAACGGAAATGAGCCCCGACTGCATCTCGTCGGGGCGTCCCCTACCTGCGCATTACGAGGATTAAAGTCAAACGACCTTGCGCCTGGAGACAAGAGCATTATTTTTAAGCACCTGACTATTAATATGACGCGCTGGTATCATCCTTTCTTGGAGTAAACATTGTATTCAAGGTCCATTGTTACCGCCCGGAAAAAAGGCGACGATCCATTTGCCAGGGTCCTGCGTGGGCTAGAAGAGCGAGGACATTTTGTGCCCCCTATAAGGATGTTGGAGAAATAGCAAGATCTCCTTCCGCTTGATGTAGGAAAATAACTGCACAGCGGAAAATAATAAATGTTAGCAAAACTATTACTGGTACCGATGAATGTTGGTGAGGTTTGTGGTTATAAATTTCAAATTCAATTGTCTTCGACATTGTAAGGTAAAATTGTTATGGCTAGCAGCCGCTCTGGTCGTGATAACCGTTGCACGTTCGAAGTGTGCATTGGATAGTAGAATGATATTAGCTGATGTATCATGTATATATTCTACGAGTAGAAGAAGATCTCGCAATACAGAAGTGCTTAGACATTTAACCTATTACGACTCTGAAAACTAGTATCGTCCGAAAATATTACGGTTGGTGTTAAAAAAACATGAATGATGTCTTGAAGTATGCATAATTACGTAATTTCCCTGTTTTCTCTGTATTTATGATAGAAAAATGCTCCTTTTCATATTATTCCCCCTTCTGGTTCATGTACATCATCTACATGTACCCTTTGGTACAGTGCTCAACATCCACATTTGTCAAGATGGTGTCCCGATATACTCGTATGTGTGGAAGAACGTACACAAAACTAGATTTCGTAAATCACAGTTTTAACAATCAACGCTACTGTGCAAATATCTGAATGATTTTGTTTGTTACTATGAAATTTCTAAAGGTTTTAAAAACGAATACGAACCTGCAGAAAGCAGCAAAGGGATTCAGAAAAATTCAGTGCTACTCGAAACAAAGTTGATAAGGTGGGGCAGACGTGCATAGCAGCTCCCTATTTTGTGGGTGAAACGAACTCCTTAAATGCTGTGAAATGTCTCAAAAACGTCTAACAGTTGTCATTCAACATGACCTCTTTTCGTCCCACAGAAGCAGCTGCTACAGAGCATGCCCTGAAGACAAATTTGTAGGTGCAAGAGTGAAAAATGGTGCAAGCGTGAAATCTACTGAAATGGTGCTGGGAGACTTCAAAACTTGGGTTCAGACTGTTTGCACTACTTTACTATAATTATCACCTGAGGAACTCCTGAAAATCATATGCTGCACCTGTACCAAAGGCTGTCATTTTTCAGCAGAAAAAAGGCACGAGATGTATCTTCATTTGCAAACTATGAAATGTCAGCCCTGTACCATTGCTCGAACTGAAATGTGAATACTGATGGCCTCGACGTAGTTTATGTTATTGAGACCATCATCTTCCAAACATGTAAACTATTTATAATACAATATTTTATTTATATTTACGTATTTTCACACTTGGAATTTCTGAAAACGTAGAATAATATCTTCAATATTAATTCCTTAAAATGTGGGATAAAATGTCATAGAGTTTCTACTAGTTTCTGCAGTCTATTGTTTGTTAAATTGCAAAGTATTGGTAGTCAATCGGTGCCGAATTTAATACATGTTTTTGGTAATCATAAACTTTTCGACTAATCGATAAGAAGGGGCGGAAAAAGGAATAACCTTTTGTGATATTTTTAATATAGCAGATGAAGCTCTATTTGAAAATGAGGTAAAATTCAGATTACACATCTGAGAGGTTTACATGAGCGATTAAAACTTTTTTCCAGATTTTTTGGGTAACCGACGTCCATTACTCTCAGCCCAAATGGCATCTTCAGTAGGCAATTGATTCCAATTTCGTAGCAAGCTCTCCCATCCCCATGGTTCATATCTTCATCATCAACACATCTCATCTCTCACAAGGTTTCCAAACAATGATGTGTTCTCATCTTCTACTTACTCTCGTCTTTTCGTATAAACCAGTGCTCGTGATTTTTGTGCATTTTTATTACAAACGCATTCCTTCATTCATTATCCTTTCGGTTGGTTCAACTTTTAATTATATTAATTATTTCAAAAATAAATCTGTAAATTAGTTTATTATTCGGTACAGGGATTATTGGTGTTTCTGTATGAACAATTTGTTAGTCGTAATGAAATTTTGAAAATTGTTTTGCTAGTGTATTGAAGAATGTTGTCCTGACGACAAAAGAATTATATTCAATTTAACAATCAAATTATTCAATTAATCGTAAAATTATTTTCTTTGCTTCCAGAGGCTTGCGTTCGAGTGTGCTGACGGTGGCGATGACTGTAAAAATAGTACTCCACATCACAGACCAAATGGGGATCTGTCGAGGAAAAGAGGAGAACACAGCGCTATCAATGAGCACGAAGTTTCCAGCAGCTGTATTAGGGTAAGTTGAATTTCTTTCTTGCGCTAAGAAGTACACTCAAACAAGTAAATTTACCATTTGTGGATCGTTTGATTTTGTATATCAGTAGACCGAAAACACTTGGTTCACATACCCAGGTGAGTAACAGCAGTTAAATGACATTTGAAATGCACGAATATTGTGATGCTTTCAGTGACAAGAATGGAACTTATCTTTTCAGGTTTTTAATTTTTCTTCAGATTTAGATTTTTAACGAGACAATTTATCGCCTTTTGCATATAAATATCTAAAAAGAGGGACCATTTTCGTGCATCCTCAATTTATATGTTAGGTTATATAGTTTATCTACAACTTATAATATATGTAATGTGAGTAATAAATCTCATTTATCCTAAAAAGCAGAACCGCAAAGGCGCGGCGTTCAGAGCATCATTGCTTAAATTAAACAGAAAAATTTGTTTTCATATATTTATTTAATGTCAAAAAACTTTATAAGTTATGTTTTCCGTACTGTGGTAGGGACGTCTATTCGTATGTGTTCGTCTTCTTGATCTCTGAAATTCCTATCCCTCTTATGCTGTATGGTGTTTAATTATTATGAATACAAGCGATTTGGCAAGCATTGATAAGCAAATTTTCGCTTCCGTGTAACAAATAAAAAATTTCAGCGGCAAATGAACTACAGATTTTGGATAATATCTATTATGGTTCATAATGTATTTTCCACTGAACTCAAGAAAATGTGATCAGATATTGTAGCTAGATTTATGTCCAGAACTAATGCAAGGGACCATCTGAACATTTGGTAAATAGATCGAGGAAACTGGGTGAAAACCCTGATCGCGTTGTTTATTGTTACTACGTAACACATAGGTAACGTGAGGTAATTCAGATACAAAAAAATTTGCCGACGTCTTCTCAAGTAGATGAACATATGTTATTAAACTCATTGTAGAGAAACACATTCGTTCTACACAGCAGTTTCTTGGCTTTCTGGTTTGTTGGCAATTCTCTCTTCTACAACGTTCAGAAAATTATTGTGAATGAGGATACTGCACTGAGTATGCTGCTAAATAGCACATGGTAGCACTGAGGATACTGCTAAAATATTCAGAGATTTTTTAAAAAAAATAAATTTAAAAAATTGTTATTATTGGAATTGGGGAAAATTACAACACTTTATCGGAGGGCTCTACAATTGCCGGATTTCTGGTCGTCAGAACCTTACATTGCCTGCCGGCTTTAAAGTTATAGGACATAATCTGTGCACAAATGACACCAATGACCTCCCAAGTCAACAACTGTGCATCGAGCCTTAGAAACGCACATAATTTTGCTGTGATATACAGATTGCGGCGAAATCGAAAAATCGAATGCGAGAATCTATACTTTTGGATCCAAAACGGTTAATAATTATTTATCGCTCCTATTATGAGAAACACGCTGGTGAATTTTTTACTTGAAATGACCTATTCTGTATCATTTTGGTAAAGAGATACCATTGCTCTTAGGTGGCGATAAGTGTTAATGAATTAGTCATCAACTCATGATTTACGAGAAAATTTTAAAATGTATAAAAAAATTTACTTTTAAGATTGAAAAGATCTAATATAAGCATGCAAGCAATGTGATTATCAAGATCGTCAAGCAAGAGGTTCACGTCACTGCAATGTGATAACTCTGTGTTTTATTCTCAACACAAAGCATAAATACTACATGACCAAGTGTAGTGTATGTTAAACCAAAACGGTTTCTCAGTGACGTTGTAGCCAATGTTTCTTAAATTACGAATACGTTAATATAATACGTGTTTGAATAACCATTGATCTGATTTAATGTATGTCGCCACCAACCATCGATAACATTCAATTATAATCATGCTCCGTGAAAGCCGATTGAATGAACGCCGAACGCCCGCCCGCCGCATTTCCCACGTTCCAGTCCACGGCGCCCGAGATAATCTCGGGCCATCGCCTCTCAGCTGCGGGGACTATGGAAAGCGTCTTTCAGTGGGAATCGCGTGTGGAAAAAAGCGCGCGAGGAGGCGGGGCGCCGGCGACGGTTTTTCTGCGCCGGGAGCGCGCCTGGCGGCCGAATCCCGCGCCGCGCGACAAAGACGCGGCAATGCAAGCGGCGGCGGCGGCGGCAGTGGAAGTGGCGGAGGCGTTCGTCGTGACAGTGGCGATGGAGATGGTGGTGATAAATAAAGAAATATGTTTATTTCCATCCGCGAAATTACATAAATGTTGTCACATTCATAATCCTTGGAATTAACTTACTAGTATCCAGTTGGAGGTCGGTATTTTTTCATACAAAGAAAATCAAAATTCTTATAAATACAGTGTATTTATGTTTAAAATGTTGTTATTGATACAGTGTCTATGTCAAAAATACATCCACGGTTCTGGATGATTTATGTTCTGAATGACAATAGTTCTGTATGACATGTATTGGTTGTCTGATGCGATGAAGGAGTAAAAGTAGTGATTGCGGTGTCACGAATTTAATGTTCTCGGGGACACGGAGGTCAGTGGGGGGGGGGGGGGGAGCAATGATGGCAGAGCTGTCTACAGAAACGGGGGCGAAGAAGGTGGCTGTAGCGAATGTTTGTTCGTGGCGGCAACGATTGCTATGGCGATGATCGTAGCGGTTCCGGCGGCGGCGGCGGTTCCTGGTGGTGAAGGAGTTAGCATTGAGCACCGATGATTGCAGAGGACTGGCTTTGGTAGCGGTGGCGACGGAGGAGTGGTAGGTTCTGCGGAAGCAGAGATAGGGAATGCACCGCAAGCGGGAGGAAGGGCGGCAGCGGTAAGCAGCGGTTGATGATTGAACGTTTGATTGATATTAATCGTGCATCAATTGTTATTACTCCCGTAAGTGTATTGTATGTTTTTCCTCTGGATGTGGCGGTGGTTATCTCCCGCTGGATGGTGAGATCCGGCCCCAACATACCCTTGGCTACCCTTGGGATTTTCCCCAACCAGGTATCGCGCACCAGCAGGCCACCACAGTAGTGTAGTGCTTGTAAGTGTAAGTCAGTAAGTGTAATATATGTAGCTTGTGTGTGCGTGTACGTAAGGGGTGAGCATAAGTCAAGGAAGACGAAAAATAGAACGCGCGCGGTCGGTGACCCGTTTGTTAGGGTACTGCTCCGGCATTCGCCTGGTGTTGATCGGAGAATGGAAAACTAGTAGCGGTGGGTGGCGTGGTGACGACTGGAACGTCGCTGCGGCGGGGCTAGGATGTCGGGGCAGCGACGGGGCGGTCGTGGTGACCGGGCGAGCGGAGGCGTCGTAAGGGGGGGGCGGAGCCTAGCCGGGTCGAGCCGGGCCGGGACGCGGGAGCGGCGTGCGCGGCAGGACGGCAGGGTGACGGGGGCGGTGGGCGGCGGGGCGCAGAGGCGGCAGGGGTGGCAGGGGCTGCTGGGGCGGCGAGGCAGCGGTGGCGCGGGAAGCGTGGGCGCGTACGCTGCGTTGCCGGCGTGGCCGGCGAGGCGGGGGGCGCGGGGGCGGGAAGGGGGCGGCGAAGCGGATCGGGGTCAAGCGCGCCACCCTCCGCGAGCAAAAAGACCCCGCGCGCCGCCGCTTAAGGAGGGCGAGGGCGCGAGGCCGCCGCGGGGGTGGGGGTGGGACGCAGGGCGCCGCGACGCTCGCTTGGGGACGCGCGCTGCGCCGCGCATCCACGCCGCCGCCCCCGCCCTTTGCGGTCGCGGAGAAGGCCTCGTTCCACGCCTCTCGCCTTCTCTTGGCCGCCCACGCCGCCAGCCGCTCGGGCTACTGGAGGGAGAGTGCACGGCGACCATAATTTAGTACCCACAAACATGTTGCCTACCGAAATACACATGGTGGCTCCAGCATGTTCCATACCGAGCGAAAACTGCACTCATATTGTGTTCCCTCACAGATAATACAAAGTCGTTCAGTGGTCCTAAATTGTCAGGCACTAATTTTCCAATCATTCCACCCCCAGTAACAATTGATTTGAAAATTACGACTAAAGACTGCAATTTTTTTAAAGAATGAAGCTATTTTAATTATTCAATGCCCTTATTCAACGTCACAATGAATTAGTGGGGCTAAAGAGTGGCACAGATTTCCTTGCACTAGCTAGTTTCACGTTCTTTTGAGTCTGAGTGTAATTTTAGTTTTGCCCCACCCTCATTCCAGAAGCTATCTATTCGTACCTAGAATGCCCACCACAGCCTTCGCAGTACCTATTGCTCCTCTAGGGACATTCTCAGTGAAGAGTACATTCACACATCCCGAATATCGTATAGGCCATTCTCGGCCTTGTACCTTCCCATATTTGCGCATGGTATTCCTTGGTCTCATTTCTTCTCTCCCTACACCATTGTTCTTAGTGTAGGGAGTCAGTTTCTCAATAACACACGGCGATTTAACAATGTTGTTCGTTAGGCCAAGAGATTTTGGATGGATTGGAGTATAGATTCAATACAATGAAGATTCGGAATGTCCACCACGCCACGAAAACAGTTCAAAGATTCATGCATTACATAGGTTTCGGACCTACAACCTTTGTGTCGACATTCTTGCTTACTTGTCTCACGCTTCGTACACGCGAGTTCGGCTCATTTGATAGTACAGGACTGCAATTGGATTACTCAGCATTATTTTGTTAAGCCTTCTATAACTAACCTCGCAAACACTTGTTAGTTGCAAATATGTTCATAAATACTGTTTAATTTAAACTCTCGTTTGAGCGAGACAGTATATATTTGCTCATTAAAATCACATGTCTGAAAGATGTGTCTGAAGAAAAACATAAAACAGGGAACTGATTAAAATTCCACATTGTAAATTAAGTATTGTCTGAATACAGTCGTTCGAGATGCTGGGGGAAAATAAAATGGGTAAATCTTTGAGGTAAAAGGGGTGCTGTGTAAGGTTAAATTGAACTCAGATATTCGAAAGTCATTTGTCTGATAAACTGCTCTACCTGCTAAGATATATCTAAAATCTGGTATTAAGAAATATCGATCGGCATGCTGCCAATGGTGATGCTGGTGCTGCTCGATGTGATGGAGGTGATTGATTTTTTCAGGTACGTCATCTGCTATTGTCATTAATCCTGTTCGCGCAGTGAATGTTTTATGCTTGTATGTTGTGACGTGCCTCTCCCATTGGATGGCGAGATTCGGCGCCGACCTACAGGAGGGGCGTGCGAGGTTTTCCTCCTTCAGTTATCTCATCAAGCGCAGCATCGGGGACAAGTTTTAAGCTCACGTCTGAACTCCCGACGTGAGTGGTAGTATAGTGTTTGTCAGTGTAAGTGTGAGTCTGAGGGGATAAAACAGGACAAGGAAGAGGAAGGAAAAATCGCGCGCGAACGTGGTTCGTAAGGGTACTGCTGCGACATCTGCCTGGTATTGATCGGAGAAACCACGGAAAACTAATGAGCAGATCAGCCAGCAGCTACAATCTCCTTCAGACATTGGCTGAATAGCTATTTAGTTACTGTCGAAAATGTGCCACAGCCGATACCTCAACTACAGAACTTCCCGGTCAGAGTCGTTGCAGAGTCAGTGACGGTGGTGGTACCACTGGTGGTGACGGCGGTAATACCAGTGGTGGTGATGACGGTGGTACCAGTTGTGGTGATTGCGGTGGTACCAGTTGTGATGATGGCGGTGGTACCAGTGGTGGTGAAGGCAGAGGTGGCAGTGATGGTAATGGCGGTGATGCTAGTGGTGGTGATGGCGGTGGTACCGGTGGTGGTGGTACCAGTGATTGTGATGACGGTGATACCAGCAGTGGTGATGGCGATGGTACCACTGGTGGTGATAGCGGTGGTACCAGTGGTGGTGACGGCGGTGGTAGCAGTGGTGGTGACGGCGGTGGTTCCAGCGGTGGTGGCAGTGATGGTAATGGAGGTGGTACCAGTGGTGGTGATGACGGTGGTACCAGTGGTGGTGATGGCGGTGTTTGTTCTCTGGGGATCGCCAGTCGACGCCCTCGCCGTGCGAAGCGAGCGATGCGCGGCGCGGCGCGGCGCGGCCCGGCGCAGCGGGAGGCGGCGTAGTTGCATTCGCCCAATGTGGGTCACACATGCGCCCGCAGCCCTCTCGGCGCTTTCGCGCGTTTTTGTTGCGCGCCCCGTATTTTTTGGGAAACCTTTTTTTTCTAAGGAGGCCGAATGCAAAGTCAAGGTAGATTTTTTTTAAATTCTTTCGTTTAACGAGTTGTCATCATTTGTCACTTTCAGTTTTAGTGAAATGCTTTCCATCTCCGCTGTCAAATAAACATGATCAAAGAAAATGGCCGCATTGAACTTATTTGTAGTTTTGTTTAGATATAACTGTTATCATTTTATAATGGAATTTCCCTTGTGCTCATGCTTATAGAACAACATTCTAAAAATATTTTGTATTTGTTTGAAATTTAAATCTAATTTTACTATCAACTTGAAAATAGCATGTAAATATATGACAAATCTTCATCCATTGAATGCTCGAAAGTGTAAGAATGCTACACAATGTGAAATGATCTCTTCAATGTGAAATGGTCTTTTTATTACTATAATATTTGTTTTTACATGCGATAGAATCTTTTTTGTTTTATTGGCGAATTAAAGTTTCAAATATTTGTTATAGCACATGCTACATTTTTAGCACGCCTGTCAAGTGTCAACCAAGATCTTCCTATTGCTAGTAATGTATGGTTGTCAAACCACATCAATGTGTCACGGTTTCCCACCACGAATGTGAAGTTAGTTCCCTCTTATCTTTCCTGCTCTTCTGTTTTTGTATAATAAACTCCAAATCTGGCAACGTGACAACCTTCCTAACCAACCTTACGTTTAAACACCTCCACGGCCATTATCAATAAAGCAATTTGCCACTCATTCACTATTTCTCCCGTTCTCACACACTTGTAGTAACAGCCGCCACTCATCGTCAGCATTCAGAACCACGACGTAACGTCACCGTCTGGACAATCAGCGGCGCTAAACTCAGCAAACAGCCTCATTCCCAGCGCCGTCGCTTCGCCACCCACCCAGTCCAACGTCATCTCGCCTCCGCCCCCGCCTCCGCCTCTGCCGCCCGCCGTCGCGCGGTGGAGCCCCTTGCGCGGGCCCGCATCCCGCCAGCGCCACCTCCGCGCCGGAGCAAGCGCCAGGCGCCGCGAATCGAACGAAATGACTTCCTCGAGACGCCGCGCGCGGATTCTCGCGGACGGACAACGCGCAGCCCCGCCCCCCCCCGGCCAGCGCACCCGGCCCGAACGCCGCACCCCCCGCCGCTAGGTCATTTGACCGCCAGTCGCCACGCCTGCCACACTGCCCGCCCTCCTGTCCGGCGCCCCCGCCCACAGCCCGCCCGCCGCTCCATCCGCCGGCCCGCCCGCCGCCCTACCCGCGCTCTACCCACCGCCCTAACCGCCGACCGCCATCCCCTCCCGTCGTCCCGCCCGCCACCTGACGCCACCCCGTCCGCCACCCCTGACCGCTGTTCACGCCCACCACTCCTTCCGCCGACCCGCCCGCCGCCCTCCGCACGCCGCTCACCCGCCGCCATCTCACCCGTCTCCTCGCCCGCATTCCCGCCGCCATCCCCACCCGCCATCCCTACCCGCCATCCCTACCCGCCATCCCCGCCCGCCATCGCCCGCCAACCCCGCCCAACCCCGCCGCCAACCCCGCCCGCCAACCCCGCCCGCCATCCCCTCCCACCGTTTGTAGTACTGTAATTGTTCATGATAATTGGTCTTAGAACAACTTTGTTTATCACCATTCATTTTTAACATTTAAATTTCGTTATTTTTAAAATATTAACTTTGGTATTCAGTTTGTATTTAAAATATCAGTTTCGAATTTTATAGAAATGCATTTTAATGAGTTTGAGCCTCGGAAGGCTTTTCCTTACATTCAAATCTACCATAAATATCATTTTGTAATTATGAATAGTGACGTTGAATGTACTTTCAAATGGAATAGTAATTTCATCAAAATTGCACGTTAATTAAGCTAAATGTTATGACCCCCAAACCGATTTTTTCTCTTAGTGCAGCTAATTACCTTCTGATTGGTAGTTTTATTATTCTCGTCCTATCCTTGGAATTTACCGCAGAATAGAGGTCCCCACGCTGTAACAGTAACTTATTAAGCAAATTTGCCGATTCGCTGCGCGCCCCACGGTCGTCCGGCGAGGCGACCACCCGGCAGCGCGGCCTACCGCCGGCCTCCCGCCCGCCACCCGCCGCACGCCGCCCGCTGCCCGCCGCCTGCCACGCCGTGGGCGCGCTGCGCTGCAAAGTGCAGCCCACGCGACGCGACGCATGCAAATGGGCGATGGCGGCAGCGATTGCCCTAATGATCTCGCGAAGCTGCGGGGCGATTACGCCCGCGCCACCAGCCGTCACCGGCCGCGCCCTCATCACACCCCCCTCCCCCCGCCGGTCGACACTAGTGTTGCTAGTTGTGCGGTGTAGCGCACCTCCGAACGGCCGACGCTGTTGAATATCCTAGCGCCCCGATGGCCCCTCCTCCGGGCAGTATACAGAGGTTGAAAGGAACTAATGACAAATGATGGCTTATTAAAGAGTTTTGGGAATGTTAATATTGGTTGGTAGATTGTTACCACTAAATAAACCGCAGAATAAATTCTCAATGTAATTGTAATTGTTTTGTTGTGTGGTGGCTTCTAATGATCTTGCGGTTAATGCGAGCCGAAATAAAGAATTTAAAAATAGACCACTCAGTTCGAATCCGCCTGATAACTGTGGGGAAAATGGTGGAATGGTCGGCGCAAAGAAGTGAGGTACTCTACCCTTTCCCTTACTCACCTCCGCCTCGTAGCACGCCAACTAGCAACGCCCATACCGCTCACAACGCCCGCGCCTCCCCCACTCTTGCACCGTGGCTCACCGGCAGTGATAGCGTTGCGGTACGAACTTTCAGGCGAGCTCCTAGATTCAGGTCCCAATGGTGGAGGACTTTTGGAAATGGGTTGTACAGGGTTTCCAAGAAGGAAACATCGAAACTACGAAAATAAGCTCTTAAGTCACTTTTCAGTATATTTTGTCTAATAAACTCCTTCGATATTTCAAATGGTTGAACTGCAATAAGAATTCAAAAGTTAGTTTTAAAAATACTTTCTATGAAACAATTTACATTTTAAACACATACAAACACTCCAGTAACATGTCAATTGTTTATTATTTATAAAATAATACATTTTTTCAAAAAAAAGTTGACACAGAAATAAAAAGCACCAAATTTGCACAATTCAATTGCTTTTTTATTTCCGAGGTAATTTTTCTGCGCTATTTCCATCGACTTCGATCCCATCTCTTAGTTACATCTCTGCTCCAAATCGATAGTCCTGTTCAATAAATATTTCACATTTCTCTGTACTCATGCTCTCCCATTATCATAATACTATTACTATTAATGCTCTTTTCTATGGAAAAACGGAAATCTATTTTTTTCTCCCCACACATCTTCATTTGACCACGAATCGAAAAAAACGTTATCATTAACATTCGCCCCATTTCTTAATATTCATACCAAGTAATAAAGGAATAGACATGTACACTGTACGCATAATTTACAAATCTCTTCTTCGTCGTAACCATTATCACTAAATGTTAGTGAAAATGTATCAACGGAAAATCAGGGAATCGAGAAATGGAAACTTTTTGTTGAAATTCATGAATACACTAAAAATTGTTCTTCATATTACCATGTAAAGATATTTTGAGAATCTTGAAAGAAGAATTATATTGCTTAAAGTAAGTTTATCAATGGATTCTTTGTATTTGACAAGCTGAATGTCTGAAACTTATCAGAAAACGAGTAATGCAGATTTCAGAAACTTAACTGCATCTTAAATAAAAATATTTTAACAGATGACAATTCCATGTTTAGTAATAAAACACAACAAAAGAAAGGCAATAAATTAATTTATGTTGTTTCGTATTCATTCCCTTTCAATTCTATAATACACTGTGGAGTAGATTATATTGGGCAAATACGGATCCAGAACTCCCATTAATAAGTAACAAATATTAATAAGAAGTTAGTTAATAAAAAGACAGGAAGAATACCTGAGCATTTAAATCCGGTCTCACCCGGACGTCCGCTTCATTCATCAAAAGTATCGATTGTCTCTCGGGAAACGTGTAGTGTCGACGACGCGATCACCGCATTTCTTTCTCGACGTAGATGACAAGTGACGTTCCAGAAGAAGTGGCAGGTTACCACAAAAGGCATCCGCCGTCGTAAAAATGACGTCAAAATCAGCGTATAATTGCCGAGAAAGAAATCACGTTTTGCCACCACCTGCGCTCTCGGGAGCGGGGGCGGCCGCGGCGCACGTGACCGGAAGCTCGGCTCGCCGCTATAATTGAGAAGCTTTTGTATTCCTCAGGGCAGCCGGCTCCGCGTCTTCTTTCCCTCGCCGGGGAATTATTACTTCTCCGATCCCGATCAAAGGTCGGCTCTCGCTAAATAGCCGCGGAAACAAAAGCCTCCCGGCGCTCGCCTTCCGGAAGTGGCCGCGACGCGCAACAAAGACGGAGGACGTCACTGTGGTGGAGGGCGTCGAGACATCCGCGCCCTCCTGCGGCGCCTTTGAATGCACCGTGTTTTGTTTTCTTTTCTGTTCCGGTTTTCCTTCCGGTTCATCGAAATCGGAGGTTTCAATTCCTCTGCCGACCACATTATGTCCTTCTCGTTCGTTTAAATCAGTCCTTTATATTGTGATTATATTTCACCTCCCGGTTTCATCTAAAAGTCAAATTTGTATCTTGACCACAGTTTATTTTCCGATTCCTCTGAAACAGATCTGAACGCGTTTTTTAAATATTTTACTTACCGGTTAATTTTAAAAAACTAAATTATTGCTCCTTGGTTCTTGTACTAAGATTTCCTTGATTTCCTTGTGGTTACTCTAAAATAGAACTGAACTCTTTTCTCAGCTACTTTTTATTTTCCTGCTCTATTAAATGTGAAATTTGTATGCTGTGTCTCTTAGCTATCTCCTTCAAAATTATTTTGAACAGAAATTAATGTTTCTTACATGCTGCAAAATTGCAACGGCATACTGCTTGATTTGTGGTCAATTTTCAGCCATATTATTTCAAATACTCTATTTCATGTAATTCCAAATGGCGCAATGGATGGTAAAATGATATTTATATCGACACAATTTTGAATTCTTCTAAATACAAGAGGAGGACGGCATAATGTTGACATCGAATTTGTTCTATTCCAAAATTTAGTTTGACCTGTAACGAAGGAGCCGTACACTTACATATATTTTGATCTGGTCATAAACGTTATTAATTTTATTTTTTTTTCAGATTTCGAAATAAATAATTCATGTCATTATATCTCCAACATTAATTTGATATTTAGAAACATGTGTATTAAAAAAATGTTTACGTAATAGTTTTGGTTCCGCTGAAGCACAATGAGATTCACCATTTTGACTGCAGAACATCACAACTCATACGTCAATCTCGCCTCTTAGCCCAGGCAGATGAATATTGAGTTTATCTATCATACTTTATTACCAAATAAATGTTAAATTTATTTCTAACAATATGTTTACAACACAGTATAGTACACAAAGAAACGAAGCAATAACATTCGTATATTACAGACCAACTAACTTCGCGTGGCGTCTCCGACGCTTTAAACAATTTTAACAGAATGTTCGTATTCATGAACTTGAGATTTCTGTTGGATTAGAAGGACACGAAGAATGTTAGCAGTTCCCCATCCGCAAACCGCAGTTCGTCGAATGACACCTCGCTTGCCACAAACGGTGGAACGGAAGGGTGAGTGATGACCGGACGTGCACATGCAGTCACCTCCTTCGCTTGATCCTAGGAATATCCCAGCGATGACTCGAACGATAATAGTGCTCGACATTTGCCATCCACTCAAGTAGTGGATTTCACTTGTTAGAAAAACACAGTCCACTTCTATCCATAGAGTGTGATCAGAGGCTTGTATTCGTTTCGAATGGAAATTGTAAAGAAATAATTCTGTACCGTTTTGGTCATTGACAGTGTATTATAAAAACACACAGCAATAGGATGCAGCTTCAATATAAATAAACATTAACAATGTGACGGTTCAGTAACAAACACTTTCAAAATAAATGCTGAAATAATGATTCACTCAGAACACAACTCTGACAATTACACGCACTTCCCTTTCTAATAAGTTCCTAGGCCAAAATTAAATATATTCTGTTAACGCCAATAAAGCAAAGAAAAAGTAAATGAAACCAACGTTTTATTATTTTAAGTTGTAAAGTATTCAGTATGCTTACTGACGGAACTAAAATCAAGGATTTGATATATTACTATTATTAAATTACAATTTATAACACTACAGAAGTAAAAACTTATTAAAACAAATTAATATTCAATTGTAACCAATTCATAAATTATAATATTCTATATTTAAGAGAATGAGCTATGTTTATAGTTTACAATGTTTTAATAACTTTTTTGTCATAAAACTTACGTGCAATTTCAGAGCAACAAATTTTGCTGACTAGCTAATAGCGATTACGTTTTTTCCTTCATGCGCGGAAGCTAACCTTGAGCATTTGATCCCGCCTCCAAATGAATCGTATTGTCTGAATAATATTTCTGCCTACTGGACTGCTAGCAGCTGACAGGGGAAAGATGTTCATTTATCCAATCTGAGACTTTTGAGTCAATCTGAGAAATTTGGAAGGCTTCTCCACAGAGTTGCCGATACTTATTAAGAAAAAAAATGCTACACCGCGAAGCAACTGAAAATTAAAGATCGCCATTTCTTCTTTTGGTTGTGCATCGTATGTGCGGTCCTGTGTCTTCCACTGTTGTGTGCTCTTATTGCGACGTGTGTTATTGCTGCTACTATTGTGATCTGATGCAAGAACGACCCCATGAGCACCTCTCTACCGCCCGAGTACGTGGCAATATTGCTCTACCCCCCCCTCCCCGATTGTCCAGTAGACAGAAACATTATTCAAATAATAGTCGAAGAATTTGAACGCAGATTCGTTCGACTTTATAATTTAATTCTGGTTTGATGTGATAAGCCCTACAGAATCAAAGTTAGTTCGATTTGACTCGTGGATGCTCCTCTCGGTTTACCTATGTCGACTTCTTGGGTGTGTGGAGCGCTGAAATTTACTTATCTGAAGATGCTTGTCTGATGGAAGCGACGTCATTCTCTCGCACCAAGCTGTAGCTTCCCGTTGAACTCCAGCGAAGGGCTCCAAGCAGACTCGTGGCCCTTGACCAACAGAAGTGGCTCAGGGCATCAAGTAATGACATTCAGTGCTTCTGACCGCGAGGTCCTTGGTTTCGACTCCCGAGGGTGGCAGTATTTTCGACACAAGCTATCGAGCTAAGTCGAATTGAGCCGCCGTTCCGAGGGGAGCGGTCGGCTGCTCTGATTGGTAATTTTCCTTGGTTTCTACGACCAATACTAGGCGAATACTGGAGCAGTATCTGTGGTAGTGCCGTTGGGAGACACCAGAGCAATGGGAGATATCTAGATGGGGAAATGCCCACAAGCTGACGTGTAGGTCGGCGCCAAACCTCTCTCCAGCGCGGAGAAAAACCGACACCTACCGGTGCAAGACATGCACCACACTTATGGTACTGACATCCATAGCAGTTGACGCACCCAGAAACACGAAATAATCTATCTACCAGTCGTGTTCCTTGTAAATGAGTTATCCCCCAAAACCAATATCACACATTGCACGTTATAACAAATAATGGTAATATTGATTAAAGAACAATTTATCTCCTTATGAGCTTTTTCGAGTGTAAAAAAAATATTGCATGATATTGCTCTTCTTATATATACGTGCACTTACGTAACATACCGTCCACTGCGATGTTCAACAGAAAAATGGAAGACCTCGTGCCGAACTGCTGTTAACTAAAAAAGAGACAACAAAGATATGTAAATGCTCTTAGCGCTTTTCCCATTCATTAATACAATGAATATTAGCTCTATGACACGTAAATTCCGTATTAAAAACGAATGTGCATGATGACGTCCACATGAATGAAGGCGATTGAATACGGTTCCCGCGATTGTAATATTTTTTGTAGGTATCCGTTGGATTAAATTAGAACAGTATTGTGCATGCCTGTGGAGACGTATCATTATTACGCGCTGAATGCACATGGGGTTTCCTGTGACGCTATCTTTGATGCAGAAGCTCACGCAAATAAATTGACTATTCTCAGGCGCACGTAAACAGTAAGTAAATTATTCATCTATTCTTTTTATGCTCTCTTAACGTCCGTTTGGAGATCTCGATTAAGTCATAAACATTCATATATAATTGTTTTCATCACGTAAGAGTGATAAATAATTCCTAGACTGACGCACAGATATGGTCTTTATAAAAACTAGTCAGTATCGGAAGTCTCTGAAGGTTTCCGTTCCACCACATGTGTGATGGCGTCGCCAAGTCTGAAAACACTGCTAGGTCGTCGTCATCCTAAAATACTTCATACCACGCTTATCCTTTACCACATGCTGCCATATACCAACAAGAAAGTGATTCACAGTGTAGAGACCCTTCTTTATGACGTTGCGGTTGTGACGCTGTGGTTTTCCGAACGTGATCACTTCACCCGGCGACTCTGGTGACGGACAACAATTACATCATGGCGGTTTTCCGTTGATGACGCAGTCACTGTGCGGCTGGTGACGCTTTTTTCCTCTAGTCTTCCTTGAAGGCCGTGGTTGCCAGTGGCCGCAGCCGGCTGTGGGTGCCGACGAGGTTTTCCGATATGGTGACGCTGCGTTGGTGACGGCACGCTCATGACGTCTTCGCGGTGACGCCGTACGCCACCGGACGGACGGGAAGTGAACTGCGGTTTCCTGTGTCTATGTTTAACAGTTTTTCTTCGCCGAGCGCCGTATATGACGATGCGGTTGTGGCGTCCCGCCGAAGGGGGACAGTGACGTCGAAGAGATAAACTGAGTTTTCTTGAAGAGTGACGCTTTTCCCGTATCCGGTGCTTTGGTTTTTAAGGCGCGCGCATTGCGTGGTGGCCATCAGTTACATGTTTTGTGATCAACTGAACGCATCCCATGCTGTCAGAAGATCGTTAAAGGTAACGCCTCTGATTGTGTATCTCATCGTGGAAGGAAATCTTGGACGATGAGTAACTCTCGATGGTAGAAGAATCGTTTTATGATTCATTGACCGTGATCTTCATAATTTAAAATATCAATGTCTTTGTTGACAGAGACAGAAGGAAATAAAATACTGAATTCTAAGCTATGAATTTATTTTATTGATTACTCATCTTCCAAGTGACCCCTCGCTGTCATTTTGTATAAATGATAACATTAGTAGGATTTCTGACATTATGGCCGCTACTTGTGCAAGCAAATGTGAAGACTTTCAGTGCTTGTTTTTCACTGTTGAACTGAACTTACTATAATGCCATGCAATGGTGTTAATGTTGTTATTTCAGCGTGCATAAAAAACATGAAACAACTGTTTAAATCGACCTTTCTAAGAACAATTCCTGCTGTTTTGTTTGTTTAGTTGGCATTTGCAGACATGTCAGTGTCCGAGATAAGTAAATAGATTTTCAAAATGGAATTGCAAATTTTGGTCTTCGAAATGTTGATTGATACACTTGTTCATGTGTGTAAATAATTTCTGTACAGGTTCAGTTAACTTTCTCATTTGATAATCGATTCCCCTCTAACAACAATGTTCGCACCTCCAAAAATAATACGTTAATGCATCTACCTCCGATTTCTTGGGAATTTATATACAGGTCCTTCCTCAAAGTTAACGAATGCTGAGAATTATTTTCGAATTACATATCAATTTTCTAATTCATCATACATGAAGAAAATGCTCTTTGAGATCTAGTTGAAAGTTGGGTTACGAAAGAATGAGTTGAAATCTTCTTTTAAGTTATCCATTGTAATGCCATATTTTTCGTAGTATCTCTATTCTCTAAATAGATTCTTGAGTCTACGTGGGGCAGTGCCTAGTTATTACGGAAAGACAGTTATTTGGATTGTTTTACGAACATTATTAACGCATTAGTGCCTAAATTATTTGGCTACACATCGCACACGCTCATTGTCATTACGCTCGTGCACATAGGCGAACTGTTGGATTTATCTGGTAGCATATGTTTGCATCTTTTATTGCCGAATTGTTCTTATTTAACTAAATTGTGCTGCAATAGTACTTCAAAGTGAGAAGTCTCTAGTCCGTGAGCGAGATTTTTGTTTGTTTTTGTCTTTGTGTGTATGTATGTGTGTGTAAAAAGTCGTAAAACCGCTGATCTTGTCTGCATATAGCCCGTCAACTTCACTATAGACTAAGCAACGTTTACTGCTTTTTCCTCCGACCGAACTCAAACATATAGCAGCTAAGCACTTGTTGATACGTTTGCAATACATGAATACGCTCTCATCAGGAGCGTACAATGCTATAACATTGATCCTCAAATGTGCGTCCTCAAATGAGAACAATGCTGTGATGGCTTTGATTGGTTTTTGTTCTTAGTTAATTTTAAATTTTGTTTTAATCCATGCAACAATAGAAAGTGTATTATTGTATCACATTAACAGAGCTTTGAAATTTATAAATATAGTTTACATGTCCTTTGATTATAATTCTTGCTCATTTTATAATAGTAATGTAATTCCTGACCCTTGAAAATTATGTATTATTTTTTAATTAATTTGAAAAAAAAATTAAGCTGTAAATGCATTAGTAAGTATGAGTAAATCGCTTTCAATGTTCACAATTAAATAAAAATGTTGAGGAGAATTGAGAAGTCTCAGAAAAGCAGTCGCAAAGAAAAGAATTGTGTAAGAGATTAAAGGTAGCAAATATTCCATAATGAACCAGCGAACGTCCAGATAAAGTCCCATTCATTGTGACATAACTCGTTATAGCCTCTTTTCTGAAAGTCTCCCGTAGAGCAATACGCCAATGAGAACAAAGAGGAGGCATTTCCGTTTACGATGCCGTGTACTCTACCGTAACGTTTATACGGGAAGTCTGAAAATAGACGCAGCAGCTCTTTGTAATCAGTTACAAGAGGAAATAAAATCATACCGAACATGCAGCCTACAACCGGAATCACTTCCGAGAAGCATTCGTTTTTATTTTGCATTTAAGTATAAGAAATAAACTTTACTAGTCGTAAATGCCTTATTTAGTGTTGCATGACTCAAAAAACAATTAATACTTAGAATATATTGTACACACTGTCGCCAAGCCTTGTTTTCAAACTTTATATATATATAAATAAAACCCATGTACGAGTATACTGAAGCTTGTTCTTGTCCTAGAGGATATTTGTATTACCAAATTGCTGTTCGTATTTTTGATCCCACCTCGAAGATATGTTTTCACTTGGGGAAATGTTTCAACTTCAAAAACAGTAATAAATGAATACCAATTTTTTAACACAAAAGTAGCCCCTCATTTACAGCTCAGC
Organism: Gryllus bimaculatus; assembly: GCA_017312745.1. Classification (NCBI taxonomy): domain Eukaryota; kingdom Metazoa; phylum Arthropoda; class Insecta; order Orthoptera; family Gryllidae; genus Gryllus; species Gryllus bimaculatus. The sequence continues at coordinate 2,021,623 of BOPP01000009.1, read as the reverse complement.
AAACAGACTGACGTATGTAAGACAGAATTAAATAGATTTTAATTCGTGACAAAGACCAGATTTTTGTCGATTCTTATTTGAAGTTTTATTATTTAATTGAATGACGTTTTTAAATAATGATTTTTTTTAAATTAATTTGAAAAAAAATTTTATAATACAATTAAGTAATAAAATTGTTAATTGGGGCCAAGCTGTAGCGCTTTCAGTCTATATTTATTATCAATTATAATCATGGGGACACCCGGTTACAAAAGGCCGAGAGATCCTTGAACCGCAAAGAAATACCGATGAATACTTACTCCCAGAATCTCTACTATTTACTAATAATGGCAGATCTACTTGTCGCTTAAATCCGTCCATTATTCTTTATTCTTTCGTTTCATAATGTCAGAATACTTATAGAAAGAAGTAGCAAAAGAGCTTCTCGCCCGCAAGGTCCCACTTAAGCTTTATATAGTGCCAGTAACGAAGTAAATAAAGTTTACTGACGTTCCCTTATTACTCAAACAATAAAACCTGTAAATGTATTGACATCGCATGTTTTGATCGAGTGATTTGAATCACCTATGTTGGCATGCTAATTGGTTCCTGAGTATATAATGATTTCGAAAGTGATTCATTTCTATGCAAATCGTTTATCTTTATACGACCAATAATTCATTTTAAAATTACTGCTCGGAAAGGGGATGGATTTCAAGAACTGATTCCTTGCGAATAATGGAGCCTCCCGAGTTCAGGATGTGCCAGCATTCGGCACTCCATCAAATCCCTCTACTCCCCGGACGCCGAGCGCTCTTGTCGGGGTCGATCTGAAGCTGTTGCGGAAGAATTATATCCGGCGCGTGTGGTCGCCCTCCCCTCCGCCCTCGACTGCGTTGTCCGCCTCTGACGACGTCACCCATCGCCGTTGCAATGATCCCCTATCAGTGTATAAGTGTATCAGAAACACGTGTTGTAGGCCCCGAGGACAGATATTGTATAAAGATTTTTTTATTAATAATTGCTAATTTACTATAGTACAATTACGAAATTAAAGTATTATGTATTTGCATGTGTTTGATAGACAACTGAATAATAAGGAGGAACTGAACAGGCACGACTTGATTGTCAATAAGAAGATTCTGTTTTTATTTAGCTACGAGTGGTTTTAAATCGAACAATAACAGAATATATATGACAATTGTGACTTCATTACTTTCAAATACAATGATATCTTGAAATACTCTTGTAACTATTAATTGTAATTAAGGAATCTCTAAAATAAATAAATTTAAAATAACGTTTCTGACTGCACATTGCTATTACAACGATCCCCGACCTGAAACACATATTGTAGCCTCCGAGGACAGTGTTAAGAAGCTGAAGAGTAAAGGAAGTTTTAGGAAACGAGCAAATGAGTGAAATAATTAATTAAATATTGTATAAAGATTTTTTAAAATACTTCTTCATTTATTCTATTACAGTTACGAAATTAAAGTATTAGGTACTTGGATGTGTTTCAAAGGTAACTGTATAATAAAGAGGAACTGAACAAGCACTACTTCATTGTCAATAAGAAGAACAGAACAAATGTGAAAAATATGATCTTGCTTTAAATCGCGTGCAAAAATACATTTTTTCAAGTTTATTAAAGAGGTTAAGTTGTTGATCCATGGAATGGATCTCTCAGCAAAAATTACAAATTAGGGGCCGCTATTGACATATGTATCACACCTCTTTTCGTGACCAAACTCATGTAGCACTTACAAGCTCTTCTGCATTGTTTCTATCTATTTGAGTACGTTATCTCACATTACTCCACAGACTATCTCATCATTATATAATTGATCCTTTTTTTCTCTCTCAAATGGCCACGAGGCCTAGAGACATGGTTTTGTGCTCTTTTCCCACGTTGGGAAACTGCATTTCGAAACCAAATGCGCCTATGGAGCATGCAATCCTGGCAACGAGCACTTGTCCTCTTTGGCGGCTTCCCCGCTTCTCGCGATTCCGCGAAAATTGCCGCAACCTTCGAGTGGCGAGCGGAAAGCAGACACGCGCGTTCCAGCCGCGGGGCGCCTCGAGCGCATCGGAGGAGCTCTCTGCCGCCCCCAGCCCCGCAGCTGCCGCCTCCAACCCCGCCGACGACGCTCAAACAGCCGCCCCCGCTGCAAGCGCATGTCCGTCGGGTCCGGCATCAGCAGCTCCTGCCTTCCACTTCCGTTATACAGCATTTTACCATGAAACATACATGACATCTTTTGCTCCATCTGCTTCTTTTGCTTCTACTGCTTCCTCTGCTTTTCCTTCGTCGTCTGTTGCTTCTTCCTCTTCTTTTGCTTATCTTGTTTCGTCTGTTTCTATTGCTTCGTCTGCTTATTTTACTTCTCCTACTTCTATATCGTCTCTGCTTCTTCCGCTTCGTCTTCTTATTTTATTCTCTTGCCTCTTCTTCTGGTTCGTCTGCTTCCTCTTCCTGTTTATTTAGCTTCATCTGCTTCTTCTTGATATTTTTCTTCTTTTGTTGCTCCTGCTTCATCTGCTACTTCTTCTATTGTTTTTCCTGATTCGTATGCTTCTTTCTTCTATTGCTTCTTTTACTGTTTCTCCTTCTTCTCCTCTTCGAACTTGTCTTCATGCGGACCGCGGTCAACAATTACTTGATTAGTTCATCCTTTTTTCGCTAAGATCCCTCCTCTTTTCTTCTGGCCACATGTAACATCTTCACTGTTTCTTTGATTCCCTGTTATTCGTGATTCCCTTGAATATTCGTCGTGGCTTTAGCCAAAAGAGAGTTTTTTCGAAAAGCAGCGTTCTGTTGTTGTGGTTGCTGAGCCTTTTCATTCACTTCCTGCGAGCTGCGGCCTCATTAACGATAACTAAGATCAACTTCTCGGCGATCCCTCCTCTGCCGCCGACGTCGCCTCTCCTCTGCAACTGCACCTGTATTGCATTCATCGCTCAGCAATAACGTTCATTTTATACTGAATAATAATAGGGTAACACTATCATCAAGCTATGAGGAAAATCCGTTATGCGAGAAGTTGCATTGGCTTGTATCAATACTACCACAACCAACAGTTATGGGGCTCTTCCTCGTCATTACTTTGTGACTGCGTATAAAACTGTCAAGTAACAGAAAGAAAATGACCGTGAATCGATAAATCGTAAAACATGAAATTTCAATTAGTCTATTACCAATAAAATTGGAAAGTAAAATTATTATTATCTGTGAATTGTTTTCACAACTTGTAATGCATTCATGAGAATGAACTATCGTATATGTTTCTATAATCAGTCTGCCCTTCATTGCAGTTCTTATTCTAACATCACGCAGCATGATGTCCCAATGCAGTCACTACTATCACCATAAGCTTCTCAACTCTACGTACTCGTACATTCACTGTCGCTTTCTCACCAAACAATACGTCATCCTCATATTTCCCCCATCCTTGGCCCAACTACGTCTCCTTTGCATTCACCAACTCCAATAATAACGCCCCAAACAGCGTAACCACACCTAAACCACAACCACCACAAAGTCGGACATTAACATTTAACGACTTCGCCGTCGCCAACGCAGCTACCGTCGTCGCCGTGGCGACTAACGACGCGATCGGAAAAAGGTCTTCCCCGAACAGCCCCGCCCCCCAACCGCCCCCACAGCCTTGGTCGGAGAGAATCGCGCGCCCGCGACCCTGCTACCGTTAAAAAGCTGTACGCATAACAACATCCGCTTCCTGTCGACTGTGTTATTTTGTGTCTTGATTGGCCAAGTTTGTCGCGTTAACACTTTCTGAAGAGCGCGCTTCGTTATGAAAATTGTGGCGAAATGAAAGGATAACGGGGTAGCGCTTTGTCATCAAGGTACGAGGAAAGCTCATTTTATGCAAATATTTTTTTAATAAGTATAATTTTTAATAAGTATAAAATGAAAACATATGTTGTTCAACTGTACAGAAGAAAGTTTCACATCTTGCAGTAGAAGGATGAAGGAAACAAGAAATGATTGAGAAGTTAGAAAAAAAATTGAAGGTAGTATCAAGAGAGTTAATAAAGTAAAATTTTAAAAGAGCAGCATGTGACAGGGAAAAGGGAGAAAATATAAACGAGAATATAAAGGTAAAATATGGTTCATAAACAGGGCAAATTCCAAGTCTGTCAAAACAATGCTTTAGTATTTGCATGAAAAAGTATTTAATTACTTTTATAGTGATTATTGTTATTAAAAATACGTTATAAGATCGCCGTAAAAGTTACCATTTCTCAACACGAGGGATTATATCATCGAAATTGTACTTACACGTTTAAGTCACGGACATATGAACTTCTTTGAAGTTGTTTCATTCAGATCAAAGAAATCAGATTATCTTAGCTTTAGCTTCTTTGAAATCCGATTAACGTGTTGAAAAAAAAATAAGAACTTGTTTACATTTAATTTCCAATAAGTGCATAAACCACATCCATTATTTTCATATTGTATTTATGCAACGAAGGTGAACTCGGTATGTTCGTAAGGACTTGGAAGCACGCATAATAAATCATTAGTAGAGGAAAACCACATAGTGCCTGCATGCGCAATGCCCAATGCTGCTGTGTATTGGAATAACCAGACAACAGACCTATTGACTTCCGGTAGGTTAGTGACATAAGAGGGAATTTGTGGCGAAACATCTTCCTCGCTGCTACCGTTCCTCGTACGCTATTCCACCACATCCCGAAGCCAGCTCAAGTCTTCTAGCGAAAGACCAGCGCTTTCTCAAGGAACGTTCTTCCTTGGTCTCTCACATACACATTCGAGTGCATTTGTAGGCGCGAGTCTTAAATGTACGTGTGCACTTTCCCTGATGCACGCGCAACATCTCCCACGCATTGAGAAGCGACCCGCAAGCACGTAAATATTTACGGTGCGTGATGACACAGGCTTAGAAAGTAGCACATATGAATGGGACAAGTTCTTCGCACTCATGTACTTGAATAAAAACATAAACAGCGAGTGAGGAAATTCATTCATCACCAGAGGTACACAAGTTCAAGTCGGCTGAAAGAATAAACATCAACAATGGATCAAATATACGTTTAGCAGTGTAGGTCTCGTTGGACATTCCACAACCTACATACGCACACTGATATTCATACAAAACCCGTGGCAGAAAGAGTACCTGTAAACTGAAGGACACCGATGCAGTTCATCCGAGTATCCGCACACGGAAATGAGGAAGCCTGTCCGAAGGGTCGCCATGCAACTCGGGAAAAGAACAAACACGCGAACGCATGGACGCTGTCTAGTGGGACGTCGGGTGAAGGGTTCACGTTGCTGGAGGGGACCACTAGTGGATGGAAGGTGAAAAAAAAGCACACGTCTCTTCTCGGAGAAGCTCATTTGCTGTGATTTGCAAGCAGTTGTGTCTTCAACCTTCAGGGAAAAAGTTTGATCAATTCCTACAGTAAAAAAATTCATGATACTATGCTTGTTAATGGTATACTCAAAAAAGATAACTAAAAAATCGCGTTATTTTGTTTACATCTTTCTCCAACACCCATGCGTATGAAGTGAATTTATTCAGAGAAGGACTTTCGAAGGACACTGAACCTAAAAATTGTTTAACATATACGGTTTAAAATATATTTGTTATCATAAAATTCCATTATACATTATTTTGTTTTTGATTACTTTTTTTTGTCCCTTTTCTTACAAATTGAGATACTACTATGTAACATGTTTTGAATTATTTCTGAATTAATTTCCAAAATTATAAAATGATAAATTTAAAAAATGTACTCCATTCTCCATAACTCCATTCTCATCGTGCGTAGATAGTCAAGACGACTCGGCGCTTACGCAATTGCGCTCTCGCTCACACGCGCAGCGGTGCGCACACGCACTCGGGGCTCAGCGGGACATCGCGTACTCCAGACGCGGCGGCGGCGGCGGCGGCGGTGGCACGCCACGCCACGGGGCAGGGCGGGGCGGGGCGGGCCGCGCGGAGCAGGGCGGGCGGGAGGCCACGCGCCGAAGACGCCGAGGGAGGGCGGGGGGAGGGGAGGCGGGAGGACGCGAGCCGGACCGGATCTGGGTGTAGCGAGCCATGATGTCACGACGCGCTTCGAGCTGGCGCGCGCCGCTTGAGTCACGCGGCGTCGCGCGGGCGGCCCCGCGGCAGCGGCGGCCGGGCGAGCGGGCGCGATCTCGGACCCCGCCCCGCCGCCGCCCCGCCGCCGCCCGCCGCCGCCCCGCCGGCCGCCCGCGCCGCCGCCGCGCAGGGTCGCACATTGCTGTGCGCCGCCCGGCGCCGACAACGAGACCTCGGCCGTCGATCGACGCCAGCGCGGGGGCCCTTACCCTCGATCGACGCTCGCCTACGCTGGTGGATTTACAAGAAACATTTGGTGGTCCGCAGGGATTTCTTAAAATTTCATAAGCATTTTTGTATTTATTAAAAATGGAGCAAAACGTTCTTAAGTTATTTCAAACAATTAGTGATGAATATGAGACTAAAATTTGTAATACTTTAAAGATTGTGATATAATTAAACTGACACTAATAATTTTGTAACAATTAAAACAATATTTAAATATTTTATATAAAGGAAGTTCTTTTATTATTAGTTTACAACTTACGTTTTATTTTTTAAGAAATCCAGACTATGAATCTGTAAGTTTTAAAATTGTACTTTTAGTATTTCGTTACACAACTGCACTGTAAAAAATTATAATATTACAGCAAATCTATATTACGAAGATATTTCTAATGGTATGTGTTATTTGAAAATTCCGATTGGTGTATCGGTTACGTAAGGCGTAATGATACCCACTTTTCAGGTCCAGGAGTTAATATTGTGTATCTGACGAATTACATTAAATTAGACTCACTGCGTCACCGTTTGTTGCTACTAGCCCGATCACGATTCTGAGCAGGATCAAAGAAACATTCATCAAATTACAGTGAGATTCCTTTGAAGCACACATTGATCACATCGATACCAACAAACTTGTTAGATACTACCGAGTTAGTCATGTCTACAAGAAACAGCATCGAAGAACAACAAGAAGGCACGTAAATACCCGCTCTGATTTGTTCTTAGAAGGCGAGAGACCTCCCAATTCGCCCAGGCCTTACGCAGGTCGCCGCTCTGGAACGGCCAGGGGCGGGCCGATCTAGGGGCGGGCGCGCCGAAACTCGCGCCTCGGTAAACAAGCGAGCGACGACGCAGCGAAAACAAACGAGTGCGCGCGCGCGCGTATGCTTTCGAGGGCGTTCGAGTGTGTGTGCGTGCGCGCGCGTCTGTGTGCGTGAGCGATGCATTGTGTTTACGTTCGTGTCTGAGCACTTCTTTCTTACATCTTGATGAGTGGGATTGCGATTGCCGTCCGCTTGCGTCACGCAATAGAATAGCGTAATTGAGAACTGGGGTTGCAATGACCGTCACTTATATTGTGAATGGAAGTCTGCGTACTACTACGTGCGTTGAAGGATCTGTGTGACGGAAATATAAAAAAAATAGGTCTTAAAATATTAATGATTCATAAAGAAGTACAATGCAATAACTATGAGATGCAAATGAAATACGAATGTAAATAGTAGTCTATATATATACCCACGATAGCTAAGTCATCAAAAGCTTCTATTCTTGAAAATAAGTGTATGAGAGGGAGGTTAATGATTTAAAATCTAGCCTAACGTGGCGCCCGGGGGAGGTATCATGTTATTTTTTTGTGTGATGTACAAGTTCATACTAAAAAAAGTGTAAAACTCATTTGTCAGAATTAAATTTCTTTGGAACTAGAAAGATTCATCAAAAGTTAACAATAGAAATAAACGGATATATTTAAGGAAAGAAAATATTTTTGCTTCCTTAAAACTATGATTTAGTTATCGTCAATTTGATGAATCAAGTAGTAACAATTTATGCCATACCGGAAAGGCATTATAGTCTTACACGTCGGTTCACCATTGACCGTTAAAAACCTCCAAAATCACGTTTTTTCGTAGAATTTTTCCTGAATTTTCTTGAAGGATCTGGTTAAAATAAATGTCAATCGACTTTTCTTCTCAAGAGTAATCGAATTAGCAATTAATCACGTCTGTATAAGCTTTAATCCTCCAAACTTGTTTTATATGTTTAACCCTCTACAAAAAGCACATTATTTGATAATTATTTCTGAATGTTGAGGAAGAATTCGAAGACAAAATCGTCAATTGCCCAGCGGTGTATCTAATCGCTTCGAATAAGACTTCACTCGCATTCTGAAAAGAGACTTTGGACCGGAAGTGGCCTAACCTTGACTGGCAGACGGACGGACACATGGACACTTGCAAGTAGCACATGGACACGCGCAGGTAGGCGTGGGAGAGTTTGATAATGTAGGTCTAATGAACGAAAGGGCGACCTGGATGACTAAGGTGGCTCGTGCGCCAACCGACTCGTGAGTAAGTCCGACCCTGAGGTCGGTAAAGCACCCCGGTTTCAAAAAACTAAAATATTCTTGTGCCATCTCTTTGGACTAATATTCTAGCGCCATCTTTTTGGACAGCTCCTAAAAAATATTTCTGAAACTGAAGCTCTGAAACTAGCACCACATTTATTCAAAACGCAAAACATTATACCAGAGAAACAAGGGATTTTTATCACTCCGGGCCACTGTTCAAACTTTCGAAATTTACCCCGTGAGAATAAAAAATTACCGCAATGACTTAAAAATGAAATTTCTTGGGCCATAATTTTAGACTAATTTAAGACACCTTAAACATTTTTGTTAGCTCACAACCTCCCAAAATCAAAGTTTAAAAATAGACGTGACACCCTCACTTACTTAAAATTCAAAACTTTTTATACCTAAAGTGTCCCAAAACTCGTTTTTTTTGATTGTATATTTTTTTTTGTTTTGTTTTAAGAACGTGGGAGATGTTAGCTTTGCAACGCGTGAACGTGGATGTTTGTCCTTAGACTTTCTTTTATTGCGTCGCAAAGGGCCCTTGCGTTTCGAGGACCCGCCCTCCCCAAGCGTCTTAGTACGCGTCTTAGTACGGGACGTGGCGGGGCGGGGAGGGGCGAGTCGGCACGCGCGGGGAGGAACGATGTGCGAGGCGGGGCGTGAGGTGGCGGACGACTGGGTCGCGGCCAGCTGTTCTCCGAACACGTCCCCCATGTTCGCCGGCCGATGGCTTGCGTGCTCCGTTGTTTGGGAAGCAGAAATATAGGCGAAGAAGGAACGAGTAATAAACGGGCGGTGATAGAAATGCATTCGGAAAAATTATGAAAAGTAGGAAAAGGGATAATTAATAATGATGGTAGGAAAAGGAGTTAGGACTGCTAAGAAGTAGCAATTTATTATTTTCGTTATTTTCTTCATCACATTCTTTATTATTTCTACATATATCGATTTTCTTCATCGTTCTTTTGAATGTTCTACCGTATTGTATATTTCCTACTGTATTCTGTAGAATTTAATCCTGTTTCATTTCCTCTTATCCGTTGTAATTCCATAATTACTTTTTTTTCAACCATGCTTATTCTAAATATTTTCAAACAATTATTTTTTTTATATTAAGGTACGTACGTACTATGCTCTCAGATCATTGTCTGCTTAAATGTATCTTAGGTTATTGAATTCATTTTCTACTGCGTTTCGCTGCAATACGTGCTATTTGAAGGAAAAAGTATTACACGATGTACCAGAGGATTTGTTGAAAATCAATAATCTTTAGTGTTAATTTCTTTACGTTCAGACTATTTATTTCATCTACTGAAAGCACAATTGCATTTACTAATCCTGACGTACGAGATATCCAACTATAAATAGTTGTAGGTTGTTGTTATTTCACTTTGATATTGTGCAATATCGAACTTTAGAATTAGATTTTGTAAATTCTTATGTACCCCTACGTCAGTTATAAAAGATAATTGTGTATTATGCAACCGAGCTATTACATGATGTACGACAGAAAGTTTCTCAATTTTGTGATGTATTACTTTCGTGTTTTCAGCCCTTGACAAGAATATTTGTCACTACCGTTGCCTAAATAGTCATAATTTGTGCCTGCCAAAAACATAATAAATATGCATTTGGCCTGAAATGTAAAATAACAGCATTTTCGAAGCATTCCTGATCAGGTTATGAGGCGCAACTCCATCCCAACAGAGTTGGTCGTTGAAGTAGACCTCCGAAGATGAGTATCGATGTGACTGACCACCATAGGTAGTGATCTTCGGTTATTGTAATTTTCTTTAATACATGTTATCAATATATGTTCCAATGAACTTCAAATTGATACCAGTAGGTTTCGCTCTCACTGACTGCTCAGAGTCTACCCGACGCGGTCTTTGGAGTCACTGGGGCGTGAAAGTGCCCACTAATTCATAGCTATCTGGCAGGTAAACCGCGGGACAATTTTAAAGATCACAGGTGTGCGCTGGAGATAAAAACGACCCGCGCTGAGAAGCTGTTCGACAGGGCGCCACCAACGCCTGCCCCTTGCAGCCAAACGAACTCAGGCTGGCCTGCATGCGGGAAGTCAGGGAAGGATTAGGGAATTTATCACTGTCAGAGATCGTGATGGAATTGTTACAGACACTCTCATTTTGTGTTGCATCGTCTGAGGTGTCTCATGTTTATGCGCGATGGAACTTACGGGAAAATGAGATTTATTATTGTCTGGAAAATTCAAGTATTTGCTTTGCTTTCTATTTTCTGGGTAAAGTTCCGAAAAATCATGATGGACTTCGAGGAGATGTGGTGTCTGGAAATGTAAACGTTTGAAAGAAAGTTAGGATTCCAAGAAAATGTCGAGGAATTATTAGGAAATGCATGTTTTCTCATGGCATTTGTTTTGCAGGCACAGATTTACAACCCCATTGTTAATCAACTTTCTTGCTTTTAATGATAAACTCGACACCAGCAAGAATGTGAAGCAGTCGTGTGTTTACTTAGAACGCCCACGCCTTCCTTTGACATTTTATAAACTAAGTGTGATATTTCAACTATTTCAGCATGTTTTCCACCTTAATACCGGAGAATCTAAATATATAATTTTCGAACTGAAACATATACTATAATGAAAACATAGTGTAATGACTTGAAAAATCACGTCAAGTGTAACGGGAAGAATTTTTATTCTATGGTATATTGAGCACACTACATCATAAGCCTTTTAATGCGATTTGCCCCGAGAAGTGGACAATTCGAAAAGAAAATTGACTTATAAGTACGATTTACTCAGGGTGCCTTCTAGGTCCTACAAAGCGAAGAGGGGAAATGAGACAGAATCTTTCATCAATTCAAATAAGAAAAAATTGAAGACAGTTCATATAAATATTTTAATTGTACATAACCGAAATTTTCACTCTCAGCTCGAAAAGAATACTTTTTAAAATGTTAATTATTAGTATGCTGAGAGTGTGCCTAACCGTGGTTTGTATGCAATAACCTATGTAATATTTTATGAAACTATACAAAATTATTAAAAATATATTATTTTCCCTATGTAATAAATGAAAATATTTTAAAACCATCTTAAGAAGTGAAAATATCTTTGAAGTTTTAATCTAAAGCAATGCAAAATATTATTTTAGACATTTATGATATAATGTTAGTACAGAATAACTCCGGTAATTCGAACTAATTGGGGGAATAGTCTGTTCGAATTCGGGAATGTTCGTATTATCCGAAAAACTTTACCGTACATATACAAATACATCTATTGGATTACCAAACAATGCAACGTAGCTTGCGATGTGATAAAATGGCAACGTAGCGTAGAGATCGCATCATCACATCGCATCATCAAGCAGATTCAGCTCCTTACGGACAAAGAACATTACCGATTTTGCAAGTCTCTCTATGTGAAAATTATTGCTACGGAAACTTGCGAGTAGTTACTATTACAATAAAAGTTTCATTTCTGCAACTAGTATTTCAATAATTAATTGTTCAGTTTTACATAAATAATAAAATCCTTTATTTACCCTACAAATAAGCATTTAATTATTTTATTTATTTTCCTCCAACCCGAATTTTGTTTGGATTATCCAAAATTTCGGGTTTGCGGGTTCAGATTCGCGAAGTTCTACTGTATTTTTATTTTATTCAGAGCTGTTGGTGATAACGTTCCTTATCACCTTCTAATATGGTTGCCATTTTTCATAGGTCTCGGAATTAGGTATCCGATTTGGTCATTTGGATTTGAGAAAGTTTCGCAGCTTTACCTTTAGTTTTACTGTCTTACTGTCTTCACTGTTCTTCGTAAATTAAAATAGACAAACAAAAGATTGTTGTTATTGTACCTGCTGTGTCCTTGTTTTCTCCAACCTATTGAGTAACTATCTTCGGGGGAAATAAATATCAACTGAAGACAAGGAAAGGAGAATTTTCAAACATCGTATGGAAATGACATGGGAAAATAGCACAAATGAGTCATAAATGCAAGAAACGGCTTTACCCAGGCTCACACTCATATGTGTTAACACCTCTTGCGCCTCCCTGGCCTTCCCCCTCGGTAACGCCTTCCGGCCGTTTCCTCTGTGCCATCGGCTAATAACTTCTAAGAACGTCAGCCTCCTGCATACTACCAGCCCACCTCGCCGCCCAACAAATACATCTTTCATCCAGGCGCGGATCGATATATTACATAAAAAGGGGAAGGAGACAGGTTTTGACCTGGTCCATTGCTATAAAAATATTATTTAAAAAGAGAATTGTGATGTAATAATTATAAAACGTAGTTCCAGTTTATTTATTCATGGATTTTGTAGGCCTGAAACATCAAATCAGAATACGCTCAGACCTGATAGTTACAGTAAAATCGCTAGAAAATAGTATATTACTTCAATTTAATTACCTTTATGTTGCTTCTAATTACTTCTTTAGTTTTTAGACACTTTTACAATACCTAACGTGCTATGAGTTCACATCTTTTTATTTTCAATTCTGAAATTTAAAACTATCATTTATATCGCGCCCACGTTTCCACATTTCTTACAGTTTTGGAGTTCTTTTTTGTTCCCTTCTCTAGTTGAAATTATGAAACAAATTTGTAATTTTAATATCATAATTTTAATGAAATGTGGTGTATTATAATTATTATAATATAATATTGTATTATAATTATTATAATACACTCCATTAATTACAATTAATACAATTAAGTTAATTACAATTATTGTAATTAACAATTTATTACATTTGATAAAATATAAACTATTGTTTATATTACTCAGTATATTTATTTCCGCAGTTCTATGTTAAATTATTACAAATACAATGTTCATAAATTAATTTTTATATTTCCTTACAATAGGATGGAATTTTGAACAATTCCTTTATACAATGGAAGCTCTCTTCAGCTAGCGAAGACAAACACAAATTACTGGCGACATAAAGACTCTATCACCTTCACCAGTAAGTTCTCACCACCATCACCGTTGGCATGGCACACCACTGGACCTCACCGAAGCCGTGCACCCATTTATTATCAGGCGTGCCAACCCTTGTAACCATAAGGATTTTCCGCCCTTGAATAGTGCACCCCCTTCTCCAGCTTTGATTGCGCTCTCGAACTCGGGTTTTAGAAGACAGCGCGCTAGTCCCCATAGCACAAATTACGAGTACGAGTGCCCACCCAACCTGAATACAATTCGCGAATTTCAAGTGCCACCGCGCAACCAGAATTGCAACCAGATACCAGTGGGATCGATCGCCACTGCCCCACAAGAGGCCAAATTCGCAGGTTTATTACCCAACTGAAATTGAACCCGCAAACTTTGGATTTTGGATGCCAGCGCGCTCGGCCCCATACCCGTTAGTACACCTGGCCCCTAGTCGTAACTGAACCGGCAGCCTGGGGCATTGGAAACCAACGTGCCAGCTCCCATAACACCGAAGACATCCAACCCCTAGCCGCAACTGAAGCAGCAGTCTTGGACTTTGGAAGCCAACGCGCTAGCCTCCGTATCATCGTGAACGGCTGCACCTAAGACGCCGAGGCAGGAGGTCGGCGGCGGCGTCGGAGGCGGGCGGCGGGGACCATAACACCGAGGACATCCAACCCCTAGTCGCAACTGAACCAGCAGTCTTGGACTTTGGAAGCCAACGCTCTAGCCTCCGTATCATCGTGAACGGCTTCACCTAAGAGGCCGAGACAGGAGGTCGGTGGCGGCGTCGGAGGCGGGCGGCGGGCCCATAACACCGAGGACATCCAACCCCTAGCCGCAACTGAAGCAGCAGTCTTGGACTTTGGAAGCCAACGCGCTAGCCTCCGTATCATCGTGAACGGCTGCACCTAAGAGGCCGAGGCAGGAGGTCGGCGGCGGCGGCGGAAGCGGGGACCGCCAGGAGAGCTCCATTAGCGCCCACCGCGCCGCCTCGTTATGCGCGCGCGCACCTTTATCGCAGCCGCGAGGCCGTAAAGCGCGCTGTGACTTCCACGCGCCAAACGCCCCGGGCCACGCACCGCCGCGCGCGTCCTTCCCAGAGCCAAAATTTGCCCGTTCACACGCAGCGGCCAGTGTCATTAACACATTCTGAAACTTCGGCAAAATGCATTCGTATGAAATTTAAGAATAGAATTCATTTAATTGTATTTGTGGTGTTGTTGTAGAGTATTTGTATTATGTCTCTTTTGCCCTTTTTGGCTTCTGATGCCGATTTTTAGTAGTTTACCTTATTTTTGAACTTTTCTTCCTTTTTCGTCGTTATTTTCCTGTTCTCCTACCACCGATCTCGATCAAACTGGTCAACACGAAGACGCTGTCACATTTTGTCCCTCTCTGCTAGCGGTGGCTCCATGGCCACGAAGTGTTAAAACCTAAGTGAGAAATAAAAATGATACCCATGAATATTTTTCGATTTATTTCGTTGATGCCGGGAAGCTTTGTTCATTCACGGTTAAACCCATTTTATGACCTTCGATCCATTGGAGAACAGAGCTCTGTGTTTATGATATACTCATCTCAGTGCTGGAAGTTACACAAGTGCAAAGAACGAAAACTACAATCACGTTTTCAGATATGACATTTCAAGATTCAAAAGAAAGTCCACAATAGCATTTCGTAGATTAAGAGTCCCGAGTGAAACAAATTCGTAGTCATTATACAGGATGAGCATATATGAGCAATCAAGATCAAAGAAAACATAACTTTCTCTCTACTCCGTAGCGAGAAAGTAAAATCATTTCCTTCTATGTAAGTGTTGAACAAAAGGCTAGAGTTAGAATAAGAATTTTGGTTATTTCAGTTATTAATTTTATACAATAATACGTTGAAAATTGTGAGTTTTACTTCTTACATGTCTTTTTGCACCCATATTTCAACCAGTATCAATCATATTCTGTGTGTCTATTTTAGTAGGAGTAAATGGCTTTTGCCTGCCTATTTCAGGTAAAATTAACCCTGAACTTCCAAACTCTAATTAATAAGATACTGTGTTGTTACAGTCAGACAATGATGAGAGCTGTCGGTACAGCTGCCATCGCTATTGACACGCTCTAGGCAGTGTGAGAAATTTCCTGCATTTGTCACTAACAATAGACCTCGGAAATATATAGATAGAATAGAATTTTGTTTCCTTGCTCGAATTTTGTGGGTGTGATCGCTTCGGCCGAAATAATTTGGTTTTTCTAGTCTAAACTGAATTTCCTTCCAAGCTGGTTGACCTACGTACGATTTATAAAGAGCGCAAAGCCTCGACTTTGTTCTTCTCGTTTCTAGAGGTCCCCATGACTTTTTTGTTACGTTACTTCTATAGGTAAACTTATTCGTGTAGTGTCGTGGGAATCATGTAAAATGTTGTCTTCGTGTCTAGGCGCAATATTCGCCCGGGGAGGTCGAATCCGTTCACTCTGGCGACAGACTATGCAACACTATGTGATGAAAATTATCCGGACTCGTCCAAAATGGTGTTATGGTGTGGTCGTGTTTTTCATAGCGGGGATAGCGATTGCATCTTTTGAATTTGAATTGAATTTGCCTTATTTTACGTGGCGAGACTCGGGCCATCAGGCCCGCTCTTCCGCCTGACCACGCAAATTTCGCTACGCTCCTTTCACCAACTAGGAGAGAAAGGAGGTATTTCTTGGGCGAGAAACAGGCGATTTGAATTTAGCTCAGAGGCGTCATTTAGGCTTGAGGATCTTTTACATGCAAGTAAAACTACAAACATCGGACAGCCGGCTTTACTTCCCCTCCGAAGGAAGGCGTACGAAGGATTTTGTCGCCCTTAAAAATCCACGGCTTCGATCGGGTTTGAACCCGCCAACTTAAGTACAACAGTCCAGTACGCTAACCGTTACACCATCGCCGCCGCCATCTTTCAACACGATCGATCAGCTGTTCATACTGCACGGCCTGTGGTGGAATGGTTACACGACAATAACATCTCTGAAATGAATTGGCCTGCACAGAGTCCTGATTTGAATTCTATCGAATACCTTTGGGATGTATTGGAACGCTAACTTCGTGCCAAGCCTTACCGACCTACATCGATACCTCTCCACAATGCGGTACTCCGTGAAGAATGGGCTGCCATTCCTCAAGAAACCTTCCAGCACCTGATTGAAAGTATGCCTGCGAGAGTGAAAGCTAAGACTAAGGGAGGGCCAACACACTATTCGGATACGGATACGGCAGCCAAGTATCCGGATACGTTTGATCACATAGTGTATCTCCCCATACCGTGGTATTTAATGCCAGGTACTGCAACGCGGATTGCGTTCACAAGGGGACGGTTCCGTGCGAATCGTTTTACGCTGGAACGATCGTGCTTTAGGGGC
Organism: Gryllus bimaculatus; assembly: GCA_017312745.1. Taxonomy (NCBI): domain Eukaryota; kingdom Metazoa; phylum Arthropoda; class Insecta; order Orthoptera; family Gryllidae; genus Gryllus; species Gryllus bimaculatus. The sequence goes on along the minus strand of BOPP01000009.1, from coordinate 2,004,879 downwards.
AAGGCACGCCGGGGCAGGGTAGAGTGTTATGAGCTGCGGGGAGCAGTCCACAACGCGCTACTTCGAGATGTGAAGTACATTGAAAAATGTGTAAATAAAGTGTTATATTCTCCAAAGTGTCTGTAGACTGCTTTATATTCCTACAACGACGTAACAATACCTAGGCTGTATTATCTTATGTCCGTACCTCGAATCTAGGATTTTAGCAGAAACAAAGGCACAAAACTTTTTGAATGAAATGTGTTCATAACTTCCATTAGTCTTCAAGGGTTCTTTATTCTGAAGATTTCTTCATCACTTTCTTATCCGCATTCTCATTTACAATGCATTCCAGCAGAAATACTAATACTTTATTTATTCATTACAGAAGCAAACAATGATATATATATATATATATATATATATATATATATATATAATATATACACAATTTAGTGTTGCTACCGACAAATTACAATATACGTTATTAATGTAGTACATTGTGATGCACTTGTTTTAACTGCAAGTGAAAAGTTTTCAGTGTTTGCCTTGAACCCTGAAAAAAATCAGAAAATATTTCATTGATTTTTAATTTCTGTACAAGAAAATAATGTTTCATACTGCATGTTCGAGAATGGTAAACAATAATACAATCGTACAATACTTGCCACCTAATAAAATTAATACTGGATGAAATTATTATTTCTTTCCGAGATTGTCACTTTGGACCTGTCCAAGCTCTTACTTCTCTCACAAAAATTACGACATTCACGATCGTAAAATTCAGCGCAGACGATTGCTCGTGGGCTAATTTGTGGTCGTTTCTCCTCAATTGTTCTGCGCTTTACGACACGCCAGCTGAGTCCTGGTGAAGTGCGGTGCCGTCATTTCACAGTGGGCGAGGAGCATACATCGACAGCTGCGGAGGCACCCAGGCTTCCTGCCTGGAGAGAAAAAGCTCGTGCCACTCTTCACCCTTCGTAGTGCGAGTCATTTATAGTGCATGAAACATCAGTATTTCTTCGTGGCGGCACGTTCAAGGCAAGTTTGTTCGTTCGTTTGTGCCCAATAAGTTTTGTTTTTGGCTGTTCTGTTGAATAAAATAAAATTCGGACGTTATACATCAGTATTTCTTCGTACACGGCACGTTCAAGGCAAGTTTGTTCGTTCGTTTGTGCCCAGTAAGTTTTGTTTTTGGCTGTTCTGTTGCATAAAATAAAATCCGGACGTTTTGGGACAACCTAAATTGTAATGTTCTCTTCTCCGTGTAAGCCTGTTCAGTGTTCAATTTACCAGATACATAAAGTAATTCCGTCACTTCCTTGAGTCTTCTTTTACCAACTGGTATGCTAAACTTATGTTCAATTTTTATTCATTTTCTGTGCTAGTTACACTACATTTTTCTTCGATATCCAGGCTCTTTATTAACTACTATTATACATATTGGTCTTATTTGCATTTCTTTCTCCATCTCTAGTGAAACTTTAATTATTTTCCTAAATTACTTCGTTTAAGATGTGTTATTTTGCCGTCTTCTTTTCAGTATTTTGCTTCTTATTTCTGCAGCATATGTTGTTTTTTTTTTGATTAATTTATTTTATAAACCCAATATTAACATGTCTAACTTATAATAACAATTTATATAATTTATTTCCACATCTTGTCAATTACTTTTTCACTAGAATGTCATAGCACGTGTTTTATAAATTGCTTCATGAAACTACGTACAACATTACACCAATGTGATTAATATATTCTGAGGTTACTAGGCAAATCAGAAACAAAGAATGTATTGATTTGAATGGTATTAACCCAAAGAGGTCCCATTGTTTGCAGATATTATACATCCAGATAAGGCATGTAATGCGCGGAAGAGTATTTATCATTAAATATTACGAGATGATATACGCTAAATGAATTGTTATTTTTGCATAGAACTACATTATCCAACAAGATAATATTTACTCTCTCCCCTAAAGCCTACCGTAAAATGAAAAACATTCCGTAATTCTGAGAAAATAGCCGGACATTTCCTTAAATAATGAATTGTATGGATCATCAAATTTCAAATTCTATAGTAAATATTATTATTCTATATCTATAAATTAATTTATTATATTTATATTTATCTAGTTATATATAAATGCATTGCTAGTATTTCTCTGTATCACAAGAAAACTAAGTAAATAACAAAGTTCAGCCAAATAATGTGCCATGTGAGCAGTTGTTTGACTGCTATGTTTGAAGTTCCTATGTTACGTGAAAGTCCTTCATCGAACATTGGTTGGTGATTTTTAACTCGATATGTACAAAAATTCACCTTCTTGTAATAAAGGTGATGTGGGTAAAAATGCGTGGGATGCGTTTCAAATTTACCAGTAAATTTACGGTAACTAGTTGTGATTACAAGGCAAATTATTTTCTCGTTCAAATCACAATGTATTTAGTGATTACATTTTGATCATTTTTTTTCTTTTTGGTATGCTTTATTCACCCGCTATCTTTCCTAAAATCACTTTACAATTGACAATTTTATAACTTCCTCGACATAAAAATTAAGCATCTAGTTTTCAACTCGTTCTACCACTCACGGCACGGTTCGCCTTAGGCTAACCGGAATCCCACAGCTGACAATACTCGTACCTGCAGAGCGAACGTTACTCAGAAGAAGGGCTATGCTTCGACCTCGCCCCCACTCTGTAAATACGATCAGGGGCTTGCGCCTGCCGATTGGAGGAGTACCAAGAGCCGACACGCGTGCCTCGCGCCGTAAACGTTTCGTATCTCCGTCACGCACCGCGGCAGCGTACGAGCGCGACGGTTCCAAAGGGGCTTTCGGTGCTTTCCTAGACCCGCAAGCGACTTTTTAACTGCCTCGTTCTCTTGTGACCACGACCCTCCCCATCGTGTACGTTCATCATCTCGTTATTTTCTTGCCCCTGTGGGGCACCTTCTTCGTGAACTCGACGTCTATCAACGACTTGATAACAATAACATTGTTTTATTTGGTAAGAGGGTTCACACTTTACAAGAAGATTTTCATTGTAAATAAAAATGTATTCATTCTTCTTATTATTGAATGACATTAAATTCAAAAATGTATACACTTGTAACACGTGATAAGAGAAATGTATGAAAAAGAGGAAAATTGGAGTACTTAATTCAACAGTTTATTGAGCTTTCTGCTTTACTGAGTGTCATAATCCAAATCGAACAATAAACAAAGCCGGAGTAGATCAACTAGGCAGAAGAGAAAATACCTAGTCCGTAAGCATTCACAGGTTGACTAATACAAGTGATGAGCATGATCATTAACAGTTCCAACAGAATAAACAAAGTCGTCGTTAGCGTAGTCGGCGTCATAGAATCGGTAACAATAACTATAGTGCATTCGCTCACAGTCAAAATCTCGTTATATATGCGTTCTCGCTCCGACGGTTTGCTGTTTGGTAGAGCGAATATTGCTTCGCTGAACCGTGAGCATCAACGTAGAGCGCGGGCCTTCTAGCGCGCGCGCCAACTTGAAAGCTAGTTCCGCGCACAAGTATTTTATTATCATCATTTGGGGTTGTTCAATGTTAGAACTAGCGCATCCTGGCACTGTATATTTCTTCTCTTGGGTCGACGAACAACATCACAGTAGAGTTTATCGTTGCAACTGCACTTTCCAGTCCTAGCAACTCCTCAACATTACCTCTTTCACAGGAAAGAATTCCTAGAAGGTTTGAATTGAAGTTGTGACGCAGCTATGAACTTTCAAGCCCCATCTATAAACGATTTCCAAGGCCCGATTGTACGAACTGTGAGCTGACAGCTTCCCTTTTGCCGTGCCTCGTCCTCAAGGGACAGTAATAAGCGAGCGGCGGGCGGCGGGGGGCGAGTCGTGGCCCCGCCCGTCCAGAGGCAGCCCGCGGTGCCGCCCCCACGCGCTCCCGCCCCCCCCCGGGGGGCCGCGTGGGCGGCGCTGTGGGGGCGGGCGCCGGTGCTGCCGCGGCGCGGCGGCCCGACGATGCGCACGCCCGCGCACGCGCGCGCAGACACGCGCAGGTGAAAGCGAGGAGGGCGGGGGCGGGGGCGGGCGCTGCCCCATCATCGATACTCCTCGCCCTTCTGGTGGAAACTTCTCGATGCCATGTGGGAGGCACTTGTTGAGCGAGCTAGGCGCCCCACTGGCTCTTGTGCGAACTACTGCAAAAATTGCCGTACAGGAAAGCCTTATTGAATTTATTGGCCTTTCTTTAGGCTTTGTTGGAGAAAATACGAATTATTACTATAAATAATGCAATGACTGTTATGTTATATTATCGCTTTAATGAAATTAATTGTTGGGTTCTTCTAAGAGATGTACAACTACGTTTTTTAGAATTAGATCCTGATGGAAATGATGCTCTTTCACAGGACGTGAACAAGTTATTGAATAAATCATGTGTAAATAAAATTCCTCTGATTCGTTTAAAATGTGAGTGCGGTAGGAATTGGAAGTTATATCGAGCTTTCATTTCAATCAGCGGTTCGGCTTCATTGGCAAAATGTCATTTAGTTAATTTTTTGATTTTTTCAAGTGAGGTAGATTTTCCGCCTATTCAACAAACTTTTAAGAGGTGTTATGGGAGTAAGTCGCGTACGAGTAATAAAGTAAAAATATTTTTTTTACTTTTCTTTATTCTGAGAAATAGTTGCATTGCATTTTATGTTTCCTAAACTAAGTATTTCCTTTTATTGCAAAAAAACGCAATGTTCTCATTATTGTTCCTTTTTAATAATGTTAATATTTTATTAATATTTGTTAAATAAATGTTTAATTGAAATGAATCAATTCTTTCTTCGAAAAGCATATGCAAATAATACAAGGGTCCTACGTTCGTGGAAATGCATAGTATAATTTTCGTGGTAGAACAAGTACAGCCCGAATTATTATATTTTTTGATTCAATATTACGGAACATCATGACCATACGGATTCTATCTAATAAATCTACTTGCATGAAGTGCACATAAAACTCACATTATTTGTGTAATATTCGAACACTTGAAACATCTTCATACCTGCCTTCCACAGCACACAGCCCTGTCGGATCACACTCAGGAAGCGTAGAGATCGCCTTCCCACAGCGTTAATAAAGCGGCGAACTTTTAATAAACGATCTTCGCGACGCGAGGGGTACCGACCGCCGACAGGCTCTTGCCCATATCTCATGACAGCGGTCGCAAGCCCGGCGCGGAGGCGGGGAAGCCTTGCGCCCCGGGCGGACGCCACCGCCGCCGCCGCCGCCGCCCCCACCCGCCACCACCGCCCCGGATGGCGCAAAGCCGCGTGGGCAGCCCCCGCCCGCGCGCACGCCCATCGGCCGCCCCCCGCTGCGCCGCCCCCGTGCGCACCGCCACCGCTTGCGCGCGCGCGCGCGCGCGTCGACATCGGCGGGCACAGCGCCGCCCCGACCAACACCCCGCCCCGCCCCGCCCCGCCCGCGTTCTTCACGCCCCCTCCAGCGGGCGGGGCGCTCCCGCACAACCCCACCGCCGCGCCGCCTCGGCATAGCCGCACCCCGCCGCCCAGCCCCGCGGCCGCATACCGTACCCCGGCCCGTCCGCGCCCGACCCGCACCTTAGCCTTGCTCGCGCTTGGACTCCCGCTTCCATTCAAACTCCCCCGTGCCACCCCACGCCGCCCCTTCGCGAGCCCCGCTGCGCCACGCCCCCCAGCCGATTCATCCCGCTGGGCCCGGAACGAGTTACTGCCGCCTCTGTGTTCTGCTTTAGGCACTCAACCTGTGTTTATTGGACTCGAGCTGGGTCTCTACCTCAATACCAACACAGTTTTCTCTCTCTGTCTGTCTCTCTGCGTGAGTGCGTGCCCGCACCAATATCTCGCATTCCTCTCGTCGCTGTGCGGTCACCCGCCCCCGCGCCAACCATCCACTTTGGCATTGCGCGGGCGCTCCCAGGCTCGGTTGTAGCTCCGCGCCGCGACCTAGGGGCGGCTCAGGGCATCAAATGATGTCACTGCAGTGTCTCTGGCCGGGAGGTCCTGGGGTTCCACTCCACACGGTAGAAGGATTTTCGATACTAGCTACATGGCTGGGTCGAATTCAGTCGCTGTCTGGAGGAGGATTCTAGCGGCCGGCTGCTTTCGTCAGTAGTTTTCCGTGGTTTCTCCGATCAACACCTGGCGCATGCTGGAGCAGTATCCTAATCATCGAGCACAGTTTCCTTCCTCTTCCATGCCCTATCATCATCTCTTACACACACTTACACTAACATACACTATACTACCCCACTCTAAGATCGATCGGGAGCTTAGAGCTTGTCCCCGCTGGCGCGGTGCCCCGCTGGTGAGGGATACCTGCTTGGGGAAAACCCTGTCAGCGGACGGTCGGTAAGCCCCGGATCTCACCATCCACAGAGGAAGGATCACTGCCACCTCCTGAGCAAAACGCATACACTACACTTACGGAAGTAATGACCTTAGCAGTTGATGAGCCTGGAAACACTGGTAAATTAATCAGTCCGCCGTGCGTCCTCTACCGTGTAACCCTCACGGGTCTGTTCTCAACCGCTTCACCCTGTTCGGACGAGGAACTACCGTGCCTGATTTTTATTTACACACTCATTCTGTGCTTATTAGCTACCACAAGTTCAGGCTCTACTTCATTATCCGAACAGTTTTCTCTCCGTGTACTCTGTATTCGCGCGAAAATCCAGCACTCCCTTTCATTCGAATGCACATCAAGCAACGTCTTTGACATTGCGTGGGCGTTACCCGTTTCGATTTTAACTACACGTCGCACAGCCTTATCGGTGCGTCCCTCTTGGTCCATCCCGCTTGGCTCGTCCCCACCCACTTCGTTCCGCAGCATTTTGAAATGTTATTGCGGTCCCTGTGTTCTAACCTGCACTCAGCTACCTTCGTTTCGTCAATGTGTTCTCGCACCAATATCCTCTAAAATTTAGATTAATCACAGCAGTTAAATTAATATTACATAAAGGACTATCGGAAATCTTTACTGGCCGTCCAGTGACCAAGGACCTGCAAAATAGGCACTGTCGTCTCTTGCAAACTGTCCCTAATCCCCCTTTCACCTCTGCCCTTCTTTGGCCCCCTCCTTTTACTCCCCTCGCAGCCGCTCGTCGATAGCGCTCCACCCTCACCTCCACACGTCCCACACAGCGCCCCTGCTCCCTCGGCGCCCCGCCCCCACCCACGCCCACGCCCCGCGCCGCTCTTCTGCTTCCCCGAGATAAAAGCCCACGCCAACAGCGAAAGGAAAAGCGACTCCCGGCCTTTCCTGCCGGGGAAAACTCATCACATTTCATTACTCCGATTTATGCGGTTCACCGTTTTCAAAATGCGGATGGACTTTTTCTACGAGCGGATTGTGGCTCGTAGTTTTTAATATTTGAATGAAATCTCCACAACAACACTCGCTGTTTGAAAGGTCTCATTCAGTTGGAGTTTATTAATGAAAATTGTTGAATGGTTAAATGAATTACTGCTTGTACTACACCAATAATAATGCAATTTAAAAATTACGTGCATCATGTACAAAAAAAGAGAGATGCTTTAGAAAATGGTGATTATTGAGGCTAATACGGTTCACTAAGCACGTGCCGAGGAGAAGGGGAGGAATATCACGGGTCACAAAGAAACCTGCAGAGGCACACATCACCTGTCCTTCTGTCCTTTCCCAAAGGGCACGAGAAAACGCATTCTGCCTCATTCCGTTCAGATCGATTGAAAATCTTTTTCATATTTCACACGCAGATTTTCTTTGTTTTCTTAGTTCAGTTGGTCATGTGTGACTGCCAATCACTAATTGTGTAGTACTGCTTGAAAGGTATATATTTATTAAGATACCAGTGCCAAACCCTTTTGGCGAAATCTGCAAACGAGTGAATGATTTGGATAAGATTGTGATTATTAAGATATGAATTATGTTTGATTATTTCGTGTTTCCGGGCGCGTCAACTGCATAGGCAATTGATCCCCTAAGTATAGTTCGTGTTTATCACATGAGATTGCTACATTCTTCCCTCGTTGGATTGATGGCGAGATCCGGCGCCCACCCACGTCGGTTTGCGTGGATTTTCCCCAGCCACGTATCTCCCAACAGCATGGCACCGTCCCAGTCGGGACAAGCTCCGAACTTCTGAACGACATAAACGCTAGTGTAGTGCGTGTGAGTGTAAGTAACGTGTAAGGATTAGGTAAGAAAGAGAAAGGAAAGATTGCATGCGGTCCGTGGCCCGTTTGTTGGGTACTGCTCCGGCATTCGTCTGGTGTTGATCGAGGACGACACGGAAAACTTCCGACCAGAGCAGCTGTCCGCTAGAATTCTCCTCCAGACAGCGGCTGAATTTGACTTACCCATCTAGCTAGTGACGAAAATCCTGTCACCGTCGGGACAGGAATCCTAGAACCTCCCGATCACAGACACTGCAGTACAATCAGATGATACCCTGAGCCATCTCAGTCGGTGAATGAATGGCGATTGAGAAAAGGTAGAATGATGAGAGGCAGAGAAAACGCGAGCAACCAACTTTGTCCACCACATTTCGCTCCGAATCCGCACCCCGGTGCCAGCGGTGTAGGGGGCGAGCAGTCTGCCGGCTAGTGCAAGTGACACCCTGCAGGGAAGGAACGGTGGGGTCGCGTGCTGCTAAAGAACACCTAGAGCGCAGGCGAGTGAGCGGGTGGCAGGACGGGGAGGTCGAGGGTGGGGAGCGAGTGCACCACTGTCAGCGGGAGAGGGGTTCTTTCGCAAACCACGAAGTTTCCAACCGCTTCCGCGGCGGTGAGTCGGCGCGCTGACTGCGTTCTCTTCCTGCGAACAGTGCACGGAAACAGATTCACTTCGAGTAAGGTGCAGTCCTCGCAGAAGCGGATACGTGCACAACCCACACGGCAATGCAGGAGACGGTAGCGGAAACCAGGAGGTACCGCTCACACACGGTGGGTTTTTCGTTCAGCTCGAAGACGTCAGGTGCTTGGAATGCAATATTAACCCTCAATAACCCGATTTTCTTGTTTTTGGATATTGAAGTTTATCGTTTTTGATAAGAATTTTTTAGATAATCTCTGGGAGTGGAACCCTTCTGAATACCTCAGCAGTAGGTCTTATTCGTAAAGGACACTGCCTCATTTAGAAAATATATTGTAACGTCGAGAACCGTTAACACTGAATGAGACGTTCTGAAGGTAAAACTACTTTTACTGTCCTGAAAGAAAGCGTGGGGTCAAAGGAGCATTTTCTTAAGATTAAGGGAAATGTAGAACTTTAAGATCTAGCATCATCATTTCTTAGGTGTTAATATTTCTGTGAACGTGTTAATGAATTTATTCCTATACACTTAATATAATGTACAGTGCCGACAGAATCGAAAGAAAAATGACACAAAAGCGTCCTTCGGAGTACATATTCTGTGTCGTTAGCCTCAGATCTTCCTCTCATCGAACCTATTAGAAGCCAACAAATGAGTTAGCGGTCGCTTCCATGTGATCGATAGATTGTTGATGACAGGATCCCAAGGTTTCTCCAACTGAACTCTCACCAGCTTCTTACTGCAGGTCAGAAACTGATGCTTGAATGTCCGAGGGAAAACGACTTGAGACCGTCTTGAGATAATAGTTGTAATCATGTTCTGCAACTTGATGAGTACATTAAAAGTTTTGGGGTGTTTATAATATCAATTCAGATTCACAAACATATCACCATCTTAGGATTAGGTGACTGGCATTTTCTCTTCTGACATCCGTACTCATTCTTATTTGGTAATTTAGCTTCCACAATTTGATAGAGGCAATCTCTTCAAAGGACATTGCACGTAAAACCTGTCATTTTTTTTTTTTTTTGCAGTTCTCGGCTATGTGTTAAATGAGGTTGAAAAAAGTAGAATCATATTGTAATATCATTGTACAATAGAATTACAGCACGAATAAAAACAATGGTAAAAAATTATGAACTTTTGTAGTGCAACGAAATGGAATTGTATGAGCTATTCATTGATCGCAACTGCTACGCAATATCACATTGCTAGCTTTTGCGAATACACAACACGGTAGACTGATAGTGAGGGACGAGTAGAATTCTAAAATTAACCCGTGATAAAACACTTTATGTCGAGTTCTTAAGGCGAATGGTTTGAGGTTACGACGTAAGACCCTCCCTATTTGGCAAGCAGCTATTTGCTCGTAAAAACTGGCATTATGGTATTCTTTTGAACACTGGTGCCAAGACATGATTGAACCATGAACTGGAAGTTTTTCCTTGAAATTAATACAAATACTAAGTTTTCGTGATATCAGACAAAAGAAGCGGGTTTATATAATATTAATATAATTAAAACTTCTTTGGAGAGAAAATTCATTTTGAACGAAAAGACAAACTCAATGTAATATTCTGTAGTCGTAAAAAATTAAAAAAAGCAGTCTTTTTTCCTTATAATGTCACAAATTCTCTATTCTTAAAGTTTATTATTGAAATAACCAAAATCCTTTTGTAAGGTCCTCAAAGCATTTGCGTCATTATCTGTACATTCCGATTGTTTATAGGTTTGTCACAACATAATTAAAACTTCTGATTCCACAGAAGTTAATGCACACCTCTGCTTGCTTTCTTTCACAATAATGCTTTCACACTCCTCTCTGTCCATTTCCCCCACGCTCAGCTTTTGTGTTCCGAAACAAGCCGCCCACTTCACCCCAGAATCAGCGCGCACGCAGACCGAGATTTGCCACCTGGCTGTAGCGAGAGTGCCACCTGGATAGTGGAAATCCTTTTCAAGTTTTTATTGAATTGTGTTGTTTATTTATAAATTGATGGTTTATAAAGGGTGAACCCACGCTCATTCACTCTCGTTTTACCATTAATTTGGGTACTCAGTGAAAAAAGAGAGGTGATGGTTGAAGAGAGGGAGAGAGGAAGAGAGAGAGAGGGAGTGAGAGTGAGAGTGAGAGAGAGAGAGATGGAGTTTTTATGGCAATCTACTTGAAATACACCACGAAAAGGGGACTGTCGTTTCTCTCTAGTCAATCCAATGTAGCTTTGCAGACCACTTTGATACTTGTCTAAAATTCACTTCGTGTGTTATGTGATGATGTAGGTGCTGAAATCCGACTGTAATCAAGAATTAATTTATTTATTACTATCCGAATGATTGGTTATTATCCTATTTTAGTATTTATTCATTCTTTGTACTTTAGATACCTAAATTGCGTTTGCTTTAGGTAAAGTACGTAATGTTTCTTGTATCAGTAAATAAAATACAGCATCGTCTATCAGTTTACAGTTTCAAATGAGTAAAAGTGATTGAGTGAAATATTCACAATACAATATAATTACGGTCGTTGGTCGATGAAAACACGAAATTTATTTGAACATTGATATCAAATCGCCAAGATGTGAAGAACAGTAGCAAATGCGACTTTGTAAAAGTACATGTATATCACATATTTCCCCAAAGACTAAAGAATATTCCTAGAGCCGAGAAGCTGCAGTGGAGGTTCCATTGCGGCGGGAGGCGACGGGGCGGTGGAGGCGGCGGGTATAGGGGGCGGGCGCGGGTGCCCGCGCGCCTGATCTTCGCTGCCGCCGCAGCGTGTTAACAGGAGCTGTTAAACCGGTCTTGATTTAAACTCTCGTAAAAGTGGTTCAGCGTATCTTCATTTCCGACGCCCTCTCATCTCGGCGTGGCAGCGGCGGCGGCGGCGGCGGCGACGGGGGCGGCGACGGGCGAACCGCCAATTCAAAGCGTTCAACAGCTCTTCGCTCCCTGCGGAAGTCCTTCTACACGTTTATCGGTCACGCGTCGCTTTTCAAGCAGCGAGGCAGATGCTGCCTAAATGGTTTTGAAAACGTTTCCTCCCTGGATGAGTGCGTCAAATGGTACTAATTTCACGAATGCATCGTGTCAGCAACGTCAAAATTGATAGTGCGAAACTCCCACTGGGCCTTCACAATCGCACTCGCTATTCAATTCAGAAGATATGAATAAGCGAATTGTATCGCTTAATGAGAGAGGCACAAATGGTCGGTGATCCCAACAATCAAGCCTCTTGAAAGTAACGTACATCTCAACCGTAATGACGGAGAAGGACAAGCCCCCACGCCCTGTAAATGGGCACTACTTTTCGCGGAGGAGTTTTTAAGTTCCTGTTCAAACTACTAGACATCCGAATTATGAGATGATCAGGGCAATAACACTTATCTTCGTGCATTTAATATTACTCATAATCCTTCCATATCATCATTGGTAATGGTTTCTGGGCATTCCAGGTAGGAAAAGAAAGAAGAAAGTTAATTTATTGAAAATATTTTTCGTAAATAAAGTATTTACATTTGCAATGAAAGGGAATAAAAAGTAATTGTGGTGTTAACACAAAAACATAATATTATTATAAACAGTAATAAAAAATTATTTATGTTTCTCCTCCTGAGCTGTTTACTATCTATTAACACATTATCATGACGCTATTTAGCATCTACTATATCGGAATACGTTACGTGTTTACGAAAGAGAAAGTCCGGTTATCAATCGAGCGAGGAATGCAATGGGCAAACAAAGAGCGCGAACATCCCGCTTCCGTGGGCGTCGTCGGGTTCGAGGGGGGGGGGAGGGAGCGACGGCGGTGGCGGCGCGGCGCGGCGCGGCGCGGGGAGAGCTGGTAGTTCGCGAGCCAGCGCCAACGACCCGACGCCACGCGCGATGCACCTTTCGCGCTCAAGTGACAACTCTTCTCCCAACATCCGCCGGGCACCCACTTGGCCCAACATTCCTGCACATGCAGTGGCGCCTGTCCGCGAGGGTCTTCCCCGGCTGGGCCCGGCATGAAAGCGAGAGAAAGTACCACTTGAACAGATGATTGCTAGAAATTGATGCCGTTGTGTGGTCGAGAAGTCAAAATCCGAAATCGCCGTCGATAACGGGAAAGAAAATTCAACAAAGCTATGTTTCTTTGATGTGTGCCTTGGAATGGCAAAGTGATGGAACGAATTGTTATCTATCTTTTCGATGTTCCTTGTTTAATGTCTCTTTGGAAGAGCTTTTCCAAATGTCCAATATTATCTTAATCTTTTTCATTTCGTTGTCAATAATCGATTTGTTACGTGATATTGGAAGATAAAATAGAGGTCAACCACAATAACTCTGAACGCAAAGATATCTAGTCTTCCAACAATACCTCATTTTCTTAGCGAATCGTTTCTGCACTTAAAGCGAGACCAGTAGCCAAACCTGAACAAAGACAATGGCACTCTGATAGCAGTACTCCACAACAGGAATCGTCTTCATGTGTACGAGGTTCCCGCATGTAATGGCATGCTCCGACCTGGATGGACACGCCCCCTTTCCTCCACCGGTGCAGCGCGGCCAGCGGTTTCGCCAGCCTTGAACGTAACGACGCAGTGCCGCTAATCCGATGCGCGAAACAGTAATAGGTGGGCGTGCCGACGGCCGGGGGTGGCGGGCGCCGCTTGATTCAGCGCGCTCCGGGGGCGGGCGGGCGGCGGCGGGCAGTGGTCGGTGGTCGGTGGTCGGTGGTCGCGGGCGGGGATTGCCCGGCGCCGCGGGGCTCTGCGGAGAGGCGGATCCGCTGAGCGCGAGCTGCGGGAACCGCAAACGGCTCCGTGAGTAAGCGTTTACCGCGCCGCTGGACGCGCATTCGGGACTGCCCGAGAATCGAATCGCAGGCCGTTTGTTCGCAAGGAGGGTTTTTCCCCTCGGTGAGTTTACAGGTCGACTGAGATAGGCATATTATTCGAATAGTTTGATGCTCGATCATTTTCCGAAAACGCCAAACTTGTACCGGTTGGAATCGGAACTTCCTTTCGCGGGGTGCTAGGTAGATTTCTTCAGAGGAATCAGCTGCTTCATTTTAATCAACGGAAAAAAATTCTTACCTTTTCGTAGCGAGAATTTGCGTTTGGGGGAGCGACGTAATAATATTCAAATTCAAACTGATATTTGCGTAGCGTTTCGCAAAACCCATTTCATATTTCGACTTATTTCGTATTAATAAAATGTAAAAGACGGATATAATTTATTTACGGTATTTAAGTATCAGTGTAAAATGTGTACATTTTCTTCTCTGTATCTCCCTAAAGAGTTCCATGAGCTAATCACACAACATTAAGTGAGATAAAAAATTGTATCTGAGGGGCCCTTTAATCCCCTAACAATTCCCCTAGCCTTTGTGGCTGAATCGTGCTCAACAATAAGGAGATTTAGTAGCATTTGTTTTATCTTATTTGGAACATTAATGTAAATTCGATCTTTCACCTTCCGTCCTAATTCTACTAATGTATTGTGAATATATTAGGATGTTCAATTTGGAAGATAATATGAATCGTAATCTTTCTTTTACTACCATCATAAATGTCAGTTCTTCATTCAATATTTGTAAAATCTAAAATATTGCATAACTACTTCATTTTTTCACTTCTTCCCTGAACTGAATAGATTGAACTCATAATTAATGTACTCACTGAAAAAGCAACATATTACGAAAGACTTTGCAATGTTTGTGAATGAAATGAGGACCTTATTTCGAAAACAATATAATGGATAAGTGATCAGACGAATAGTTCCTCACTAATATTAGAATTGAAAATTATTACTTTTGCAATTTATGCGTTTAGCATTTGTAAGAATGTGATCATTTAAAACCTTGAATTATTCGATGCTTAATGATAATGCATACGTCTTGTTGAAAACATTTTTTTTTCAATTCAGGGTTATACCCCTTTCATTTCTAAGAACATAGACTTTTGAGAAATTATTACAATTAAAGAAGAGTTTGTAAGGCACATGTCACGTATGCAAAAGATCAATACATATCGTGAACTAACTGAGAACATGTGGGAATTGAATTGTGAGAATATGTAGATTTGGTATGTCACTAACCATGTATGTGCGGAGAAAATGCATGCGGAAGGATACAAAGTGGTCTGTCCACACACTAGTGTCCCAGGCTTTCGACTAAAGGATACATTCGTGTAAAATGAATATCGTTAAAAAATCATTAATGCGTGTCAAAAAATTGTGATAAAAGCATCGTTTACACCAATCGATTTTTAATTCTTTGGCTGACTTCTTTACGAACGAATGACTAAAATATCCTTAAAAATGAACTTCTACTTTCAGTTTTACCAAGTGTTAGACACTCAAAATATCACAAAAGCTATTCGTTTAGTTTTAAATTAATTTCCGTGGGAAATTTGACATCTGCGAAGGACAGGATGTCCCCCGACCTCCCACAAAACCATGTCAATTTTAAAGCACTACTAGTGTGTATGGAGAAGTTTCAGACGTGCCACACTCTTGTAACACAAGAACAATTATACTTCCAAACGAAGAGCAATTGGAATTTTACATTGGGCGCCATTTTCAAGGAAAACATTAGTGACAGCTCGATCGCTCATGAAGCTCCGTTTTACCACAGACAGGCACACAACATTCACCACAGAAACTTCAACCGTGAAGACAGGGTCACAAGATGAAGTAGGCGGTGGGAAGCAACAATCATATTAATCGATAACAAATAATTTGCTACATGTCCAATTGGGTTTGTAAATTTCCCGCGAAAAATAAAACTTCGTCGCAATCGATATTAGTTCACTGATCTAGAAGAACTATAGAATGTCACCGGGACGTTCACCGAATGATGACTAAAACACCATTTCCGGAGAACTTCCGGAAAACATTTCACTGTGCGGGCGGATCGCGAAGATGGCCACTGCCAGACGTACCCGCTGCATCCCCAGCGGCGGCGGCGGCTGGCCGGGCCGGGCCGGGCCGGGCCGGGCCGGGCCCGGGCCGGGCCCGGGCCGCGGGCCGGGCCGGGGCGGGCGCATCGGCGGGCGTCGGGACGCGCGCGTCGCCGCAGAGGCCGCGCGTCGCGCGCCCGGCCCGGAGGCGGCGGCGGCTGCATCTACGGCGCGCGCGGCGCTGTCCGGCGCGCAGGCCGGCGCCCCCACCGGCCCGCCCGCCGCCGGGGCCACCCCGCGCTGCCACGCCGCCTCCACCTCGGCCGCCGCACAGCGCCGCCGCCCCTCCGCACGCGACTCCCCACCCGGTGGCCGCGCACCGGCCGCGCCGACATCGACCGCGCGCGCCTCTCCTTCTGTCGCTCCCGCGCGGCCCGCCGTTCCGCCGCGCGTCGCGCGCACTCGCACATGACGGTCACTTGACGTACCACCGCGTGACGTGTTCGCGTCCAAATGGGAGCGTCGCATCGATCCACAGCTGTGGCTACCCCCCAACGGTTACGTCACGTTGACGTCACCGGCCGCTACTCCGAAGGCGGTGTTTTTATAATAGGGTTAGAGGCGCAGCGGAGGAGCAGTCTTTGTGCGGTACCGTGGCCCGTGCGCCTCGTGGACAGTCGCTCCTCACGTCCGCGGAGGCACCGTCCTCCACCCGTGGGTGTGTTCAGTTCGTGGCAACGCGGCGCGCCTGAAGCGCGCACAGGCCACCGCAGCCACCGTCCCGCCCTCGCCGCCTCAGTCGCGAGCGTGCGCCGCCGTCCGTGGACGCCGCCGTGCTGGAGCCGGGGAGCCGCCGCAAGAGCCGCGCGTCCACCGCTGCAGCCGCGCACCAGCACCACCGCACCACTAGCAACCACCACCGTCCCCCGCCGCCGCCGCCGCCGGCAAACCACCACCCGAGCCAGCAGCCGACGTCGGCGCCGCCGCCCGCAGCCACCGCCGGTGGTCGTTCGCCGAGGAAGAGGTGGTTCCACCGTCTTCGGACGACAGCGACCCTCCTCGCCTGCAGGTGGGGTGGCGCCGCGCCGCGCCGTGGGCCGTGCCCCAGTGCCAGTGTCCAAGTGTGGTGACGACTGTCCGGGAGTCCGTTGATCGCGGCCCTCGCGGGGCCGCCGCCGCACCGCCACATTCGGGTCTCGTGCCACCCCTGCGAGGCCTGTTGTTCCACGTCTCTCTGTGCCCACGCACTTCGCAGGGCAGGATGTACGCAGGACATGAGAACACCGACGTGTACTTACGGCAAAGCGACACCAACAACAACAATCCGCACAGCGGCCAACAACAACGCGGGACGTTTAGTAGTGGGCAGAGCGCGACGTTCACCGCGCTCGAGGGCTCGCTTCTTTTTTCCGCGCGGTCTCACACGCTCTTGTCACTGACTTGCCTTTTCCTCTGTGTCCTCGGACTAACACACCCGCCCCCTCCGCTCGACGGCGGGGCGCGCTTGCTCTGTCTATACTAACCGCATGAAGGTGGTCGGTGGTTCCGCGTTGCCGACGAGGCTTCTTCGGCCCGGGAGGCACCACGCTACTCTCGCAGCGAGATTGGTCAAATTTGTGCCAGCGGACGTGGATGTTCTTGTGGCTTGCAATTCTTTATATGTAGTTTATCGTTGCTCAATGGCCAGTGTGAGTTCGGAAGTGGCATTTGCAGTGTGCAATGACTCACGTTGATATATTTTATCGGCCAATCACGGAATATTTTACCGCCAGTGCCTCTTGTCAATGCTTTAAAATCCGATGAGCTGTTTCACATTTACTCGTTTCTCATTTACTGAAAATCTTCGGTGATAGATACCTGGTCTCCTCGGTCCATATTGTTAACATATACTCTTTAAAGAATATATTCAATGAAATTGTGGGGAATGTTTGTTTATACGACATGCGAGTATCGGAAGCGCGGCGTGTCATGGTTTTTTTAGGCGTACTTTCATTTATTCATACACTTTCGTGAGGTGCTTTTGGGACTTCGTGGTCCAAAGTGGGTGCTTCGGTGCAACAATCGCTCCTACCACCGGTGAGGGCGAGGCTCGCGGACAACCACCGGGCACCACCGGCGCGCGTGGGCTCCCAGGCGGCGCTGACCGCCAGTCTCCTCCGAGAGCGCGTTCGCTCGCAGAAAGTGGCCTCAGCCGCCTCCGCCGGTGGTCCAGCGCGTACACGTGGTGCGCACCTGGTGGGGGCGCGAGCGAGCGAGCGGCCGGCGCGGGCGGGGGCGGTGGCGGGCCGTGCGCGGCCAGACGCAGCACGTGCTACGCCGGCGGCGTCCGCCCCACCGCCCCAACCGCCCGCTCGCGCGCGCACCCGCCATCCGGAATCCCGCGTTTGCGCCGGCTCGCGCTCCGAACGCACACAGTTTACGCGCGCGCGTGTATTCTTAGCTTGGTCTTTTCCTCACGCGCGCGCCCGACGCTATCGGCGTCTGCTTTAACAGCGCATCACGTGGAGAGACGGCGCCGTGACGCCATATTGGACGTAATAGCGGCTTTTTTACGCGGCACGGGAGATCCGTAATTGCTTGCGTCATCTGTGACGATCCCCGCCCATGCGGGCGTGACGTATGTGCGGCGATGGCCGCGAATCGATGCCGCAGTGACGTCACGAGCTTCCCCTCGCGGCGCGCGCGCTCCTCGCGCCACCGACCGCCGCCGCCCTCGCGCCCCGCCCGAGCGACATCCGGCCGCGCGGAACGGCCGCACAGATAAAAATACCCGCGCGCCGCGATTCGGTCCGCGCGCCTCCCCGCCCCTGCCGGCGCCGCCGGTTGCCTGTGAACGCGGCGGCGGCGGAGGGGCGCGGGCGGGCGCGCGCGCGGCGAGGAGGGGCGGGACGCGGAGGGATTCTCTCTCTTCCCCTCGGGCTGTGACGTCTTTCCGGACTCCCAGAGTGACGTCACTGCTCGCGTGCGCGCCTGCAGTTCCGGCCAGATGGAGTAGGTGGCAGCAAGCGGCGGCGGCGGCGGCGGTGAGGCTTAGGGGAGCGCGGGAGTGCGTGTATGGATACATGTGCCCGCTTCACCCCATACCGCCTTCGCCGCCGCCACCGCCGGCCGCCGCCCTCGCGCCGGCAGAGCCGCCGTTATTCAGGGCGCGAACAAGCGGCGCGCGGCGGCCCGGCGCCCCGCGCCGCGCCGCTCGCCCGCGCGCCGCCCGGCGGCATCTCGAGGCCGCGGGATCAATATCGGCGCCGGTTTTCTCGCGGCACAGCCTCCTCCGCCAAGTCGCGGCGCCGCCCCGCACCTGATCGCGTGAGCGAGCGCGCGCCGACCGACCATCTGCTCGCCGACCGGGTGTGCAGAACGGCTCCCCATAGTAAGGGTGGGTGGTGGCACGCGGCGCTGGCGGCAGCGAGCGCGCGATAGCTCAGAGACTCGAAGCAATATTCAGGCGTCTTTCTACAGCGCCGTATTGTGAGCCCCCCCCGTAACGGGCCCGCCGAGACGGGCGTCGTTAAGCGCCTATCGCGCCCCTCACGGTCGCTCTTTCTCGCCGCTAGCGCGCGCGCGCCGGAACGAATGCGATTGACGCGCTCGGAATTTGTGTCCTCTGGCCATTCGTAGGAAACCTTGCGTTCAGGTTCGCGCTTTTGTAGTCGTTTAACAGCTCGCGGAGTGATTCGCTAACAGTTAGGGTGTTCGTGGTCAATTCCACGCGGCATGAGGTAAAGTAAACGGCAAAATTAAGTGAAAGACAAATTTACGTCTGATGTAGGAAAATTCATCTGTACTATTAAGAAAATTATTAACTTGATCTGAAATAGAGTAAAGTCAGTATTAAAATATAAAGGGACGAAATCATAATAAACGTCGTTCCTATGTGGTCATTCCTGTTGATCTGTTGAAAATTGCGTTTCGATGCAGCTTTTATTCGCAGGAAGTCATTGCGGCGTCGTTAACTTCGCACCGGCGTTTCGTTATGAATCCCTCTGCCAGTCCATAAACGTACAGAGATAATTTTAGTGCCGGCGCTCGCTTCCCTGCGGCGTTTAACGGCCAAAGTGGTATCGGGCGATCGGGTCGAGGCTGTCGATAAATCGGCGCCGCGAAGTTCTTCAGGGACGCCAGCAACGCCTAATAGATTCCTTGATGCGGCAGCGCTGCCGGTGGACGAGGAGGAGGAAGAGGAGGAGGGAGGGAGGTGATGGCGGCGGAGGGCGGGGCGGCGGCTGTCAGGCGCGTAACGCGAGTTTAGCGCGCCTGTCACGCCGCCTCCGGTGCCACTCGTGCGCGGGCCGCCTTTTTTACCCGCCGCCGCCGCCGCCGCTGCCGTGGTTTGCATGCGTTTAATGCGCTCGCCACCGAGCCTGCCGCCGCCGCCGCTGGTAGCAGTCCCGCCCCTGTCCCGCTGTCCGCGCCCACTGCAACAGTGAAGCGATTTGCGTAATTAACTTACTTTCCCGGTGTTGTTGAATCGTCAGTTTAATATGCAAAGAGAGGTATTTTGGATTGTAGAAATCGAAAGTAAACTGGTGCATGTTTTCTACCGTGTTAAAGGAACTTGAGAAGGTCATACGCTGTTGTAAGTAAATTTTTGCTGTTCAAGATGATTATTTAATTTGTTTGTGAATATATCGATATATATATATATATATATATATATATATATACATATATGTATATTATCGCTATATCGCTAACGTCCATTTGTTTGTTTCCAATCTCATGCAAAACTTAAGATATCTCAAGTTTTGTACGAATTGAATACGGAATAAATTCTCTGAGAGCATACATCAGACAGATATAAGTATTTTACACTCTATGAAAAATTAAATAAAATGTCATTCGCCCCGGTTTTCCTTTTTCCCAGCTCTCTTTCGTTTTCCTTCGAACAGTACTTCAGTTCACGTGCACTTAATGCAGCCGCAAGCCGTCAGGATATCCGTTGACGCTGGTGGCAGGCCCGCCACCGCCACCGCCGCCTCCGCTGCCACTGCCGCGGGCGGCAAACGCGACGTGAAACGCCCACCGCCCGCATCTACGTCTTGACGTCCCGCGCTCCCTTCCCGCCGCCCCCGCCGGGGCACGCGCTCGCCCACGCACGGTGCCCTTCTCTGACAGAGTGGCCGATTTTTCGAAATCTAGGAGGAAATCAAAGATTTGAAATCATACACGGTAAGCGCGTGAAAATAGCTCTTCGCATTAAAATATGTGCTTTTGACAGGATACTGTATTCGAGAGGAACGAAATATTATGTTGATTCAAGACCTCGTGAAAAAATGTATTAAAAGTTGAGGTAAAATTAATTTTGTTAGTAACGTTCGTTTTGTGACGTTTGTAAATTTCACAATTGGAATACTCTATGGATGGAAGTATCTATGGGTTTTGCCTGACAGTTGACGTTTTGGAGTTAAAGGAAAAACTGGAATGGTGCGTAGTTTTCTTTCAATTTAAAATCACATTATTACGTTGTTAATTGTAATATAGCTCCATTACCCGTTACATTTAATGCAGGGCAAGCGGGAATAATACTGGTGAAACGCAATGATAATAGTGTCCGATGATCAGTGAGTACCTGGGGTGAATTATGCCAGTGTTTTATCTTCTTGGACACCTCATACTGCTTTTCCACAATATACGCAATGAAAATTGCACTTCACTCTCTCTTATAAATACTTCTGCCGGTATCGTAAATAAAAGTCCAAACCGTTTCTATTTTCTATTTTCGCAAAAGGAAAGTCTTTTTTCTTGTGGGGTTCTACAGCGTTGTACATGATTTTATTGCTGAAGGAGACTAAAAAAGCTACATTGTTTAAAGATAATTTTCTATGACGCCTATAAGGATGAAAAGAATAGCATGTGCTGCAGCGTCGATTTTCCATTATTTGTTAGTGTGCCTGATATATATATATATATATATATATATATATATATATATATATATATATAAGTAATAAAATATTAGAAAATAAACCCTAATAATTAGCTTGCATAGTTTCAGTAAATTTGCTTAATAAAATTTTACTCTTTAATTTTCGAAAATGTTCGTATATTTTCGAAAATGTAGTCGTAAGATTATCAAAAATACTTCAAAGTAATAATTTCTGGTAACTGTTATTCTAATTATTTATTTTTCATTATTTCTTAAACGTTCTAGACAAAGTTCCGTGTCAGCTGAACTCCAATATTCATCGAAGCTACTCGCATTAAATGTCATTTTAGAGTCTGTTTTACTTAATGAATTTGTGAACAATTGGCAGACTAAATCCAATAGATTCCTACCTGCTTATTATTTTACAGTGTTTCTCTGAAATATACTTGAATTGATTATAATGTATTAGTGATAAGAAATGTAATAACTAATTAGATGGATTGTAGTTGGAATTGATATTAGAATTACTGCGGAAAACGCGTTCTTTCAAATCCAATATGAAACATACTTTTGACAAAATAAAGTAAAAGTATTTTTTATATATGTTGTACGTGATTTGCTCGTATAATGTTCAATATGGGATTTCTTTTCCACAAATCTCTCACAAAGTACGTATTCCAAGTATTTAGTTTCTCTCCATACACCATGGAAAATATTCTATACTACCTTGTTTACACTCTGTTTCCTAGAAAATGATGATGTACGAAAGTTTTATCAAAGATCAAGAACTAAACACGTCTTTCATTCGAAAAAAAATAACGCCAACAGAACTCTCGCATTTATATTATATTGCGAATATTTCCTGTTATTTGATGTTAGTACTTGATACTATTTTTATTAGAGTTAACTCTTCGTTGGAATTATTCACGTGATTGACTTCTGAATAATTTGCAGTCAGCTAGGAAGGAAGATTTACCGAGAAATGTATCATATTGTAAGAATAGGGGTTCTCACCAAACGGCTCCATTTGTGTACATTCTAACCGTTATCTCCGAGTTATCATTTTTCGCTGGACGAGTAGCGTCGCAGACGAAATGTCGCCATGTCAGGGACATCCCGAGAATCTGTTCGCGTTATCGATACATCGAAATGGGGATCACAATCGATGTATTGTGCGATGTTCGTGGAGCTTCTCCGTTTATATTTATGCTGATTATAAGGAAAGGAGAAACTTATTTTCTTTGCTTCCATTATCCCCCATGGACAGAGTGAACGCGGTTACGTAGCACATTTTTCTTTCTAGAAGTGGGTCGTGTACTTTTACTTGTTATTATGTAAACAAACAGGTATTTAGGCGTTCACTTAGTAGCTGGTGTATGAATTTCGTTCCCTAGGCAGCATATGAACGAAATAATTCATACCATTTAAAAAGTAGGCTTTGTAATAATTGCCTTGTATCCTTTCAAGCTACATTTTAAGATACCCAGGCCACGCACTTACTCGTAGTTTGCCAAAAAAAGGAATGCGTGTGAATTGAATAAAATAATTCGCCTAACCTTATGAAACTAAAGCAAGAGAAAAATTCTAAAAAAAATACAAATAACCAAATATTAATAGAAACCAATTAAAAGAATTGTGTAAAACTTTCACTTAATTCAATACGAAGCATTAATTTATTAAATAAGGAGTAAATTTAAGTAAATCCATATCATTGCATACTTAACATACTCTTATATTTTCTCTCGAGAAACTTTGAATCTCAAACCTCTTTTCCGTGTCAATATAGTCTTCAATTAATGTTCATTATCTACGTCATGATTTGGATTGTACCAACTGTAAATCAGAAGTGATTACTTTAGCAAAACCTAAATCAAAATATTTTTAAAAAATGTGAATTTCCAAAGAAATTGCCGATAACCGGAAAGCGAAATATTGGGCTTCCGAAACTCTTCGCATGTGCTGCGAACTCTGGACGTGTCCCCCCTCCTTTCCACTCAGCCTCCCCTACTTGGACGCACGCCAACGGCAGTTACCTTACAGGATTCTCCGCAATTCGGTTAAGGCTGCTAATAGTTTAGGTCGACCCATCGGAAGTGCGAAAATTCACCCCTAACCAATGTTACCAACCCCTAGCAACGCGGCGGTAAACTACGGAGGTTGAAAAAACAAAATCCCGCCCAGCTATGATTTAAGATTCGGATTCACTGGTGTTGTAAGTTAGCCAATAAAAATGCTGTAGTACTGGTTACGAGTTAAACGTACGTCCTTTAAGAAAATGAGAAATAAGACGATTGCAATCACGTGTTTACGCAGTCACGTTATTTTCAATTATGCGTCATCTTACATTGAACTTAACATATATTTTCCCCTTTTTGTTGTTTATGGCTTTGTCAAAGTATTTTAACTACCGCGTCGTATAATTCTTTAATACATAGTCTGAGACGTAAGTATCCTTCCCTCTTGTGTGTTAGTAAGGACACTCTTGGCTAGTCAGTGTTTTGCAGTCCACAAGAAACAATGGATTTAGTAAACCATCGGAATAAGTACGATAATATATTTAACTGTAAAAGAGCGCTATTAAGTGTTAGTCAACAACTAGTCAATTTTGTTTGTGAAATGTAATGAAAGGAGTTACACACTGCAATCTACCTTGTCAAGCTGCAGAGTCCCCTTTTATGGTACTTCTTATTAGATACAATATATTTTCAGTCTACAACCAAATGGAAGAGTAATTGATTTTTTAGAAATATTTTTTACATTTTCTAGCTCATCAGCACATGTAATCTAATATCAAATATAATCGCCCCCTTCACATCATTTAAAGTACCTTATATTGCGAATAATCGATGAGAATTAGCTCAGAGAAAAATTCCTTACTTAACTTTGTCAATACCCACAGATTAATTTTAAGGGAATACGCACGATCAGTACGCATATTATTGAGTAAAGACGCTTCAATACGATTGAAAACATTAAGCCGCGCGAATATAGAAACCCACTTATCTTGTCTAAAAATATAGTCTTCTCGGCCTTTGTGCCCTCAGAGCAATGACACCGTGGCTTAACCTTAATGCAACAAAATCAGAAATCGTACTACACGCCGCCTAAGCGTGCAGGAGTCCAGCTAACAGGCTTAGCAAACACGCAAACGAGAATAAGGCGTTTAAAGCGTAGAATCCGACACGCTCTGGTATGGCTTGCGCACGCTTCACAGGATCTCGGCCCCCGCCACCAACACTACCGCAACCACCATACCGCCACCACCACAACCATCAGGCCGCCGCCACTACAACTACAAACCCATGGCGCCGCCGCCACCGCCAACATCACCACCACCTCCACCACCACCACCGCCCTCCCCCCCCCCAACAACGCCACCACAATTACAACAGCCACTGCCGTCGCCGCCACCGCCGTCACCGCCGCCGCCGTCGTCGCCAGCCTTGGCGGTATGCAAATGCGGGCGCGAGGCGGCCAGTCCGGCGGCGCCGCACGCTCGTCTTTTATTTTATTTTTACCGCCTGCGTCGCGTATCGCCCGTGCGTCGCGGTGTGATTCAGCGCGAGATTATAAACGCCGCCGCCGCCGCCGCCGTCTCGAGACGCGACGCGATGCGGCTGCGGAACGAGAGATTCAGCGAGAAAAGCGCGCCTCTTCATCTCCGACGTCGCCGACGCCACGGCCGTTTAAAATCGCGCGAAATATGGCCCCTCTCTCGGCGGCCGCGTGCGGTTTTCCTCCTTTACCTGCCTCCGGAGACGAGGAGCCGGGAATTATTCTTATAAAGACAACACGGGCACGATGAAGAAATTGTATTTATGACGAAAGCTTGGGATTGGACCACGTGACGCCATGAATTGTTGCCAGTAAACGGAACTGTTAATGATAAATTCTGAGATTATTTTCGCTTTTTGTGGACTTATAATTAAGAATACCGTTTTCCTTCTGTGATGTTTTTACCGATTTCGGTTCTGACGTTCAATTTCTTCTCCTCAACAGTGAAATATTAGCTTCCTTCATTATATTTTGTGCTTATCAAAATCGGTAATAATTTCTATCAGTTTTTTTATTCCCTTCTATTCCGAACCGAAAGCATAAATGTTTTCGTGATTGCGAAACCCAAAGTCATTAAAACATAAAAATTGTGAAATTTGAAGAATAATCGTTTTAAAATAAATTACTTTCCCGTTGTAAATTTAAAAAAAAATCTAGAATGAGTCATTGTATGAAAGCATTTTTTCACGGAAAACGCTCGCAAGTGAGGACTTCATAAAGGTATATCTTATCCGACACCCCCCACCAGCCGAAACACGCCCCCCTCCATGCCCCCCTCCCCGTGCGAAGCTTCTTGGTCGTTTCCCCCCTCGGGTCGGAGCGTTACATAACAAGCGGTCGTTGATTGGGCAACGAATAGCGACCACCGCCTGCGTCGCCCCGTTTCGCAAAGCCCCACGCCGCCCTCCCTACACCCCTTTTTCACCCACTCTCCCTCTCCCTCCCTCCTCCCCCCTTCCCTCTCCTTTCTCTCTCGCGCTAGAACGCAACACGCACACTTCCTCTCGCGACTACGCGGCCCGCGCGCGAGGCGGTCGCTGCTCGCGTATTGGGCTTTATCGAGCGTTTCGAAACGTGTCGGCTCGCGGGTAACCGTTAAGAGATTATTTACAGTCCGTTAAGTTACTTTCTACGCGCGCATTACGATCGCGGCGGCCCGACGGCGAGTGCCGACCCGCCACCGCCCCCGGGCCGCGAACCCGCGATCTTCCTCCGAGCGCGCCGCCGCTAGATGCGTTTGATACCTGACCCCCCGCCACGCGTCTCCACATGAGCTCACCCTGTGCGCCTAGCAAAGGTCCCGGAGGGTAGAAGACCTTTAGCGGACCTTTTAGCGAGAGCGATACCCATCGACCCGTGATTCGAAAAGAGAGGAGACTTTATGAGCTTTATTTAGAATCTTCGATGTCTCACACTTTCCCCACATTCAATACGATTCTTTCCTGTTTCTGCTAGTAAACGTTTATACTCGCTTCGTAGATGTATAATTTTACACTTTGTGATTCTATGTTTGAAAGGGGTGTGGAGTGCATTTTCGACATCAGTCGTTTGGTGCTAATGAGGTTAAATAGAGAATTTAAGAGAAACACGTTTCGTGTCGTTTGCTCTCAGATTTTCTTGATATCGTCAGGTGAAACACACAAAGTTAAGGGTGACAACGTCCAATGAGTTATAATCAATCGTTCTTGGCTTAAACTACAGAAACTTTGCAATCTCGTTCTTCCCTTGGTGGACTTCACAGACCAATTAATGAGGCGACCTCTAAATGAGTTGCGGCAGTTAGAAATTAGTTTCTATTTCGTACCTTTTCGTGGTCCGTTAACAGTAAACTCGGAAAGACGATGAACCAAACCAGTTTATAGTTCGGTGGGTTTTTCGTACCGCCCTGAATGAGATAGGCGGAGGTTCAGCTCAGACGTAAGAGTCGCATCGGCGCCCAGATTAACAAAACACGAGCCGGAATCAGGTATGGAAGTCAATACGCTGCGCTCCTCTCCCCACCTGCCCCCTCCCCCTGCCCCCTCTC